>OZ026621.1:75040284-75052435 GCA_964020975.1 Hermodice carunculata
AGGCAAATTTCTTTCTTTACAGGCAAATTTGTCCGACATTTCATTTGAAAAGTATTACACGTAGAAACTCCAAACTTGGCACAATTATACTTCTATAGATAAAGTCTGGCCTTTTTATAATGAGAGGTCATGCTTTTCAAAATTATGCAAATGAGAGCTAATTAAAGTTTTAAATCTTCAATATCTTATATATTATAGTTGATGTGGTTCCGAATGTATAGGAGTTTGATCATAGCAAGGTAAAGGTCATCTCAAATGTCAAGGTCATGTCAAGGTCAAAGTTCAATTTTAAGCCAAAATGTCATTTTTGAGGTCAAGGTTCGCTTCAGGTAGAGGTCAACTCAAGGTGAAAGGTCATTTCAAGGTCAAAGGCCACTTTCCATGGTAACTTTCTTGTAGCCATAACTTGGTCAATTTTTATCCAATTTTGATCATGTTGGGCTCAAATGGTAGCTATGGTAACACTACATATTTTGAATTTTAATTGGACCTTTCAAAGTTTCATCCAGTCATAACTTGGCCAATTTCCATCCAATTGTCATCAAGTTGGACTCAAATTGTAGGTATTGCAACACTGCACATGTTTATAAGAACATATCACCTCGAAAGGGCAAAGGTCAAGGTCATTTGGCCCTTTGAAAGTTTCATCTTGCCATAACTTGGTCAATTTTCATCCGATTTGGTTCATGTTGGGTTTAAATTGTGGGTATTGTAACACTGCGCAATCTACATGTGACCAACTTCTACTGGGGGGGGGGGGGGTTGACCATTGCGCAGCAAATGAATTAAAACTAAAAGTTGTAGCAATTTAAATTATGCTAAATAGCACCATAAGAAATTTTAAATCTTGAATAACTTCAAAGCTATAATAGATAGAGATGCTATTCCAACTTGTACTCCTGTGTTATGGAATAGTTGTACATTGGCACACCAATATGCTTTGAAGACACACACACTGATTTGCTATGCAGCAAATCATCTTTTCTAGTTATTTACTGCACTTGCATACTGGAACCTCCTTCCTATCCGTACATCGTACCAGCCATTATTAGTTAATTTTCTTATATTCCGTACCTTGCGCTGAAGCATAATTAATATAAAAGCCTATGGTAAGCCGTTTTTACATCTAATCAGATTTATGGATATCCAACGTTCAAGTTTAGATATCGATAATTCAATTTTGTACATCCAAAATTTAATTTTGGATTTCCATAAGTCAATTTTGGATTTCTAAAAATGAGATTTCTGATATCCAAGATTGATTTAGGGATATCTAATTAATTTTGAATATCCAAAATTCAATTTTGGATATCCATAAATCTTATTAAATGTTCACACGGCTTGCTGCTTCATTTGGAGCAAATAACTCCATATAACAAACAGGAGAGACTAAAATCAACAGAAATATGACAAGCCGTTTTAACATTTAATCAGATTTATGGACATCCAAAATTGAATTATGGATATCCATAAATTAAATTTGGATATCCATAAATTAATTTTGGATATCCATAAATTAATTTTGGATATCCATAAATTAATTTTGGATATCCATAAATTAATTTTGGATATCCATAAATTAATTTTGGATATCCATAAATTAATTTTGGATATCCATAAATTAATTTTGGATATCCAGAAATGACTTTTGGATATCCGAAATTGATGCATGGATATCTAAAATTGAATTTTGGATATTTATAAAACAATTTTGGATATCCAAAATTGAATTTTTAGACATCAAAAAATTAATTTGGATATCAATAAATGATATTTTGACATCTAAAAATAATTTATTGATACCAATAAATGAATTCCTAATATCAAAGATTTTTTTGAATATCCATTAATAAATGTTGATATCAAGAATTTAATTTGGATATCCATAAATCCGATTAAATGTTAAAACGGCTTGCCATAAAAACCATCATACATGGGCACTTCGCCCCTACGCCCTGCCCCCCCCCCCCCCCCCCTCCTAAGCAGGCATTCTGTTCTCTTCACCTTTTGGTTTAAACATATTTTATTTATGCTTTGCTTTTTGCCCACCACAGTATGTACGGCGGTAATCCTCACAATACATTTTCCAAGTTACACATGAATACATGTAGTTGCATTAAGTTCATGATTCTATCTTTACACGTGTAATTGTATCCAGAGCATGCGTCAATTATATTGATTCGATTTTACGGAGATTGTCTTTCATTCAAGGACAGAAATTGATTTCAACCTTTTTTACGTCATCTATATGGACAACCAATCAGAAGATCGTACATATAACACATGAGCAGAATAATCGGGCTGTGAACTCCGCAGACCTATTGCGTAACTTGCAGACATTTTCCTTGTTGTTCGCCGTTGAAACTCTATGTAAATATTATTGGATGTTGGTGAAATTTTGTCAGACATGTAGATAAAATGGTTAAGACAAAGATGTTATTCCATTACAGCTGCAGATCCAGTAACTTCAGTGGTAATGACGTTCTAATGGTCGGGGGAAGGGGGGCCCGAAAGCGTCAGGATTTGAAGTACAATTATTTTATAGCCATGAAACGGCTTGTCCTGACACAACAGTTACAAATACGTTGTGTTTTATCTGCAGTCTATTTTTTCTTCTAAACAAGC
Organism: Hermodice carunculata; assembly: GCA_964020975.1. NCBI lineage: Eukaryota > Metazoa > Annelida > Polychaeta > Eunicida > Amphinomidae > Hermodice > Hermodice carunculata. The sequence goes on from OZ026621.1 coordinate 75,042,910, forward strand.
ACGTAAAGTGGTTGTCCCATTTTGTGCCCCCCATATATATATATATATATATATATATATATATATATATATATATATATATATATATATATATATATATATATATATATATATATATATATATATACATACACACACACACACACACACACACACACACATATATATATATATATATATATATATATATATATATAAGTTTTGTTGGAGCATCGACAATCAGTGATTATAGGGTGACCAACTCATTAAAAAACTATTATGGTAATGTGATGCTTATATTTGGTCATTGTTTTCAACATGTAGTTTTATTTTATAGGATGGAGAGTTACTGTAATACAGATGCTGATAGGTCCTTCAGTGAACCGTACATTCAAGTATAGATCAATTACCGGTGACAGGAACCTTATTTTTAACGCAAAGTAAGCTGTTGCGTGATGATTATGTACCTTAAAATTTACTTACTGGAGATGATCACTGAGGCCTAGAAAGATAATATAGAACAACAGGAATTGAATTTCATGGAACGAAACACTGCTACGTTTGATTTAAATATAGTTATTTATGCTGGATTCCCTGGTAGTGCAGCAGACCACTAATTGCAGCAGACCACTAATTATACAGGTTCTCCAGAACACACACACACACACACACACACACACACACACATATATGAGACACGGTAACTCTTCATTCGTGGAGGCTGTTGATGAGTAGGAAAAATACAGCGATGCCACAACAGAATACAAAATCACCTCACTTAAGACAAGTCAAATTTTGGGCAGGACAATAACCCGAGCTACATTGAGTTTCCGAACTGAATTATATCAAAATATACATTACAAATGTATATCAATACTTTTTTTTTCAATCGCAGCAGCTCAACATGAAGAAATATTTCATCACAACATGATGCAAAATTGATAAATATTTTCAGGCAATGGATCTTCACCTGCCAAAAGTTCAAATGGTCATCAGCACTTCACAGTTACAGGAACAACACCAAATACATACGGTGTACATCTAGATTTACTGAGCACCACACTACACTTTTACCTTGCAGCTAATGTCTTCAAAGAAATTTCAGTTTGGTTTAAACATATTTTATTCAAAAAAGCGATCGGGAAACAGGCTCTGCCTATATAAATCCCTCTCGTGAAAAAAAAGAAATAAAAGAACAATACAAATACAAAAAATTTCAGTTTCATGATTATATGCTAAAAGGATATACATCCTGGTCTGACTTTTGCATTTCGCCAAAACAGGATTCCAATAATAGCAAAGTTTTCAGATTTTTTGAGTTAGTAACTTGTTTTCCGTTTTGTATTTGTTTTTAAACAGGGGGTCGGAGTGGGGGTGCCATGCAACGCACCTTCCGCAACCCACCCCCTGCCTCGCACCTGCGATGAAGCGATGCATTTTTAGATTAAACACAAGTACCCCCGGCTGTGCCCAGGTAACAAATTAAACTGACGTCAAGAGAGGTAATGTGTTAAAGGGGAAAGGACATCCATTTTCAACATGTTTCAACAAATGTCCAAGTTACCCAAGGCCTAACAAAAATATATGTGTGGTTCCGGTAACCTGACAGACCCTACTGAAAAGGCCCAACCCTAAAATTAATGGAACCAAAAATAAAAAGAGTACTTTTAAGCCTCCCTGCCCTGATAAATATGGATCGACCCAGGCCAGTGCTACAAACTCAGACATAAGTGGCCCAAAAAAGTCCGTGATTTTTTTCAGTGGCCCAAATGTGACCTACACGGTCCAAAGGGCCGAAGCCATGCTACGGGTGGTCCGGGGCATTCCCGCCCCCCCCCCCCCCTTGAAAATTTTTGAATTTGAGCAGGCAAAATGGTGCCATTCTAAGGAGTTTAGAGTATCTTGCCTTCACATGGTTGACGAAATCACAACATCTTAGTCAATATTGTACTGATTTGGTTATTTTCTCTCAGATTGTACAAAACCAATGAATATTTGCAAAACTTGGAAAAAAATAAATTTATAAAAACATCGCCATGTTATCAATTAAGATAAGACAAATTTCGTAATCATACATGTGAGGCTTTAGAGAATTTGTGCACACATATGATGTTTATTAATTCGGGGAAAATTAACCAATAAATTATCCCGCAATTAGTAATTTGTGTATTTTCTCTACAAAAGCAAGAAGAAACTAAGAAAGATAATTTGCTGCATAGCAAATCAGTGTGTGTGTCTTCAAAGCATATTGGCATTGCAATGTACAACAGTTCCATAACACATCAGTAGAAGTTTGAATGGCATCTCTATCTATTATAGCTTTGAAATTATTCAAGATTTAAAATTTCTAATGGTGCTATTTAGCATAGTTTAAATCGCTACAACTTTTATTTTATAATTCATTAGGTGCGCAATGGTCAACAACCCCCAAGTAGAAGTTGAAATGACATCTCTATCGATTATAGTGTTGAAGATATTCCACATTGAAAATTTTGAATACTGCTAATTAGCATAATTTAAATTGCTACAACTTTTGTTTAAGATCCATTCATGTGCAATGGTCAACAACCCCCTAGTAGAAGTTGAAATGACATCTCTATCTATAATAGTTTTGAAGATATTCAAGTTTTAAAATTTCAAATGCTGCTAATTAGCATAGTTTAAATTGCTACAACTTTTGTTTTAAATTCATTAGATGTGCACTGGTCAATAACCCCCTAGTAGAAGTTGGAATGACATCTCTATCTATTATACTTTTGAAGATATCCAAGATTTTAAATTTCAAATGCCCCTAATTTGCATAATTTTAAACATCTTCATTCCTGTGTATAAAATGATCAAACTCCTTGTATGGAGGCACAATCATGCCAAGTTTGGAGTTTCTATGTATAATAGTGTCCGAGAAAAGTGTCGGATAAATTTGCTGGTAAAGAAGAAAGAAAGAAAGAAAGAAAGAAAGAAAGAAAGAAAGAAAGAAAGAAAGAAAGAAAGAAAGAAAGAAAGAAAGACAGAACTCGAGGAAAAACAGAAAAGTGTGTGTTGACACACAGACTTTAAAAAATACATTAAGATAATCACTAGGCTTGAATGCACTTAACTTTTGTCACTGAATGTTGATTGGTAATATTTTTGCACACATATGACAGGATGGTGCAATTTATATTGCTGAAAGCACACCAAACTATGATACATGAATTGGGAGTATCAAATGCCTTGGTAATCTCGCCTTGGCTTATTGCCATGGTGGACCACAACATGCAGAAATGCAAGCATGAAATCAGAAATGTATTAAGGTGCTTTGCTGATATGCTTTAATTATTTATGAATAAAAAGGTTGGTCTAAATTTTCAATTAATTAATGTACAAATAAATATAAGCACCAAAGGCGTAAGTTTTATAACTCCAGCGACCTGCTATATATATAAATAAATTGCAGCTCCCTGATAACACTAAGATACTGAAACTATGAATAGAGCGGCCTCTCTCCAGACTCCATTACTCCCATCTCATGCATCAAGAATGATTTCACACAGACATATTGTCTTTCTTTCTTTCTTTCTTTCTTTCTTTCTTTCTTTCTTTCTTTCTTTCTTTCTTTCTTTCTTTCTTTCTTTCTTTCTTTCTTTCTTCTTTCTTTCCTTCTTTCTTTCTTTCTTTCTTTCTTTCTTTCTTTCTTTCTTTCTTTCCAGGCAGGTTTGTTCGGCATTTCATTTTAAAAGTGTTATACGTAGAAACACCAAACTTGGCATGATTGTACTTCCATATACGAAGTCTTGAGTTTTTGTCAACAGGTTCAACAGTCTTGAAAATTATGCAAATTAGGGCCATTTGAAAATTTAAATCTTGAATATGTCCAGAACTATTATAGGTACAAGTAACCAATCCAACTTCAATTAATATGTTTGTAAAACTGCACATTTTTGTAATATACATTTAACCGGTAAAGGTCAAAGATCAAGGTCATTTGGACCATTGGAATTTTCATCTAGCCATAACTCGGTCAATTTTTATCCAATTTTAATCATGTTGGGTTGAAATTGTAGCAATTGTAACACTGCACATTTTTGTAATTTAAATGTGACCTCTAAAGGTCAAAGGTCCAGGTTTTCAGCCTTTGGAATTTTCATCCAGACATAAGTCCGTCAATGTTTATCTGATTTGGCTCATGTTGTGCTTAAATTGCAGCTATTGTAACACTGCACATTTTTTAATGTATAATGGGACTTTTCCAGAGTGAGCATCACCTGAAAATGCAAATACAAAGACAAACAGTGACCAATTGTAGGCCCCAGCTTTATGATTTTGTATCAGACAGTGAAGTGGCCCTGAGGCAATGAAATAAAGGTCAGCAATAGGCTGAGTGCCCAGCGCCCCACTGCGTCAAAGAAGAAGCTCAATGGATCAGGTTGCTCCGATAGTGGACACAGCTAGGTCCGAAAGTAATGGCGAGTTTTTATATACTTAAATGGTAACCATGCAGACTCTATGCATTGACACGATGGTGAATACTAACACCCCCCCCCCCCTTCCCCGTTTTGTGCCAAGTTCATTGGACACATAAGAGAATGTCATGCGGAGCGGAAATACGGTAGTAATTCACAAACCCACGCATTTTCTGCCATTCAGGAACTTTGACAAAGTCAAAATGGCACCAATGGAAGCCTGTTAATATTAAAGATAACACTCGATCCCATGGCCAATGTTCTTTTACCGTGTTAGCACGTGTATTCATATATACGTACGAAGCCTAGAGTCACAACTCGACTCAATGGCTGATGGGACTTTATGAATTACAGAAAAGGCAACAGCAGGAAAGGCTATATACGTATTATTATTATAGAGCTTAGAGCGAGGTCGAATACCGAGGGAGCTTTAGGCAAAGTTTCATACAATAAATGTCTTACGGCAAGGTTTCATGTTCTGAGCACAGGAGTCCTCATTTTTTCCGCCAGCTTGTGGAATTTAAAAATGCAGTATCTAATAATTTTGACATTTACACCCCCAACAAAATACAAAACAAAACTAGAAAAGAAAGATTTGCTTGAAAGCAAAGCTGTCTCTGTGTGTGAAAAAAATGCACAATTACAAAAATATGCAGTGTTGCAACACTTACAATTTGAGTCCAACATGAATAAAATTGGATGGAAAGTGACCAAATTATGGCTAGATGAAACATTCAAAACGCAAAATGACCTTGACCTTTAGAGGTCAAATGTAAATGAAAAAAATGTGAAGTGTTACCTCTGGAGGTCACACATACATGACAAAAATGTGCAGTGTTACAATATACAATTTGAGCTCAACATGATTAAAAATTGGATGAAAATTGACCGAGTTATGGCTGGATGAATATTTCAAAGGTCCAAATGACCTTCACCTTTGAACTTAAGAGGTGACATGTGATTACAAAAATGTGCAATGTTACAATATCTATAATTTGAGCCCAACTTGATCAAAATGGGATTAAAAGTGACCGAGTTATGGCTGAATGAATATTTCAAAGGTCCAAATGACCTTGATCTTTGACCTCTAGAGGTCACATGTAATCATAAAAATGTGCAGTGTTACAGTAGCTACAATTTGTGTCCAACATGATCATAATTGGATGATAATTGACCGAGTTATAGCTACATGAATATTTCAAATGGCAAAATGACCTTGACCTTTGACCTCTAGAGGTCACATGAAAATTACAAAAATGTGCAGTATTACAGTAGCTACAATTTGTGTCCAACATGATCAAAATTGGATGGAAATTGACTGAGTTATAGCTGGATGAATATTTCAAACGTACAAATGATCTTGACCTTTGACCTTTAGAGGTCACATGTAAATTACAAAAATGTGTAGTGTTACAATCTCTACAATTTGGGTCCAACATCATCAAAATCGGATGAATACTTTGGAAGGCAGAAACAATTGAATTTTTGAATTGCCCTAATTTGCCTAATTTTCAAAATCTTGACTATTCAGAACGATATGCAAAACTTCACTGCAGGTGCCATAGCCATGCAAAGTTTGAAGTTTCTAGCTTGCACGGTGTGTGAGTTTCAGACGACACAAATATCTGGCGGAAAGAAAGATAGGAAAGAAAGAAAGAAAGAAAGAAAGAAAGAATATTGGGTAAAACAACATGTCAGTGTTCACACACAGACATAACAAAACAAGAACGAATAAATAAACAAAAAAAACCCGACCAACCAAACAAACACGAACTTGCTTCTTTTCACTAACTTTGGTCTTCATTTGATTGTCCTAGTAATGATACAGACATGCGTTGAAACCACATATATATATATATATATATATATATATATATATATATATATATATATATATATCATTTGCTCTGCTAAAGTGCGTGAGCATCTTCGGGATGGTAAGAGATAGATTATGTATATATATATATATATATATATATATATATATATATATATATATATATATATGTATATATATATATAAAATGACATAAAAAACTCTCTATCTCTTACCATCCCGAAGATGCGCACGCACTTTAGCAGAGCAAATGATAGACCCTCCCCCCTCCTCAAAAAAAATAGTGTCACTGAAATCAAATTGTCAATGGAAAGAAAAGAGGCGTTATCCGGAAGCCTTAAATATATCTCAGTATCACGCTGTTGCGGGATGGCAGAAATCTTTATTGCTCACTTCGACGCAACGGTAGTCATTTATTCATGCTCTGAGCGTTTGTTCCTGGTCGAGAACTCCTGTTGACAATGCTGCACTGTGGTAATGTTGGCATATTAGAAGCGTTTGGAAAGAAAAACAAATACGGTAAAATCTCTCTACTAGCACCCCATCGAGGGGTTGGAAACATTGCCCTTAATAGGGCAGTGGTCTTAATGCAGAACATCATAAAAATAAAAAGATAAATGGGCTATATTGAGACGGTTTTAACAAGGAAGTGATCTCATAATAGAAAGGTCTTAACAGGGAGATTTTACTGTCAAAGGAGATAATCAGATTACACACGTATGTTTAGGGGACGAGGTAGGCGATTTGTGCGATGACGTAGCAGAGGCAGCCATATAATTATAGAGTGCAAATACACCTTCGTGTTTCCGGGTGGATAAACTACACTAGACAACGACAGTCTTCAAATATCAATCGATATGAAATAAATGGCGAAGTTCACCAGTCTTTTATCTGTCTGATAAATGTTCTCAGACCAAAGTTACGACACGAACACTTTAATGGTTACAGTGACCGATGATTCCAAATGTTGAACTGAATTATCTTTCCTTGAATACAGTGGAATGTCCCTATCAAGACCACCTAAGGAACTGAAGAATGTGGTTGTAATGGGGGTATAATTTAATGAAAGATAAACAAAAATGGGGTTGTAAATTCGTGGTCTGCATATCGAAATAGTCTCTTCATGAAGGTGGCCTTAATTGGAGATTCTACTGTATTACGTTTTCAAGGAGTTCAGTGGCCTTGCGTGAGGCTTCCGGTCAATGCCGTTTTTTCTGCTTGCAGCCCTTCGCCCTCCACCCACCCGCTTCACCACCTCCCATGCCAGAATTTACCTTTCGATGTTTCCATTGGGTAGGGTCATTATAGTCCCCCCCTCCCCATAACGCCTAGTGTTGAAGAATTACCATTTTAACAAATACAGCCTTATATAAGGACATGGTAAACATGTTTGTGATATGTTCACTTGTTTATCATCCAGACTGTTACCCATCGGGACAATGTGTCGCTGCTCATTTTATAGCTAGTGCTATATATATCAATTACATTTTGTGGCCCGTACAGTTATTTACTTTATTTCAGACCAGAGTACGTCGTATTTCAAAAACTCATCTGAAGTGCCGACAGAAATGGCCGTTATGATAATCTGTAGTTAGGCTTCAGTTTCATTCAATTCCGATTAAATAGGAACGACATTTTGAACAGCAAATCCTGGTAGTATCGACACAGATTTGACGCGTAAATCGACTTCAACTTAAAAGACATGATGGAATAGATGAAGTCTCTCCCATTTTACCTCTGAACAAAGAAGTTTGTAACACCCGCTTGTTTGGAACAACGTTAGGCGGTGGTTTGGTGAATGATGTTCCCCACACAGTCCTTTGTAACTGACACACTAGAACTGCTGACAGGACGTGTACAGGTGGCACAAGTAGGGGACAAAATGCCAATAAAAACAGTATGTTGTGTCTGTTTATCCACATAAATATTCTTTCATTCTTTTTCTTTCTTTCTCTTCTTCTTTTTTTTTCTCTTCACCGCCAGCTTTTAGGGAGTTTTTACAGTACACCGTAAAGCCTAGAAGTGTAGCCTCAGCAAAATGGCAGTCGTGTGGAAGGAAATGTACGTCTTTCTTTTATGTGAAGGAATAAAATCGTTAAAGCTAAATTTCATGACCGAGGAAGCATGCTCAGAAAGACAGCTCCAACATCAACATGCTATCTGCTCTTGTAGAAATAAGTCTGGCCAGTGATTTCAGTACAAAACAAAAGTTTTCAACAGTTTTATTTCCCACCACTTGGAGCCATGTTCTCAAGCCAAGCAAGTAGCGTATATCTGTTTGATGAGGAGCGTTTATCCCTCATCATCTACAAGAAGCCTTGTCGTATATCCCGCATACACTCGTACTCTTTCACCATTTGATACGAACTTGAGGCATTTCAAATTTCACGTTTCATACAATATACCAGATATAGATGCCATTCCAACTTTTGCCCGTACGTTATACAGCATTGTTCATCTTATAGACATTGGACAAAAATTATGCCATTTTACATCACGTTAATAAGGGTGGTATGAAATATGTATCTTCTATATCCCTAAAAAGTATAATTAATAACTAGAAAAGATGATTTGCTTCAAAGCAAATCTGTCATGTCCCTTCGAAAGTTGTAAATGTTAAATGCTAGGACCTTTATCCTTTGATACTTCACATTATATTAAGCTTATGGTTGGATGCAAATTTCAAAGTCCAAATGACCTTGACCTTTGACCTTTACAGGTCACATATAAGTTGCAGAGTGTTACAATACCCACAATTAAAGCCCAACATGAACCAAATCGGATGAAAATTGACCAAGTTATGGCAAGATGGAACTTTCCAAGGGGCAAATGACCTTAACCTTTGCCCTTTTGAGGTAACATGTTCTTATAAAAATATGCAGTGTTGCAATACCTACAATTTTAGTCTAACATCATTAGAAATGGATGGAAATTGGCCAAGTTATGACTGGATGAAACTTTCGAATGTTCAAATGACCTTGACCTTTGACATTTAGAGGTCACATGTACATTTAAAAATGTACAGTGTTACAATAGCAACAATTTGAGTCCAACATCATCAAAATTGAATAAAAATTGACAAAGTTATGACCAGAAAAAAGCCACCATCTAAAATGGCCTTTGACTTTGAAATGACCTTTGACCTTGAGAGGACCTCTAACTGAAGTGAACCTTGACCTCAAAAATGTCATTTTGGCCTAAAATTAACCTTTGACCTTGACATGACCTTGACATTTGAGATGACATTTACCTTGCTATGATAGAACTC
>OZ026621.1:76252635-76585135 GCA_964020975.1 Hermodice carunculata
AATGTCAGAGATACTAAATCTTTAAACATGGGAAAATAAAAGCAATTTACAGCAGTAGTTGTAGCATTAGGTGCATGTTTTCTATTGCGTTGAGGTTTTTTGTTACGAAGACTAAAAAAAAAAAGAAAATTCCCTATTTCTGTCTGTTTGGGGCCAGGTAACTTAAAGCAGATAAAGAAAGGTGTTTCTAATGTCCAGGTTGCTGAGAGGTGAACAGACTCAGAGCCACACCCTCGGTACGATAAAGAAGCACCTTACAGCGGAAACGTGTGGCTTGTTGAAATGAAAGACTTTTTTTTTTTACCAGCTCAAGCAAAACATGCAGGCACTAAGCACATTTGGTCTCCGAGGGACGGAACGCACGGACACACAAAACCTGATGAATGCCCGAGGGAGTTAGGACATGCCATATTCTTTGGGCCTGTCTGAGTGTGAACGTTATTAACCCTTTGAGTGCCAGTTACTGCTTAAGCTGTGCTGATGAAGCTGGATTACTGTAATGATTCCAGATTCATATTCCCCATTAAAAGACCTTTCATTCAAGTACCAGCATGCCTATGTTCCCAGTGAAAAATTTGGTCCAGGTCAACAGCTTTCCTTGGGGCACTTTCCACGCGTTGCGCGGAAAGTGCCCCAAGGAAAGCTGTTGACTCAGTCTCTAAATTGGCTCTGTAAGAGTTAAACTTTGTGTCAGTAAGATCTGTGTAATATGGCAGGCAGCTTTCAAAGTTGACAGTTGCTGCCACTTTGGACTCTTTTTGTGTTCCTTTTCATGTTCTTGATCTATTCAGTCGTATATTTCATATTAATGCTCCTCGGCCAGCCTCAGTCTCTCAACGTTAGTGAGAAACGACCCCTGGAGGGACAACCACAGAGCATGCATACATTATTCACTAAACTGGTACCGGTGCTTTACGCCAGTAACTTTTTGGTTCCTGTATCACAAGTCGACCCTTATGGCCCATGTTTCTCACTTTAAATATTGCTCCAACAGTGGCGGTTTGGGAGGTATTAAAATGAGGGCTCAGTTCTGGATGTGTGTGAATGGCTTATGTGATGGCAGTGTTCAGGTAACTGATACCTTTTGCTCGTGTGTGGCTTTTTCTCGAAATGTTGATATAGCCACATTAACGTGTGTGTAGATAGGTAACTGTGCCACATTCAGGTGCGTTATTAGGCTATGTGTTAGGAATTGAGTGTTTCGTGTCTGCAGCCCACTTTTTTTTTCTGACATTCCCGTTCATTTATTTACAGAGAGTTGTTTATTAGCATGAATGGGACTAGTCCTGTCATCAATCTTACTTTCCTGTACATCATCAGGTTTCACATTTAGACACAGGATGCCATAGCAAACAAAACAAATCCATTACGTTAGGTTATCGTTGATCTCAGTGCTGACTGACTCTTACCTGTATACATTGTATAACACTGTAAATTAACTTAAAAATTGCTAGAAAGTATAATTTGTTATAAAGCATGCGAACTGAGGATTCATGCTGTGGAACTTTGATATTGTTTCTTGGTAGCAAGGTTTTGCACAGCGATAATGAAAGTGTAGATAAGTGATCTTCCTTTTTGAATATAAATTTTGGATTCAGCTTGTTCCTTTTCATGTATTTCTGCATCAAATTTATGACAACTTCTAGAAGACACTGCAAATGAAAAAAAGTATCCCAAATTTTAAATATTCCTTGTTGTTCCCAAGATACAGATATTTGAAGTTACAATGGTGACACATGAAAGGATAGTTACTTTTAACTGACTTTGATGACAAAGCAGCACCAAATTAAAAAAAAAAAATTTGAGACATGCTTGATTCATCACACTAACTTTAGTTTACTGCAGATTTGAGGTCCCTATCTTCAAAACTGAATGAGCTGAGTCAGTACGTGTGGTAAATTGTAATGATCCTTTGTATAATTGTTTCATAAGTTTACACTGCCGTCAGCTAATTACAGAATTATAATTAACAGAAGCTCCAGTTTGTTAGCTTTTAGACACTGGTCACTGTGTCTCACTTTCTATATCAATCAAGGGTCATATACACGCATGACAATATATAAAAGTTACTGTTGACCTAACTTATATGTTTAAGTACCACCAGCTCGTAGTATGACCCATTTGCAGAGAGTAGATTTTTTTTTCTGATGCAATAGTTTATTCAGAGCGTTTGCCGTGTATCTAAATTTACTTTGTGTCGTGTTTTCTCCAACCCTTAGTAGAAATGACAGGGTACGTTAACTCATTCCATACTATGGTCACATGTCTTGGTCAATGGTTCTGGCACTGCCTGGCAAGTCATGCTACAGCTGTCCTTGCGGCAGCTGCGGCATGACTTGCCAGTCAGTGCCAGAACCACTGACTTAAGACTATAGGCATGTTGGTATTTGAATGAAAGCTCTTGTCAAGAAGAATTTAAATATGCAATTGTCGTTTAAAATCTAGGTAAATATACGGAAAAATTGGGGACTGGTATGGAATGAGTTAACATAGATTTAGTTATGCATGGCCTTTAGGTATAACTTTTGCCAGCATGATCCTGCACCACTCAGATACAGCAGTACCCTTTCTGTAGACTGCCTCTCTGGACAGAATAGATGTTTTTTTATTTGAAGATCTCCTTTTCTAGATGAACAGGTGGCCCGACTGTTTGTGGTTGTCTGTGCTCGTACATGGTGCAGGTGTATTTTTCCAGTTAATTTCTCGCCAGCCGGTGATGTGCAGGTCAATGTTTTGCAAATTAAACGTGAAAATGCTGTAAGGAACTTCACGAATCGGGAGACAAACCCAATCCAGGAAAGTGTTGATGCGGGACATGTGGTTCTGGTACAGGTTTTGCAATGAATGTTCTTTCATCCCAACATTTTGCAACACACTCCATACAGCAATTACAGCACCTGCTGCAAAGACCACCTCTCATGAGAGACAGCATAGCTTTTCCAGACTCTGTTGCAAGTTAGACACTAAACCGTGGCTGCGTTTGTTGTCTATCAATTCCTAACGAGGTGTAGCCACTGTGTGCATTGCGCACAAGCTTAATTCATATGGTGCTGCTCAAAGTATGTTTTTTGGAGGGAGCTCGTGTCTCTTTATGGCCATTCAGCAGCTTTCTGATCAGTGTTTCATGCTAAAATTGGCAAGGAATAGCCATGCGGTAGTACTTTGTTTTTGTTACGTATAAAATTTCATGTTTGTTTCATTCTAGGCATCAAACTGAACTTTGACTGGTTTTGGATATAGTATTTTGGGTTCAGTTGCTATTTCATTGTTTTTTGTCCTCATGGTTTTTTGCCGTCAATGAAATAAGTGGGGGAAAAAATAACAGCAATGTGTGTGAATTTACTGTGGAAAGATCTTGGTGTGCTGAAAAGAAATTTCCAGTAAACAGACGGCGCAATGCAGAAAGATGGACAAGCAGAGTAATGGATTTCATTGGTTATTTCAAGTGCAGCAGGAGATGATGCCATTCCGAGCTTGATTGGATCAGGATGCGTCAGCAGAAGGTTGTTTTTTTTTCTCCTATAATGGAGGCAAACTGTTGGTTGGTAAACAAGGGGGGGGGGGGTAAAGGGGTTTTTCGATGCTGGTGTAACAGACACTTTTATTTACCGTGCTTGTGTGCTGGATGCCTCATATTTTCCATACTTTGTACCGACCACTGTTTCTAAATTTCGTCATGTTCCATACCTTGTATTGGGGTAAAATGATAACCCCTGCCAGCATACCTGACACCACCATCACCCCACCCCCTTCCATAAACTTGTTTTGAATCATGAAGCACAACCATGCTTAATGCATTTCACTGGTACTTAACTCTGTGTAAGTGTAATTCCTAAATGTCTCTCTTGTGACAATACCTGATCATGTATGAGGATAGGGTCAAACAATGGGATTGAAGGGGTTAACAGGGCATGTTGTCCCCTTGTTGTGCTGTCAACATGCTTACTTTCACAAGTATATATTTTCCGCATTTTTGCATTCAGGCATTTAAATGAAGGTTTGATTTCATTATTTTGGGTATAGTGTCTGTTAAACCTGTGTAAAATACTATTTTGTTGTATTTTTATTTTCATGTTTTTTTGCCATTAGTGAAATAGGTAAAAGTAAAATCACAGGAAAATGAAGTGAATTTACAGTGTACAAGATAGAGCTGCTGCTGATTAAAAGTGGTCCCTGTAGTTGTTTTTTTTTTTTTACAAGGGCGGCACAATTTGTACATATTCTTAAAAATGGCGAGTAGCGAGTAAAAGGACAAAGTTGAAATGCAGATTGAAAGTGCCTCTGCAGTGAGAAAGAAAAAAAGCTCTTAAGTTAGCTCAATTATAATTTAAAAGTGAATCAACTGCATAGTCTTTCAATCTACTTACATGCATGCATGGATGCATACAAACATACAAACATACATACATACATACATACATACATGCATCGCATGGAAGCACTGCATGCCCTACATTGTGTGACCATAATGTGGGGAGGGAGACTATAAAAAAAGACAGGAAGCGAAACAGAAAGGAACACGGTCTTGAGTGGGAGACAATACAGGGCTGCAGACCATAGGGGTAGGCCATAACAAGCATCCATCACAATAAGGCACGTTAACCCCTTGCAGCTGAAAGTGCCCAGGTGTAAACTGTCTTTGGCCACAAAGATTTGACTTAATTTCATTGTCGATTAAAACCATTTTTTAACGAGAATTTTAAATTACATGTACTACATTATGTCAGCATGCTAAAGGCCAACAGCTTTCCTTGTTATGAGTAGAGTGCATTGTGCACAACACACATCATAGAAAGCTGTTGACTCAGTCTTAAAAAAGGTTGAAGCAGATGGCAGAAATAGTACTCGAGCAGGTAGATGATATCTCGTATTTTGTTGCTAGCATTAGAACCAGGAGATGAATACATGTACCAGGAAATGACATTTGTCTGTTGTGGATGTCTCGATATTTTACCTGTCCTTCCTGTAACATGGCACTGCACACAGAGTGAAAAATTGATCAGTATGATGGAAAAACAAGGTGCAGTCTAATGGAAAACAAGCCACTTTTTTGTTGAAACATACGTATGGTGTTAAAAATAGATATCACTATGATACAATTCATGTTAAATATATATTTTGCACAAGAATAAGGGCATAGCACACTACTGCAGCCCATGCATTGTTGACAATATGTGTGTGTGTGTATATATATATTATATATATACATATATATATATATATATATATATATATATATATATATGTATATTTAATTATTTTGTGGCGCTCATTTAAGACAAATATCTCTACCTGTTGAAAGATGATATGTTGGTCACAACTTTGTCAAGACTTTGTTCACATTTGATATACTTTACACATGTTTATTTATCCTCCTGCTCCAAATGTCATTTAGAGGGTTGTACAGTGAAACCTCTCACTACCGTGAAAGTGTTCGGTCGTGGAGGTTTTACTGTATGCTGTTTTCAGCATGTCCCAGTCTGTCAGGAACAGAATATTGTTGTGAGCAAAATATCTCATGATTCACAGGCCACACCAAAGTGAAATTCACCCGGACACTGTTTCTTGACCTGGTTATATTTTGGTGATCTTGACCTCATTTTCAAGTGTGTGTGGAGGGGGGGGGGGGCAAAATTTAAAGCTTTTTGAAGATATTTTACAGGCTGTTGGCCACTGCAAAAAAATGCACCAAGTATCAACCCCAAATCTGAAAATGTTCATACATGTATGTATATCTGTGCTGCACTAATCTCAGTGTCAAAGGCAACCCAGATTGTGTGTTTGTATTGAATAGAAAGAGAAATTTACAGGAACTAAATCTGTAAGCCCAAGTACCATTTCAACACTGTTAAGTCTGATAATCAATGGGCAAAGTCCTATTCCATGCTAGTCACTGAAAAAACTGTAGCGTTCTAAATCATCATAACAACTTATTTGGAACAAATCATATTTTTAAAATTTGAAATTTAGAAGGAAGGTGTAGGCTGTGTTAGCCCTTATGTAAAACTGGGTGATCAGTGGGGGACCAGGGCAAGACTCGTATCAGTGCCATGAATTCCTGCATTGTATGCCTGAAAAAGGGTTTCACTGTGTGGAATAACACACATAAGACTGTACAGTGGACCCTGCTGTGTGGGGTCATCTTTTCTTGTCACAAAAAGTGGCCACATACAGCAGGTGACCTGCTTCTTCGGGTAATTTACATGACCTTGTACATGTACAAAGAAATTGACTCTTCTGGCCAAGAAAATTGTGGCTGTACAAAGAGAGGGTGGCCCTCTATGCCAGTGTCTTAAACATGGTATCACAGCAGAAGGAATAGTCTACATTAACTCTTTCAGCGCCAACTGTGACTGAAGTCAAACCACTTAAAACTATCCTTGTAAAAGACCTTTCACTTGTGTAGGAGCACGTCCACAATCGCATTGAACATGATAGTCCAGGTCAACAGCTTTCCATGGCATGCTTTGGGCACCATGTGCTCAAAGCATGCCAAGGAAAGCTGTTGACTCAGTCCGAAATGTGGTATTGAAGGGGTTACTGTTGTACCCACTATGGAACTGCTCAATGGGAGAGATTATAAGACAGTTCTGTGAAGAAAGGAAACACAGCGTGGTGAAGCAGATAAGGAAATCACACAAGTTAGTGACAGTCTTAACTGCAGGGGAAACAGTGATGGTTGAACTCAGGCTCGTCACCACTTGACCAGGGAACATTTGCACGAACTGTCAGGTGAAGTGTTTGGTACTTTGTGGAGTGGTGGGAATTGGTCTGTTGAGCAGGCAAAGTTTACTTGGTGGTCATGATGGAAAGTTGAGTGCAAGTGATGCCAACATTACATCTTCAAATAAGGTTTTGTGGCAATTTTTTAAAGGATATATATATATATATATATATATATATATATATATATATATATATATATATATATATATATATATATATATAGTAAAACCTCTCTAACTGAACACCTGCATATACCGAACACCTCTCTATACTGAACACCATTTCTCGACCCAAATATATACTTCCAATGTAAGCAAACCTCCCTATACCGAACACATCACAATACCAAACATTTTTTTCCAGTCCCAAGGGTGTTTAGGGATGTTTTACTGTATGGGTGTTTGTGTATATATATACATATGTATGTATACATATATATCACACACGTATGTACATGTGTTTGTGTGTATGTATATATATTTATGTACAGGACCTTTGTCAGAAAAGACCCCTGCCTTATTACAACCGCCTTGTCACAATCCTGTTTGTACTTATTTTTTGCTTATTTTTACCGTAAATTGTATTCTACATTAAGGGCACTCCTGTATTACGTTTTTGCAGTCCCTTATCACTAGGCGGTCTTAATTAAGAATGTACTGCTGTATATTAGTAGTCATTTTGGAGACAGATTGTCAGTACATTTACTTTGTACCTCATTCGCTGTTTTTGTGGAATAGGATAAACATGCTGCAACATCACTCACGTGTCAACAAAGTGATGCTTACATAGTTTCTGACACCACATATATAGTCAGCGATATAGTGTACATAATAATCATTCCAAAGTAGAGCTCGCTAAGCTCTATATGTTTGACATCGCACATGACTCGCCTCAGGTATTACGGAAGTTCAACAACTCTTCAACTTCTGTGAAGGTCACACAGGTGTGGATGGATCTCAGCATTGTCATTGTATTGAAACAGCAAAATATTGTCTATGAGGATAACATTTCTGGGTTTCATTTCTTTTTTATTGTTAACTGCCGGGTGGATGAAGTAATATGTCAGACTTTTGATCCCTGGGAAATTGTGCCAAAAATGTTTATCAGTTAGGCCTTGGTGTAATGAACAAAATCTTCGGAGGCAATCACCACAAAAATGTACAATTGTGAAAAAGCCAGTAAGTACCTGGTGGCCATCCAATTTTGAAAAAGCAATCCCCCCCCCACACCCCAGCTTGTTATAATTTAGTATCCAGGGCATAGTGTTGGGGAGTCATATGGTAAGTTGCTGGGACTTAAATGCTGCCTCGTAAAGGACACAGTATTCTAGCAAAAAAAAAAAAAAAAAAAATTAAAACCCCCAAAAAACAGGCAAGTGATGATTATCAGTGCTCTGTGTTGCTAAGAAGAAGTGGAAAAGATTCACAAGCTATTGACAGGAAAGCAGTCAAGACCTGTCTGTAACTGTAGTCTTGACTGGATATCCTTTCACAACTAACGGTTGCTAGGGTGGATTTTACAGAGATTTATGTGTGAACGTAAAAAATGTTTGCAGTTTTGAAACAAAGTTGTTGTATTCAGGGATCAGCAATGCAGTTGCAGAGGGCATAAATTTTTTATTTTTTATTTATTTTTTTTTTTTTGGGGGGCGGGGGGAGGGAGGAGGAGTGTGTGGCTGAGATGGACACAGTTTTGTACATTATGATTAATGAGATAATTGGCATATGAACTCAAATAATTTCACATGGAAGTTGCCGTGCAAGAACACCATGGAAAGCTGAAGTTGCTGATCACAATACCAAGAAAGGTACCCGGTCGCACCTCGGCTGGAGTGAACGAAGCACAAAATTTGGTGCAGGAGTTGCTCACCTAGTTATGAAGACAGGTTCCGCGTAGACTCATCTGACAAGGCTGGCTTCACCCTTGGTAGCAAAAACAAGTCAGCTGGGAGTATAATTAGATTCTGGTGGCTTAGTCACTTGAGTCAGTGCAAAGAGGCAATGTACGCCATGTTTGTGGTCCAAGCATGCTTCAGTCATTTCTTGTGATTAACCGATGCTGATTCACAATTTTCAGATTTTTTCCCCCCATCATATCCCGTGGAAAAGATATAGGGAGAAAGGTAGGTGTCCTGGATTTGAATAACTAAAATGATAGGGTCACTATGGCAGGTATTAACTGTAACAGACAGGCTGACCAGGTAACTGGTACAACAGCTACACACTTACATGTATCCTCCCCCCCCCCCCCCATCTCCCCTATTCCCTTTTGAGTAATGGTGTTCCCCTGAAATAGACTGCCAGCATATTTTGCCAGGCGTGCACTGGCTGACAGTCTTGCGGTAGCTGCACTTAAATACAAGGACATTTTTTATTTTTTCATGATTGAAAATCTTATCGTGTTTACTGTGTTTTGTTTCTGAGTCATGTAGCCAGGACTGGTCCAGTAGTTTATTTAGAGGTGTGTAAACTGTGTTGTAAAATAAGGCTAGGTGTGTTGCTTAACATTTTGATATTGATACATGGAGAACAAGGGCAGAGGAAGTATTTATAGTCGACCAAGATTTGAACCCCAGACGTTGGGTACCAGCACACACCCAGTGAAAGTCTTAACCCCTGAGCCATCACAAGGGTCCCTGTTGTAAATATTTGCCCCCTCACCAAATATTGAATATTATGATTAATGGTCAGCTAATTGAAAGAGTCGAGAACTTCAAATTCCTAGTCATATTAATTGACCAAAATATTACCTGGAATAAACATGTTAATCTGATATGCAACAAATTATCACGAGTAATATACTCTCCAAATCACATGTGGTATACTCTCCAAATTGAAAAATCTACTGCCCAAAGGTATTTTAAAAATAATCTATAACGCTTTATTTTTATCACATGTGAATTATGGAATAACTGCATGGGGATTTCATTCCTGTAGCAGACTTGTTCAACTGCAAAAGAAGACAGTAAGATTGATTAGTAATAGTAAATATAATGTACATACAGCTCCAATCTTTGAAAAACTTAATTTGCTCAAACTTACTGACATATTCAAGTTGTCTTGTAAGAAAATATATTACAAATCCAAAAGCAATATATTAGCTGGCTATTTTAATAATTTGTTTATTACTAATAACCTGATACAACAAACTGATACACCTAGGAGAAATGTAATCATCCCACACAGATATGATGCAACAATACATAACATTCCCATTTTAACTCCTATGATGCCAATATCATTCACGAATACAAAGATTAATCGTTTATACATAAGACACAGAATTCCAGACCTAATTAATAAAAACTACGTACCGGAGATAGTCCTGTCCAAAATTCACACACATTCTCTCAAAGGACTTATACAATATGCTAAGTTTTTTTCATCAACAACTAGGAAACTAACTGCAATTCCACAAATTGCTATATTTGTAATACATAATTACAATCATTTAAGGTACCGGTACGATTGATATTTGGCCTACCAACGTTAATATCCTTTTGGTTAATTGTTAACAACAAGCCTATGGCCTAATTATGTGGCACAATCTAATGTAACACTAGGCTGGCCTACATGACAGCAACTCTTAGGAGCCTTAGTGTAGAGTCTGCCTGGTCTAAACATTTATGATGTATTTTCACTGTATGGGTGTATGTTCCAGACCAAATAAAGCGTTTTCAACTTGCACTTCCAACTTCTTGTGGGAGGCCACCCTCAGCGCAGGTCAAAAAGTGGTTCCTCGAGACCGGTGGTGTCTCATTAAAGGTACAATAACCTGGAAAAGATACCCAAAGTGGCCTTTAAGACAGCAAGCACTGCGCGCATTATGCTAAGCATTCAGGGAAATAAGGTAACAATACAAAACTTTTTTTTTTCATAGCAGACCATCAGGCTCTAGATCCTTTGAGTTGGGTCCTCATGTCACTTAACGACATACATGTAAGACTTAATGGGCAGCACAGCAGGCAACTAAGCAATGACAGTAGCTAACCCCTTTCCCCATTGAATTTAGACTAGGTCAACAGCTTTCCTTGGTGTGGTTAGGCCACTGAAATAATCACATGACCCTTGCCATAGAAAGCTATATTTATCAGGGGCACATATAATGGTATAGCTTAAATCTTGTGTGTACAATTATCATGTCAGTTGTTTTTGTTTCTGTCAAAAATCAGTTAATCAAGCAAAACAAGACACCCCCTCACACACACACAACCTCCTCTCCCCTCCCCCCCCCCCAAAAAAAAAAAAATGAAAAATAAAAATAAAACAGACTACATTTGCCCAGCAGCCAATTTGGTCCAATTTAACTCTTTCTTTGCCATCAACGTGCTCGGAATTTGACATAATGATACTAGATTCAGGTTCTTTGTAAACCAGTTATTTATTCAAATACCAGTGGGCTATTGTAGCGTGAGAATTGTCCAGGTCAACAGCTTTCCTCAGCATGCTTTGGCCACATTGATCAATGTATCCAAAGTGTGCTGTTGAAATTGTGAACAGAATCAAATCTTGGCATATGAAGAGTTAAGGACAAGGATTAAAGAGTCACTCTCTGTGACCATATAACTTGGCGCACCCTATTTTAAAAGGACATGTTGAGGGTCAGTTGGTTGCTTTTAAGTGTTACTGGACAAATCTTTTGGAAGGACTGGTAAACTGGACAAGGATTGGCTGTGAGGTATGGCCTCCTCAGATGTTCAAGCTGTAAAATTCTTTTACGGCTGGAAAGTTGATAAATATCCTGTGCAGAACTTCCCAGTAGGGGTTTGATGTATGTGAAGGTGATGGTTGATAGGGGAAAATGCTGAAATGGAACAGAGGTGTGTCTGTTCTGGGTCAGAAGGTTGGTTTTTCCCTGCAGATAGGTACCTTAACCCTTTTGGTTGACAAAATACCCATCTGGAACATCAAAATACATGCCATTAGTACACAATACATGTACTTTAATAGTGGTCAGAAGAGTTGTGGCCGTGGTGCTCCCCCCCCCCCCCCAAGGCCTATCCAAAGAAATGCTGTCAGTAAGTGACCTTATGGGAGGGATGGGACACTGTACTGGTGACATCTGGAAAATGTTTGTTGAATCAATACACGTATCGTAGAAAGTTCAGGGTGACCGGGTACTTGGGTTGGGAGTCGGTTACAATTTCATTATCAATGATTGGATGGCAAAGTCAACCTTTCCCACACGGTCGATTATAATCCATCAGTGAATAGCAGGCAGGAGATTTCCTGTATTTAAAGACGTTCGGTACACTGGTCAAAAGAATTTAGAAATCTCTGGTTTTTGGTGTGAACGAAGATATTGGCATTTGAAACAGAATGCAAGCAAAAAATTGGCATGTCACGGTGCTACTTTTGTCGCTAGGTGGCGATACATGTGAGGACTACAGAAATTTGATAGCAGCCATTATATATGTGGGTAAAAGCAAAAAACAAATTAAGGATGCATAACTATGCATAAAGTAACTCGATATGAGTGTTTTCAATGTATATCAAGCCTTTTAATAACAAATATGTAGACAAAACATGCTGGAATGTGACTTTAAATTCATCTCGTCTTGCAAAAATGTATAAGTGCTCACAGTATTTTGTAAATTTGAAATAGAAAAAATATTTACAAATCCCTGAAAAATTGCAGGGGGTTTCCAAAATATGTACTGATTTCATTGATTAACAAAAAAAGGTATCATACGGTGCTATTTTTTCTGCAATTGTACAAAGAATTCATGCATGTTGACTTAATTTGTTCTAAGTTCATAGGTAAAGGTATCCATTCATTGTCTCACTTCGATACCATATCAATATACATTTATGTAGCTCAAATGAACAGCAGTACGTCGTTAATTTTATATTCCAGTCATAATATAAACTTTCATAGTTTTACTTAGAAGAGGCAAACATTTTAAGATTCTCTCCATAGTGCAATACAGCAATGTGGAAAAAAAGAGGTAAACATAAGAATATCAAAATTATAGTTGCCTTAATACAGTGTCGAATGGTAGCACAGGCAGCACATTATCAAATATGCCTGTGCTACCTTTTGACACAGGGGTATTACTCTGTTGTTGTTTTTTTCCAGTTGGGACAGCGTTTATCGTACCACATTCACAAGAAATGGACAGTACACTGGCCAAGCCATATCGTTTTTTTGATTCTGTGTTTTTTAGGGACAATGTTTTTTTTTACATTCATTGCATACAAGATTATCGGCTAGTACACTTAGTTCCACTATTTTGCGACCTTCGTCCCAGTTATAACTGTCAGTGTTTACATGTACATGTGGCATTTTGGGGGTGGGCGTGGCACTTTCGACGGTGGTTTGGTCAGCGTTCGCTGATTGTATACAAGCGTTTTGGTCTACCACTGTCGTGTTTCGACGTATTCTGCCTTGTTTTGAAGTATTTAGTCCTTTGTTTTGGCATTTGTTAACAAACCACCCATTCTTTTTCCTTTTCACTCTTCGTAAACAATCCATGTTTCTGGAACGGAACTGTGCAAAATAGGAAAAGCGAACAGCAGCTAGTGCAGGTATCGACAAATACCAGCTCTAACTGCATAGGGGCATTGGACCATAAATGGTTGCGCATAACGCGGTGTACCGAACGTCTTTAAACTCAAGGTGATGCATGGACTCTCACAAGGAGTTGTTGAAAAGAAGCCAGTTTGGGTGAAGTGTCGCAGTTAATTATGGCCAGCACAGGCTGCAAACAGAGGCGGAGCACGCTGTTTTTCAGCTTGTCTGACTGCCTGGTTGGTGCAGGTCTAAGTGTTACCAGCAAAGTATCTCCTGATTCACAGGCCATTCTCAAAGTAACTTCAATTATTCCTTGATACTATTTCATAACTGGGCTACAATTTTAATGACCTTGACCTTATTTTTAAAGTAACAGGACCCATGAGTGGGAGGGGGAGGCATCCAGTCAGGTCCATAATGATTGTTCTAGTTGTGATCAGTTTCTCCTAAAATACAGGTCTGTGTCTCAAAATAGTAGTTCAGTGGTACCTGCTGTATGCAGCCACTGCGGTGGGCAGCCGCATTAGTTTTTAAGGTCACCAGACTTGGACATAGGAGTCATTATTTTTCTATAAAATTTACCTGTGGTAACAGGTCACCTGCTGTATGTGGCCACTCTTTCTTAGCAAAAGGGGTGGCCACATACAGCAGGTACCTCTGTACTGGAATTATATGAGTTATATGCAGTTAAAACTCGGGATCAGTTTTCGATGTTTGACTTCAGAAAGCGTGGACAGAGCATTATTAGTCTGGCAGCATTTTTGACATAAACTGGACATTGACATTATGGCAGCAATTGAATGTAAACTGTGAAAATCAATCAGCCCAAATGCAAACTTTATTTAAGCTCTCTATGTTCACAGTGTCAATCGTAAGAAGGAATAATGTTGGAAGAGCACACGTGTGCTATGGTTTACAAATATAACAGTTTTTGTCATGGTGTAATGATGGAAGGGCCATGGGTTTAACTGTTGTACGTGCCATTCTATGTATTATTAGGTCAGCTGACTTCTCAGTCAGCTGAGCTTAAAGGATGGTCCTTTGGCTAATGAAAGTTTTAAATATTCAAAATCTTATATACTATAGTAGAGATGTGGTCCCGAGTGAATAGGACTTTGATCATAACAAGGCAAAGGTCATCTCAAATGTGAAGGTCCAAGGTCAATTTTCTGTCAGTATGTCATTGTAAAGGTCAAAGATCACTTCAGGTAGAGGTCATCTCAAAGTCAAAGTTTGTGACCTCTAAAGGTCAAAGGTCAAGGTCATTTTGCTATTTTAAACTTTCTTCTAGCCATAACTCTGTCAATTTTTATCCATTTTTTATCATGTTGGCTCAAAGTGTAGCTGTTGTAAAGCTGCACATTTTTTAGTAATGAACATGTTACCTCTGAAGGGCAAAGATCAAGGTCATTTGGACTTTTCATATTTTCATCCAGCCATAACTCTGTCAATTTTTGTCCAATTTTAACCACATTGGACTCCAATAGACCTGTTCATACTGAATTGTACCAAACTTTTCAGGACCATAATTAATTATACATTCCATTGTTGGCCTAATTGTCCAATCAGCAAGTGGCCGAGCCTTGCCCAGGCCTTCATGTTTTCAACGAATGCCAGGGCTAACGTTAGT
The DNA here is from genome assembly GCA_964020975.1 of Hermodice carunculata. NCBI lineage: Eukaryota > Metazoa > Annelida > Polychaeta > Eunicida > Amphinomidae > Hermodice > Hermodice carunculata. The sequence goes on from OZ026621.1 coordinate 76,267,505, forward strand.
GATTACAGAATGGATTGTGCTGAATAGTGCAAACCTTTTACATAAAATGTCACATCAGTGGTGAAACGTTCATTTTTAGTTTGCTGACAGTTTGATTTTTCATTAAATCCAAGCACATCCTGTGTTTTACTTTCTGATCCTTCCACTTGTAATCTGGCCAGCGCGGTCAAGCACTAAGTGTAGGCAAAGCAGGATGGACTTCGGGAAGCTAATCAAGTAAACCTGAGTTCTGTGAACTGGTCCATTGTAGGTATTGCAACACTGCGTATTTTTATAATTTACATGTAACCTCTAAAGATCAAGGTGTTTGGACTTCCAAAATTTTCATCTAGCTGTATTCACAGCTTTTGAAGGCACACAGACAGATTTGCTTTGAAGCAAATCTTCTTTTCTGGTTCTTTCCTTGCTTCTTCCCTCACTTCCTTTACCAGCAAATTTGTCCACCTTTTTTCTTGGAGACTAGATAGATAGAAACTCCAAACTTGAAACAATTATACCTATATAGATGAAGTCTTGCCTTTTTCTAATGAGAAGTTATGATTTTTAAAATTATGCAAATGAGAGCTAATTAAATGTTTAAATCTTCAATATCTTAAATACTATAGTCGATGTGGTTCCGAGTGTATAGGAGTTTCATCATAGGTTGGCAAAGATCATCTCAAATGTCACGGTCATGTCAAGGTCAGCAGCCAATTTTAGGTCAGAATGTCATTTTAAAGGTCAAAGTTCACTTTAGGTAGAGGTCATCTCAAGGTCAAACTCAAAGGCCATTTCAAGGTCAAAGGCCAATAACCATGTGCTGTCCAATGCACACATCGTCAAGTTTGTTGCCACAAAAATTATCCATAAATCCACCATTCCATTGGACAGCCCATCTTTAAGAGGCACACAGACAGATTTGCTGTAAAGCGAATTTCGTTTACTAGTTGTCCCTGCATTTCCAATCTTGGCTACAGCTTTTTGAAGCCCAGATATAACCATGCATTGAGCCCTGGTTTCGTTCATAGAGAGACCTGAAAATATGAAAAGAGCAATTTAGTATCCGTTGGCTTTGCTCATCGATATCTCATTCTCATCGAAGTGTGATGAGGTACATCAGGCAAGTGGTGTCATCTATTGACCCAAATGCTGAGAGAAATATCCTGTAGTGTTGTTTCAGGTAAAGAGTTGCACTGCTCACAACCGGTGTCTGGGAGTGATTAAAAACCGGTGTTGGTACAGAGGCATGCACAGTGAGGTGTACATATAAGATGTGCGATGCACAGACGCACAGATGTGTGTGGCCTCCGCTGTGTCTGAAGGCAAAGGAGAGTTCCGTCCCAGTGGCTCCAGTTTATTGATAACTTTAACCCGCTGCACACAGAGAATGCCTAATCCCATTGTCAATATGGTCGTGCAAGTAACAGTCACATATTTACAAGGAATGTCAACAATAAATGTGCATATTGTTTCAGTAGTTTTCAGCAAAAAGGTTGTCTCTATTGTGTTTGGCTTCACTTGACCACATAAATTAGAGACTCTGGATCTGGGGATGGGGTGGGTGGGTGGTAGGGTGGCAGGGTGGCAGGCTCACTCTCCATTATGGGCATCTGTCTTCAGGCTACAGGGTACAGCTGTTACCATGGTTACCTGTTTGACATTTGTGACAGGTGCTTTTAGGTGCCTTGTCTATTCAATTGTTCCTTGACCCTCTTCCTCCCCAGTTTTCTTGCAGCGTTGCGTTCAGCGTCCGCAAACGGAACCATCATGGCTTCTATCAGTCCTTCGTGAACCTTAACTCTTTAAGTGCCAAATTTTTTACTGAGTCCACAGCTTTTCTTGCCGTGCATTGGGCGCGTTGCGTCTGAAAGATACCACTTGGTTTAGTGTCATCTTGAGTTCTTGTTTGCAAAGCTATTGTTCTAGGGGGAAAAAATCATGAGTACAGAACTGACAGAGAATAAGCGTCTGTACAAAAGAAAGTAAATTATGGTCAGTTATATCTCAGATGTTGTAGCTGCATGTTAGTTTTCATCACTGGCTTAATATCAGTCTGACATCTGTGAGGTTAACAGAAAAGACAAATTGTCCCAATAAACAAGATTGGCTGAACTGAAGTACAGATTTAAGTGTTGACCCAGCTTGCTCAAATAATAAAAGGAGGAGTAATTATTTCTCACAAACCTATCAACTCCGTGGTGTGTTTTCTGTTGTGTCACTGACCTCAGTGGAGAAGCTCTGTTTAGTAGGCTTCAACAAACTGTAGTTTAAAAATTTTCATGCTCGAGTGAGGAAAACTCACATTTGCACAAAATCAGCCATACATAAATCTTTCTAGAACTAAGGTAGCTTAGTTGGGCCATTAACCCTTGCTGTTTGGAATGAGACTTTGGCAACACTTTTCCTTTGTAAGACATGAACACCGAACTCTAAACCTATACAAAAAGTAATAACTGGCCGAGCTTTGTTGTCCTGTTAAGTCACTATAGCATAGGCAAGTGTCGCCCATTAGCCAAGTGGCCAATGACTAAAAAGTGTAATTTGACTAACAAATTTTGCACATTTTTGCCAATTATTGGCTGGCTATCCTTAGGATTTTCTTAATCCATGTATTCATGGTAATTTAGGTGATTACTTACATTTATTGAGCACAATTTACAAAGGTGGAATTTTACACCTAGTTATGTCCCAAGGCCAGGATCATTCCAGGCAAGTATGTAACGTTGCTTGAACCAAGTGAGCTTGTGAGTCTTAAAAAAACCTCGCACCAGCCCAGATTTTGTAACATCTGGAATTCCCCCTCAAGAAGTTAAATATTATTTGAGGAGAGACAGTAGTAAACAACATCCAAAACAGACAACAGTTGACCTCCAGGGCAGCCTCAGGTACTGCAGGAGGGAAAGGTTCATATGATGTCGGTGAGGAATCCAGCAGTGTGTGGTGTACACAATTTTAAGCGTCGTATAATCATGTGGACAGGTGAGCAGGACTTCTTTTGCTGCCCCCCGTGAGAACTTTTTTTAATTTTTTTTTTTCAGTTACCCAAGAGGTGATAATTTCTGCCTGCATTGTAAATACTTTACCTTTTAGCACATATTTCAGTGATCTGTTCTAGTTGAAATTAATCAATTTTTAAGCGAGGAAAAGAACATTGTCATAATAATACAGAATGCAAAAAAAAGTGAAATTCGGTGATGCCTGCTGTTTAAGACCACCTCTATTGCCGGAAAAAGTGGTCTTATATTGCAGGTGGTCGGGAGACACAGGTAAATCTAGCAGAGAGGCCCTATTCAGGCATGAAAGGGCAGGCATAAAAAGATCAAGTCTCGTGGTTTGTAGACTAGCTACCAGCGATATGAATGAAGAAGGAACGTTTATAAAGCAAGGCTTGGCCAGTCAATACACAGTCCATGGTTTTTACATAAATTGTTTCCTGGCAGCTGTACATGAAGGTGCTCGCATGTGGAATGTGAAGAAAAATTTTAGATGTCACAGGTGAGACAGGGACGCAAGCAAACCTGGTTGCTTCCAAGGTAAATTCTGACATGTTGTTACGCTTGACATTTTCACAGATAAACAGAAAAATCTGGCGAAAAAATCACTTTGCATTGATCACTGAGCTATAAACCTTCCTGGCTAAGGATAAACTCTTTCAGTGCCTAATTTTGGGCTGAGTCAACAGGTTTTCTCTGTGCACATTGGGTGCAATGCGTGCAGAGAAAAGCTGTTGACCTGGGATATTTTCTCTGGAACTATAGACATGATGGTACTTGAATGAAAGGTCTTTTTATTAGGAATATGAATCTGGGATCCTAATGATAACTCGGGCTAGTCTGACCTAAGTAGATCAACTTAAGTTGTGATTGGCACTGAAAGAGTTAATATTCACCACTGACTTGTATGGTCTAAAGATAAACTGTATGAATGCTGTCCTGGTCTGAGTTAGACTGCTGAGTCAACTGCTGGGTATTGACTACATCAAAAAAAAAAAAAACTGTTCACCCAGGGCAACATCTGTCCCGCTGCATCTCATGTTCACCTACAATTCTGGTTCGTAATGATTTTATTTATGATAAAATCATGTAAATTAGTTAAAACAGTTACCTGGATTTTTTGTTTTGTTTTGAAACTGAGTGATACTATATATTTCAGAAATAGCATGAAACATCATTTATCTCTGCAAATTTGATCTCCCACTGCTGTAAATTTAAGACACAAAACACTGTGCTAATTTTGATACATGTATTGGGATCAAGATAGTCAAGCAGAGTTGAAAAAATATGTCTCATATAGGGATAAAATGTCTAGGACGCATGTAAATATACCTTATTTCCAAAGTGTCCCTCCCCCCCCCCCCCAAAAAAAAAAAGGGAAAAAGGTGTTCAGGTTTTATCATGGAATATCACATGTCAGTTTACTAGTCTGAGTCCATAGATTATGTGGAGTCTGTTTCATGGATTATTTTTCAAGATCGTCAAAGAAGATCTCTGGCAGTGGTCTACCGCATAAACTTATAAACAAGCGGAGCAAATTCCACCATAGTGATTCCCCTGGCACAGAGCTCACCGACTACATCATGTGGGTCAGCTTCATCAACTCAGGCTCCTTTAAGATGGCAGCCTTAACCCTTGATAGTCACCAAGATGTCAAAGAGTTGAAAACTGTTTCTGGGGGCAAAATTACAGCTCTGGAAATTTGCAAGAAGTGTAAGGGATGGTTCGCCATTTTCATCAATTTTGCGGTCTATAAGGTGGATTGTTAGAACCAGTTTATGCGATTTTCTCATGAATGAAATGACAATGAACCATATGACAGTACACTGAGGGAAAGGGGTTGCGTGGTGGTGTGACACTTTTAACAATGTAACAAAATAATGATGACGTCATCACAAACAGGCTGTGAATTTCCCACTGGAAACTGGGAAAATAAAGTGGAAATACTCAGATCTGTGTCAGCAGTGGCACCTTAGATTTACCTCACATTGAAAGACAATTGCCCCTTAGGCTGGTTCACTGATTTTTTTTCCACAACAGCAACTGTTATGGTCAGCCCCTAGCCTGAGTCGTGTGTGTACTTAGTTGAGTACATGCTGAAATGATTTCAAATGTACAAAAGTCAAAATTGCTTTTATATCAACTTCTTGGATGAATGTCCAAGTTTTAGTGATAATGTCGAGCACTATACCCTATATCAGTGTTCAATAATCACAACTTTAGGGATGGTTCAACATTATCATTTTTGAATTAGTACTTACGGTACTAAATTTCATGACCCCCTCCCTCCCCCCCAAATTAGTACTTCAAGAATGATGATTTTCCTAAAAAATCAGCAAATTTGCACAAACTGGTCAAAAATTGACCATCATTTTACATATTCTGTGAAAGTGTATAGACCATTTAACCCCCTCCCCCCTTGCGTACTGTAAGTACCAATTCAAAAATGATGAAAATGTTGAACCATCCCTTACTCAATCATTACAATCAAAATATTCAGTCGGTGAATAGCATTGTCTCAATACGCCAGTGTCACAGGACCAACTCTAAAAAAGGGTCGACCTGGACGGTGGGTAACAGACCGAATATCACCCCGTGGAAATCATTGTCAACCGCGACCAAAGACATTGGGTCTGTTGCCCACCACCCAGGTCAACTTTTATTTTCTTGTACTGAAAGACTTACTTTTTGTGATCAAGGGGTCGCACTAGATGCTTGTGAATCGACCTGCAGACTCGTTGGCTGATTCCATAGTGCGCTGTGTTTGTGGAAGGCAGGGCATACCTGACCATCAATGTAGGCCTACGTGTTTGCACTTGGCTAAATGTTTATTCACACGTGGCTAATTATACAGGCGCAAATCTGATTGTTTTAGATGCCCTCCCAGTGACGTAAGATGATGTTATGACTTAAAGCCACAGTATCAAAATGGCGGACATGGGCTTCGCTTTGGTGATGGATTCTCACGTAAATGTCACAACATCTGATTTAGACGGAAATAATCTTTCAATGGAAAACATTAATTCAGGGCATAAATCACTATTTCATGTGTAAACGGTACACTCCGATAATCAGTGATAATTCAAGGAGAGGTGCATGGCGTGGGGTCATGCACTTAGACATGTGACGGATCGAAAAATTGTCACCCGTCGCCAAGGGTACTCATGGTGCCGCATCGAATGCCACAATGCTGATAACCAATCAGATTAATAATTATTAACTCTTACCTGAAGTGCAAGTAATGAAAAAGGCTGTGGGACTGAGAGCAAGCAAGATTCTATCCAAGGGCAGAAATTACTGGGTAAATATAGTGGACGCCTGTTCACATGTCCGTCCTGTCTGCAGAGGTACATGTAGACGGTACGTGTACTGTATTTTCATATTTTTCCGGGAAGAGAGGCCACCTCACTTGGAAGACCACTAGGGGTGGCCATATATTAAAGAGAGGGACCGCTGTACTGTATAACCAATGTGGACAGTTAACAGCTAAAACAGTGCAAGTTTTTAGAGGTCAGTCAGTTATGAAATATCTAGAGCAGGAGGCATGCTGAGTGACTCCAGTCAGCAAGGTATGTGCCAGGTATTCCATGCTATAACTGAAGTCTTCACTGGGAGTGCATTAGGGATCAGTAGAGCGACGCATATAAGAAATATTTCCTGGCTGGCTGTGGAGCATCATGGCTGTCTGGCTTAGTGGGATGAATGTCAAGGGATACATGTGATTCACCCACAGAGCCGTGGCAATACCATGCCAGAAAAGCAAGCTCTTAATCCAAAGGGGTATCCGGTTCAAAGACAAGACAGACATGATTTTGGCTTGGCGAAATATCTTATCTGTTTGAGGCAGACCATGTACATTATGCGCTGTTGACATATAAATGTGATATATGGGTGAAGACATCGCTGTTTCTGGCAAAGTTATACACTGTTTTAACCCTCATCATATTAGGTTGGTATAGATAACATTAACCCTTCAACACATGTGATGTACATATTTGTCAGGCGTAGGTGTATAAAAGATTAACCTGTGGCCTTTTGGGAGGGTTGGTTTTCTCAGTCTTCATAGGTCAGTTGTTATGTGCTATACCTGCAGACTTCAAGGGACATTTCAGGTTTTTGCTGATGTTTGTTTACAAAGTTTAAAAAAAAATTGCTCCATCACTTCAGGGAAAAGCAAAACTGAAACCAAAGGAATGTGATAGCAAAATACCAACAAAGGTGGGAAAAAAAAGGATGGCATTAACTTTAAACCATGGAAAATGAAGCTACATGATCACATTTACTACATCTGCGTAAACCTTAAAAGCTTCTTGTCTGAGCACAGGCCTGTTTCTGACATGAGGCAGTGATATACAGCGAAGTGCTGAAGAAACAATAGTATCAGGGCCAGAATTGCTGTGAGAATCCGAGAATTCATTCTCGTAAAGATTCTCCTGACCTTGTCTTTCTTTAAAAAGAAAACTGTCAAAAATTGAAATAGATTCTCGCAAAATTTTGCGAAATTCTGGCCATGATTATGTACATGGTCTCAGAGCTATTCTCAGTAAAAAGTTGATGCTGAATTAACATGGTTAATTGTGCCGTAGTCTACTTGAAAACCAGATTTGTTGCAGCCTGAGAAACGGTAGTTTTAAATATTTAGGCTGTGCAGGATGACCACGTCAATCATGCCAGAAACATAATAAAACCGAGCACGTCAAACTCCATAGTGGTCATCTACAATAATGCTTGATTATTTTCTACGTGGATTTTCATGCACGGTTTAGGGACACTCGAGGAAACCGTCATTGCAGTATTGCATGTGTGAAAGCGATTGCAAGGCTGGCATGCTGTCAGCCCTCACAAACAGGTGTTTATGTACATTTACACTTACAGTATGTCCTCTGATACAGGCTGTATCTTTATACTTCTGTGTTGTAGGTGTTCTCAAGGTCCGCAGAGGAAGAACCATTTGGCTGGTGGCATGCACGCATCAAGATGATGAAGGGAGAGTTTGTGGTAGTTGATTATATTGGCTGGGACTCCAACTACAGTGAAATCGTACCTCTAGAAAGGATACGACAACTTAACACAAAGTAAGTATCATCATTTCTGCCGGGAAATAAAAACTGTATGCAAAGATATTTCAAGGCTTGAAGGAAATGTAATTTGTTACATTTGGAAATGAATAAATAAAATAAAATAAAAAGAAAGGGAAAAGAAAAGATTATTGGTTCCACGCTCTGCGAGACAATGTCTACACAACTTAGTTTCTGACTACATATAAAATTGTAGCCACAGAATCTGGTGTTTGATCTTGCTACGTTCCTTCTCAATCACCAGTAAGAGTTAAAATATGCTGTATCTAAGGAACAACATTTTCTCCAAATTAACACTGCTGTCATATGATATACTTTGCAGCCTACAACTAGCTGAGATATGAGAGCTGTAGCTCTGGAATTATACCCCCTCCTACCAGAGGAGGGGCATATTTAGTATATGCTTTTTCCATCTGTGCGTCTGTCCATTGTACATTCATGTCTGAGCTGTAACTTTGTTATACTGTGACTTGGATCCATGAAGCGTGAAGAGCTGTTGTACATATTAGGAGGACACATTGACATGTCGTGCAGCAAAACTTGGTGACCAGGTCAAGTATTTGGGTCATGTTGATACCTTTATCAAAAACCATGATACATCAAACTGACATTGGCTTATAGTGGTGGATCCTGGCGCTGTGGTTGCTACATTAATAGAAAAGCAACTATCAGGTTTCTGTTGGGTGTTAACTTTGACCTTGAGTCACCTTGAAAGGTCCAACTGACATACATATTGGCTTAAAAATTGGTAATGGCGGATCATAGGACCATGGTTACTACTTTCACCCAATAATATATATATACACACATGTCTTGGGTGGTTTATGGGCAATTATACACTGCCCACAAAAAAAATATGCAATGGAATAGGTCCTACAGCCGGTTTGTGGGTCATGCCCATTGTCTGCGGGTCAATTATAATCCTCAAAACGGACCGCGGGCAGTATATACCAAGTATAGCTTGCCACAATTTCTGAGCATTTATGGCTTCCCATAATATATGGGCAGATTTGCTGATTTGTATGTTTCTGAAACCCATTAGGTAGTGCATTGAATTTAAGGCAAACATGGTTTATGGGCATTTTTCAACTGCCGATAAATGGAACAACTGCCCATCGTAGGGTCTGAGGATTACAATTCTGCCCATAAACCTCCCAAGACATAACTATATATATATATATAATGTGAAAAAAACAGAACAAACTGGACTTATTCCCCATAAGTGATGATTCAAGCTTGAAAATCTGTTTGTGAGAATGGACGAAAGTGCACACAGCTCCCTGTACCTGTATTTCTCAGCTGATGAGTTCTTGAAACAGGTGGCCACGACATATACCATCAACACTGATAAAGTAAATAATATCAGGGGTAGCTTCATAAACGTAACTTGAGTGGTTGATCTATTTAAAAAGAGGGATCTGGAGATACTTGAATATCGGAGACCTGATAATCATGACAGTGCAGATCAGTTTCTATAAGACCCTGATGGGCATAGCGCCCTTCTAATACACACTGATACAGTGTGGTGATATTCACAGTTACCATGGCAACCAGTGGAAACCACAATCTTACTGTTATTCTACTTTGTATATTAGCAGCAGATGATGTGTTGGCTGATTTTTCAAAATTTTTTTTTTTTTATTGTATGTGTCTGCTGCAGGCTAATAATTATGTTGGTATGGTGTATGTTTCAGCCCCGCCATTAATGACAACACATTTCATAAGGCTGTGATAGACGTGCCCCCTGACTTACAAGAAGTGTGAGTAACGCATACTTTTTTCAACATTTTCACGAGTATACGTTTACTTTCTGATTCCATATAAAATTGTCTCATGATTACTCTTGACATCACGAAAGGTGAACGGCCACTGATTCCCATCAGACCCTGAAGGTACGACAGGAGTCCCATGACTGAGGACACATCACAACCTCATACAGTTCACGAAGAATACTCGAATGTAGCCCTGTGCATTAAGGCTGTGACGTAATTTTGTGATGCTGAGGCCATATTGCTCACTAGAATATAAGTTAGAATGGCATCCATTAAAACAAGTCTCTTACGTGCAGATACAGGCAGTTTGTTGCTCTGGCAATGGCCAGACCTGTAGAAAATATGTTAACACTGGCCTTGTGGTACGACCGTGGACAGGACATAGACATTTTGTCACATCAAAAACGTAGGTCGAAACTTTGAGATAAATGAGCTGTTTTTTTAGTTGAACCATTGAAGCAGTATAATTGTGGCTATTCTGTGAAAAACGAATGTAAACGTAAGTATTGGACATTATGTTTAATGGATGCCATTGGCCGCTGTAAAACAGTGACATGCTGTTACCTACACTTGGTGCCAATGTCTTCACATGGTCAATTTCTTTGGCGAAAATGACAATTCAACACAGTCAACTGTCATTGAGTGAGGACTTGCTTTTGTCATAAGACTCGTATGCAGTTCTGATAGTGTGTTTTGTTAGTGCACAGTTTTCATACAGAATATTTCTCATTGGTGAGAAAACTGGGTGAACACTTCAACTCAGATGACATCCAATACCTTGTTGATTTTTGTATGATTTAGGGGAGAAAAGATTAATGACCCTGCTATAGAATATAGTGAAGGCAAGTCACTTGCAGAAATAAAGAATAATAATACATGTGCAGTTGAGATTCTAAACCTCTACTCTTACAATCTAAACCTGTTGCATAAAGTACCTCAAAGAAACAAATTTGCACAGGGAAGACCTTGACTGAGGAAAAAGGTCCAACTTTGTTTATTGTAAGTTAGAATTCTATTTTGACTTTGTTTAAACCGGCACATATTAATTGAAACTATATGATTGGTAGCTGTACATGTTGTATTGGAAGTGGGTGTTATTTTTCCGTTTTCAGGTGTCAAGATGATAGTAACTTCCGTGACTTTCGTCGTGTGTGTGGAGCTTCTGTGATCTCTTATAGTAGTGAACTTAATGCCTTAATAGTCCTGGTGAGATTTTATTTTCATACTTTGTGTGTGTGTGTGTGTGTGTGTGTGTTCCATCTAAAGTTTAGAAGAACTTTGGAGACTAGACTTATAAAGTCACATGTAAATAGTGTGTACGTTTTGAGTTTAATAAATCATAAAATATTGTTACATTTAAATATGCAGCATAGTTAAAAACTGCACCACAGTTGACAACTTTAGCCACAGGGTAAAAATAATCATCACTTAAGGCCGTTGCATGATAAAAACTGAAAAACCAAAAGTAAAATAAAAAATACAATGATTTTGTTGTACAACCATATGAAAAAAAGAAACACTTTTGATTAATTTCTTAATTTGTTACACAAATATTTCTCTTGGGGTCCTCAGATCAATGATGTAGCATGTATGTATATGACCATTGGAAACAGTGGGATGAAATGTGAGTGTTGTGCATGGTAAGGAGGTATAATTTTTAAAAAAGGTCTGGTTCAACTCTCGTCAAATTTTGGACTGAGTCAACAAGCTCTCAGCATGCATTGGGCATATTGCACCCAATGCACGCCGAGAAAAGCTGTTGACCTGGGATATTCTCTCTGAAACTATAGGCATACTGGTACTTGAATGAAAGGTCTTTTTACGAGGAATACAAATCTGGAGTCCTATTGATAATTCAAACTAGTTTGACCTAAGTCGACTTTAGTTGTGGTTGGCACTGAAAGAGTAAAATTCATTTAAAAACATTAATATTTTTTTATTGCCAGTCCACCAGTGCAGACGTGGTGAAGAGAGCCTCCATGTTGGGCGATATGCACTTTCGTAATCTACGTCAAAAAATGTTGCTAAGGCAACGAACAGAAGAAGCTGCTAAAAAATTAGAGGTAACTGATTATCTTGCAACAACCCTGGCCTTTGCTACAGTGTTTTACATTTAGGACACAGTGCTTTTGCTGTGACCAGTTTGAACTTTTGAAAGATAAGAAATCCTAAACTTTGTTTAATAATTATCATGAAGATAATGATAAAAGTGATTGTGATAATAGTTATGGATAAAAAGGTTAAAAAAAATCTTGTATTGTAAACAAAAGCACGAAAGATGTCATGATCCTTGGGTGGTATACACCAATAAATATGTCCACATTTTTCAATAGTCGTTACAAAAATCAAATTTGCTCATAAGAAATACAGAAGATTTCTTCCAAGTTTTCACTGACGCAAAAGTGTATTTATCAATGTCATGTTCTTGTGACTATAATAACTGTATATGACAAGTTTCATGTCTTTGTCAGAGCACCAAATTGCACTGTCGCTCTGGGTTCCTGCAAGAGTTCACGGTGCGTGAGGACCTGATGGGACTAGCCATTGGAACCCATGGTTCCAACATCCAGCAGGCCCGCAAGATGTCAGGAATCTCGGCAATAGACCTTGATGAAAATACGTGCACATTTAGGGTATATGGTGAGGTAGGTCTGCAGTGAATGGTCCTGCTTTCATGGAAAAGATCATTAAATTTGTAACTTCATACATGGAATTTGAAAAGAAACATGGGATGTAGACATTCTTGCAATGAGCAGATGTCTTTGGTTATCTCAATATCTTGGGGATGAAAGGGGAACCCCCAAAAAACTGAATACAAACATTTAGCAGTGATTTTGTCTTGTTATAAGTTTTAAACTGTGCATATATAAACTTTTAAACTAACTGAGCCTAGCAGTGATTTGTATCAATTTCATTAATCTGTTATTATATATTAAGTTATTCATTTATCATGGTAGCTTTAAACGTGGGTCCCTTGCTATTTTTAAGCATGTTCTGGCCCAGACATAAAGGTTAATTCTAGCAGGTACAAAATGTGTACAACTAAGAGTAGCACCATTACACAAACAGTTAATTAACACCATGCTGTTTATACATTAAAGGTGATGTCCAACCCATTTCAGTGTCAAAAATTCTAAGCCAAGTATCTCTGCAGTCCTGATTGACAAAGTAAATATATGTATATTGTTAACTGCAAGTGACTTGTGAATGCACAACAACCAACAGATCCAGCTATACAGTGACAACTGTTGTGTAAATAAATAAATAGTGGTGAGACAGGTATGCATCACTTTTTTGCAATATTTCTCAAAAACTACTTGGAAGAAAAAAGTTTATTCTTGAAGTATTGTAATCTGTACACTTAAAAAACAATTCAGCGATTTCTTTTAAATGCATCCATTCTCTTGTGAGAGATGGTCAAAGTTGCTAATTGGCTCATTTTTACCTCTGGGCCTTTAGGCCGAAGGGGTATTGTTGTCACCTATGCATCCGTCCATGCCTTGTTAACATCATATCTCCAAAAATGCCCACTTTACAGAGACCAAACTTGTATCACAGGGCATTGAGGTGCTTCAAGTGCCTATTGAAAATTAAATCAGTAGGTCACACAACTACATTAAAGATAAGAAAAACCGGCATTAACACCATATCTAAAAATATATTGAATGTTAAGTCGGAAAACCATGATCATACTCACTTTTTGCAAGATTTCTTTCTTTTCAATCTTCATCCAGTGTAGTGGAAGAGGTGGCTTGTAGCTAATACCTTAGTACACTTCACCTCATAACACCTTTAGTCAACTTTATGGTGCTAAAAATTGTATTACTATTTACCTGTTTCAACCAGTGTCGGTCTGGTGGAATAGTGTATAAAGCTTTTAAGTTTCAAAGGAGACGTCCGTCCAACCGCCCACCCGCCCGCCGGCAGCCGGCAGGCCAGCTGACAGTATGTCGCTAGAACCTCAAGAGGTAGAATAATGAAATTTATACCAGAGATGCATCATACCACGGGCATGTGCATTATGTATTGTTTTTTTTACGTTGAAAACAGGGCCAACGAACATATCCATTTGCGTGTGTCTGGCAGGATATCTCAATAACCCTTAGAGATAAAATAATGGAACTTATACCAGAGATGCATCATGCCAAGGGCATGTGGGCCATATATTGCTTTTGACCTTGACCTATTTTCAAGGTCACAGGGCCCAAGAATATATCATTTTTTGTGCATCCAGACATGCTGTATACATTGTATAGCTTTCTTCTGTATATTGTGATGGGGGACATACATCCTTTGGATCACTGTGCACTTGTTTAAATGGTCATGCTTCAGTGGTTTATGGATTTTTTATGATATTTTTGTTTTTTTGGCAAATTTAAAAAAATCTCTAAAGCCACTCACCCAATTGCTTTGATATCACACAGGAACACTCCTATTGACTTCTAGTTCTTAATTTCTTCACCTGGTGGTGCTGTAATTTTTTGCTCAGCTGACTTGCTAGTCGGGCTGAGCTTTTAGGAGGCTCAGTCATCCATCTTAGAAATACTTCTAAATGTCATATCCACTAAGGTAAAGCTCAAAAGAGGTCTCTTCAGTTTCAACCATGATTTTGTTAGACAAGCTTAGGTCAGCTGAGCAGGGGCTGTTCATGCAGCCTGCTAGTTTGTGCTTTATAACCAAGTAAGTACTTTCAAATTTTGCCCAAGTGTAGACACTACATATTGAGTCTTATCAGAAATGAAAATAGCCCTCCAAAGTCTGAAAAATAGCCAAAATGGGTTGGACATTACCTTAAACCTCATCAGTGAGTTTCAGAAGTCTGACATGTTCACTTAACAGCACAAGATGTAGGGAGCTTAAATCCAGATTCCTTTGATTCATTCACGTGACATGTTCAGATATCTGACACACTATGCATGGAACATGTGAGAGTTACAACTTTTCATTGTGTTCAGCCAGGGTTGCCTAACTTTGCAATGTTACCCGTGTTTTTCAGAGTGAAGACGCTGTGAAAAAAGCAAGAAATATGTTAGAATTTGCAGAAGAAACATTTCAAGTACCTAGGGAATTAATAGGTAGGTTATAAAGGCTAGCTTCATGACTCAAGGGCTGGAAATGTTTTCTTATTTATTTAAATATATTGTTAGTAATTTCTGATTATTTCTAGTAGACTCGGTACAAGTGGATAGTTGATAACTACATTGAAGCTATTTGTGTACAAAGTGGCAAACATCATTGTCATTTCATATTTGTTTGTGAACAGTGCTTTCAAAACCGCAGAAATCGGAGTCCAATCTTCGTAATTTGTAACCAGACTGTGCCCTCAGCATAATCTGCCAGACCAGCTGGTAACGAAAGACTCATTTTGTCCCCGTACGTGAAAGCTAATACATGTGTTCAGGTTTTGGGGCATGTGTTGGTAAAGTGCAAAAGAAAGTGATGGTCCTGATTAATTTTCATTGGAGACTAATCAAATGTCCGTTTTGCTTGCAGCTAAAGTAATAGGGAAAAATGGTCGTAATATTCAAGATATAGTCGACAAGTCGGGAGTTGTGCGGGTCAAAATAGAAGGAGACAACGAGCACGAAGCACCAAGGGAGGAGGTATGACTGGCTTATATCCCACGTAAAAACACTGTCTGGTTTATATGTCTCGTAGTACACCATGTGAGTGGTTTCTGCCGTAGGCAATACTCCTTATATAGCTTCTTGTAGCTTGTATTCTAGATAATACACCTTTTACCTCATTTCTGTCCCAGATTACACACTTTTCTTGACATTCATGTGCTTTGTTAGTTGCAACACATAGTTTGTATGTAATGCGTAGGGCATCAAATGCCTACCAGCTATCTCAGCTTAGTATACGTGTGTAGTTAATTCTAAAACTTGTAAAGACTTTGCCTTACTGTTTTGTCTTGTTCTCTGCATGCTAAGACCCACTTGATAGTTGCTTGGTAACAAAGGATTACATGCTGTGGTAGTTTGCAGGATTAGTCATACATCTCAGTGTCGAGTCGTTCCATGTTCTCCACAGTGGCTGTTTCACCTGTCATTTAGTACTGCTCGAGGTTGATTCTTATATTAATCCCTATCTTGTATGACTGGTCTGAGTAGCACCAGGTAGCTCACACAATGTTCTTGCCCTACACTTGGGACGAGTCCTTCTGTCGGGTTGTTGTGTTCCAAAATCACGACAATGATTGAATGCCATCGTGTAATATGACTGGGCCACAGGTGTGAGACTTGTAGGGCGATCCCACTGTTTGCTGGGAAGGGAGGCCATGTTTTTAGTGCAGCGGTACATGCGGCACTGCCTGAGGAGACAGGAAGGATTGCCTTCACAAAATAGAGCAATTGCTGGATTGCACTCTCATCATGCTGTCACTCGAAGATAAATTGCTGTTTACCAGAAGTCAGTTGATCTGATTTGCATAATGTACTGTAGAATTCCTCCACTGCTACTTTTCAATGACTGCCACGTCATCAGGCAGCTGTCCACAAATGTTCCAAACAGGAACAAGGTTCTTCCACCTTCATAAACTGTGCGCCTGCAGCATGTTTTTACTGTACAGTTGCAATCAATTTTTTACCCCTCGGCCTTCTAGGCCGGAGGGATATTGTCATCATCTACGCATCCTTCCATCTGTCCATGCCTTGTTAACACCATATCTCCAAAAAAACTCACTTTGCAGAGACCAAATTTTTATCACAGGGGGCCATTGAGGTGCAGCAGGTGCCTATTGGAAAGTCGGTCACTAGGTCACATTAGGTCACTACTACATTCAAGAAAAAAATGGGGTTAACGTGATATCTATAAAAATATTGAATGTAGCTTCATCAATTATTTATGACAGCTGGTCCAAAGGCTGCCTCAGAAGCCTATCAAAAACTAGGTCACTGGGTCTCATATTTAGGTCACGGTGCTGCATTGAAGAAAAATGACGGTACCATGATATCTTGAAATCTTAATTTTCTCATTGTAGCTGCACCAATTATTTATGACAGTAGGTCCTAAGGATGCCTCAGACACCTAGTGAAAAGTAGGTCACTGGGTCACATATTTAGGTCACAGTGCTGCATTGAAGAAAAATGGCCTTTCCATGATATCTCTGCTCATTGCATTTGCACCAAAGCTTGTCATTAAGTCAAACAGAAGTAACCTTGACCTACCCAAGAGTATTGTCGTCACCTATGCGTCCGTCTGTCTGTCTGTCTGTCCCTCCCTCCCTCCGTCCTGGCCGAGGGGTTTTCGGTCACAGATTGGCTTCTAGTTTGTTCATCATTTTGGGAGAGAACAACATGAGTGAAGGACTTCACCCAGTCTGTTCTTACCTGACCATTGCTTATGTTACATGCAATAGGCTTGACCAATGTTCACCTTATACCACTTGATCCACCATAGAGTGTCAGCTTGTTATTGTCCCATGTAGTACCCTTGATGGTTAGTCCATTCAGTCCACTTCACATGTTGCATACAGTACCCTGTGGTTAGTTTTTGTCGGTTCAGCACGGCCGGAAACCTCTTTCTTCCTTCACGTGTGTACACCTTTGCTTGTTTTCAACCCCAGGAGGAAAACCCTTTAGCCAGCCCCTTGTGTATGATTGTTCCCCTTTTTCATCTGTAACTGAATCTTTGCATGTGGCTTATAGGGAATCCTAATTGAAATTGTAAAGGCATTTTTTCTGAGAAGTCTTGTATAAACTTTCGTCCCATTGTGGACGCCTCATTCTGTTAATTCATTGCAAGACAAACTTGGTATGGCTTCGTCACTCTTATGTGTACATAGTCATTGTTGGGAGAAGCTGAGTGCACGATCTTCGTGTAAGATAAAAAGCATTCTGTAGAGCATGTAATAAAGAGGGCAGAAGGACTGTGCCTGAATTTGAATTCTCATAACATTTGCAGGTGAAGATCTGTCCCGACGTGGCAGTGGAAAAAAAAGTATAGAGTAAATCTTGACTGTTGCCTGTTGTAATGAGATCTAGTCCTGTCCTTTTTGAAACAAGTAGAGTAAATTGCCTGTTACAGTGGAGCGAGAATGCGTCCAAGCATTCAAGAGGACAATCATATTCAGTATTCTGCTAGAGATAATCTGCCTGAACTGTCAGTTTTGTGTGGATCACTGCATTATCTTGTTAAATGCTCAAAGGCTTTCTGTAAAAAAAAAAAACAAAAAACAAATACAAACAAACCCAAAACATTATAGAGCCAGCATCTCAAGTGGATATAAACCTAGCATTCGATGACCAAACAGTAATGGCAATACTGAAGGGATAAAGTCCTACTGGTAAACAAAAGATGATTTAGCTTGATAAGTCTGAATTATCTGGCCAATGGATCAGAATTGCTTGCAAGGAAAACACCAGGAGTGTGATATCAAGTTCAGTCACACGTAAACAAAAACAAGTCTTACTGCACTACTAAATTCCCTTGGCCTCAGAGGAAAATCACCCCCCCCCCCACAACATACTCTATAATTATTACCCAGTGTGCCATGATTGGTCTGATTTTTCGTTTCTGTGTAACGTATAGACGGTATTGCACAGGGTATTTGACCTGATAAGCGGGGATCCACTTGTCGGTTCTTGTCATGTGATCTAGTAAAGGCCACTGCTCCAACAGGGGGGTTTCTTATCATCTCTCAGTTGTTGTTGCAGGGACAAGTGCCATTTATCTTTGTGGGGACGATAGAGAGTATTAGTAACGCCAAAATACTCTTAGAATATCACTTAAACCACCTCAAGGTAAGTATGCATTTTCTTACCTCCTTTTGTTAAGAGGGTTAACATAACCAGAAAGTTCTGGTCTTTGAGCATGTATTGTGGCTGTATTTAAGGTGTACATAATGCTTTCGTTGTCTTAGGTAGATACCAAAGAAAATAATAAGGACTAGTGGATAACAGGGATTTCTGTAGGCTTTTCAGGAGCATGTACAAGATGTAAAATTATTGTTAGGTAGATTTATCATAGATCTATACCCTAAGGATTTACCACATAACTTGTGCTTGGTTTCACCTGCATCATTTGTGAACAGTTTCCTTTTTTGCACGCTGGATTAGTGAATGGACCTCCCATTTAGAGGACCCTGCAAACTGGATAATTCCAGCACAGAACTGTGGAGAAATTGTAGATTGAAATTAACATTCCAGCGATGGTGGATTTGCCCACCCCGTGCTTGTTAATACACATTCAACTGCTTTAGGGAATATCCAAAGGTCAAAGGTAGCAGTCAGGTTGGTGGGAGATGGGGTTGATATTTTTTCCCCATTTTCTCAGAATTTAAACAATTTTGGCTGCAACTCCTGCCATTTTGCATTTTTTGAGAATCAGATTTGAGTAGAAAATGATTTCATGCTCCTCTTGTGTATGACAGGGAGGTTTAAGTATATTTATGGCTGCATAGTACGAGAATTTGGATAATGTTTGGGGGCACGTCACTTATGTGAACTGCCGAAGAAAAAAAAAGAAAAACCCTTCCCATGCTTCTGTTGTTGCTACTAGCATGAAAACTGTGTATTGAAGTTTGTTCGTCTAGTCATGTCGATGGGTGTGTAGAGTCCCTGCATGGTGACAGTTAATCTTCAGCCACCTAACCTGTAGATCTGGCCAGCGTGCCAAACCCGTAGCTAGCGTGGGGAACTCTGACTGTATTCTAACCCATTTCCAGTTTAACATAAGGTTGAGTCAACAGTTTTCCTTGGCACCAGCCAGCTATTGACCCGGGGCAGCTATTGACCCGGGGCAGGCTATTATTATAGGAATCAACTACAATTCTCAGCAAAAATATTTTTTACGTTGAGCAGAATTGCATGTGAAAAGGTGGAGGCAGATGACAATTAAGATCAAGGCGCTTTGGGGCAATTTGAGTGTGAAGGGGTTAACAGTCTGGACCGCCAGTCAATAGATTTCCATGACACTTTGTGTGCCAAGGAAAGATGTTGACCGATGGCATATGTTACATTATGAGAAAAGAGACGCATGTGATATTTACGGTGTCAGACAATCCTTCATAATTTTTAAAGGGGGCAAAGATCAAAGCAAATATATTAGCGATTTAGACAAAGCAAGTAGCCACGAAGAGGCAACTGGAAACTGTGCCACGCGTTTCGACCTGTCTAGGTCTCATCAGGGCACTGGCAGGGATTTCGAAGTGTTCCATATATATAGTCAGGGGTAACAAATGCGTTGCTACGCTGTGTACGTATGTACGCATGCGCATCTATGGACTACGGCCTAGTTTCAGTTTCGTTACCACGTAACTTCAGTTTTCAAACCTGTGTTTGAAATGTTTATTTCCCATATAAGGAAAGTCAACATACTGGTTCTGGGTCAACCAGTGCTGAATACTGGAACCCGTTTACCAGGTGAACTGTGTGTTTTTGCACCTGCTGCCCTATCACAGGGGCTAGCAGAAAAATAAATTTTGTTCTGCTGTGGTAAAAAAAAACTTTAAATCCCTTGGTTTTTATTGAGCACTACTGTGACAATAAATGTACTATAGATCATATATATTAGCTTCAGGTTAGTTGGAGGTAAATGCTATCAGCTGGAGCTTGCTCGGCAGTATTTGGGAGAAACAGAATTTTTTTATTGCCAGACTAGAGTGTACATGGGTGTTGGGATAAGATTGTAGAACAATCAATATGAAAAAAAAAATAGGTGCTTCATTGTACAGTCGAGACATGGCCAAGCCAACTGTGATTCAGAGTCATGAAATCTGAGAAATGAAAATGTTGTCATAACAGAAGCTGTCAATACATTGGGGGTAATAATGTGTGTGTCTACTTTGTATTTTGAAAAGAAAAAAAACCCAAATACTGGCTGTTTGCAAAAGTGTAATTTCTATCTGCGCAATAAACCTAGTCTGTGGAACTTGTTTAATTGCGATTCTGCATATCATAGTGGATACATCACATCAAGACTGTTGTAACACCTTGCTGTATTTGGTTCCCAATAATTGATAGAGTGGGCAACAGCAAGTGTGGAATTGTGCGGCTAAACTAAAAAGTGGTCCCAGGAGGAGAGACCACATCGCACCAGTTTTACGGCAGCTGCCTTGGCTGCCAATCAGGAAAGGAGTTGGTTTCAAAATTTTACTATTGACAATGACGTGGGCTCTGCCTGGCTGTGTACCTTCTTGTTTACCCCCTTCCCCCCCCCCCCCCCCATTTGCATATAGGTAGACTGATTTAACACAGTCAAGAACTTTCTTTTGCATGGGTTGGGCCCCAATGTCAGAGAAAGTTGTTGATCATGGTATGATATCGTGATAAGCCTCATTTATAATTTTCTGTTGATTACTATGCAAGTCAATGGGCATTCTAATTCTAATTCACGTTTTGGACCTCTCCTCCAAAATGGTCATCCAGATTGACTTCAAACTTGGTGGCAATGTATCTTGGGTCGGTCTCTACCAGATTTTTTTTCAAATGGTCATGCTCCATTGATTTTTGGATTTTTAAATGAATTTCTCTATTTTTTTTTCTTTTTGGGGGGGGGGGGAGGGGCAAATCTTAAAAAATCACAAGGGTATAGGTACATGTCAGCTGAGCACAGGACATGCAGTCCTCATGTTCATTTTTCTTGAGATTATTCAAAATTGCGGAAGTAGATGTTTGATCACCAAGCGGTTTGGGGCCTTTTTAACCCATTTCTTGTCACAGTATGACTGAGTCTGTAGCTTTCCTTGGCGCATGTTGGGTGCATTGCACCCTACCCATGTCAAGGAAAACCAGTGGCCTAGGGTGTGCCATCATGAATGGTCTTATGTACAAACAAGAAATTTTCATAAAAATGTTAAGGCAGGTAACAACTTACATTCGGGTGCTTTTTGGCAATTTGAGCAGGAAAGGGTAAAAGTGAAAATGGTTAACAGAACTTTCAGCGCCCTGGAAAGGTATGGGTTGATTGAGGGCTCACAATGTGGAGTTTCCAGATGTGCCACAGACTAGAGCGAAGTCACATGCAGACTATTCTTTATAGAATTTATGATGAGGGAATTATGTCGGACTTTCCACCAGAGAGAGCATAGTAGTCCTATCTGCCAAAGCTTTTCAGTTATCAATGATAAGCAAATTCTTGCTCTACCGTTTTAAACATGCTGTTTATGTGAGATGTTGAACCTTTGAAACTCACAAGGCTGAAACTTGATTTATGTCAATGGGCTTGTGGTCATGATTCTTTTTAATAGTTATTGACACCTATGAGGGGGCATACAATTGGATGGTAAACAAATCAACAAATTACATATGTATGGATTCTTGGTGATTGAATGTTTTTTTACATACCAGGGATATTTAGCACTGTTCGAGTTAATTAAACCCACATGAGGGATCTGTGGTGGGACTTAGGGGCATATCAAGTTTATTGACATGGATGTTTCACTTTCCTGCATGTCTCAAATTATGTACGATGCTTCTCAGTTTTGTGAGATTTGCTAATTTCATTATCATCAATTTTGACGGATTTTAATTTCAGTGAAAAACTGGTATACCTTTGCCTCCAAAGCACGCCAAGTTCCTTGTTATCTCAACTACACTTGGTCTTCCCTTTTTTAACAAGATTTTATTTGCACATGTAATAAGGGAAAGAAAAGTATACTGTGACCCTCCCCCCCAGACTGAGACATCGATCAGGAAGCTCATTATCATCACTTTGGCCCGTAGTAGCTTCTCGTCCCTAGTGTACCCAAGCCTGTTGCCATGGTAACCATGATCAGAAACTGAGTCACTTTTCCAAAGCTAAAACAGTGACCTTGTCAAAGAATGGCAGACCCTGGGGAGTAGGCAAAGCTTGGGTCTGCTTTGGACGCAAGGTACACCTGATTGCAAGGCAATACACCTGTATGTGACACTGTTTTACTGGAGTAGTGAACTTGTGCTGGGTTTTGGATCTGTCTGGACAATATAGGCCCATAGCTTTTTTCTTGTAAATACAGTGGTCCACCTTTATTTTGGGCCAACACAAATGCATCTGAACTGTGGCCTTGTAAGAGAGGTGGTCTCTCCTGACGGGGGCAAATGTAATGAAAATGCCATCACCACTGCATAGAGACATAGCCTTACTAGAGAGGGTGGCTCGTCTCTGCAGAGGGACTTTACTATAAAGGGTGGCTTGTCTCTGCAAAGGGACCTTACAAGAGGGAACCAATGCATTGTTCTTTCCAAATATTTGATGAGAGTATATAATCATGGCTTATCATTGGATCAGCATACAGCTACCAGCTCCATTCAGTCAAATATTTAACGCTTGTACTCCCAGCAGGATGAGTTATTTACCCCACTCTGACTTAACCCTTTCCCCCTTAAACCAGCGAAAACCAGCTGGTGATCAAGTGTTGTGTGCGTCAGTGTTTTCAGTTACTTGTAGCTTCAACAGGGATGACTCTTTTCAGAGGTTTCCCTCATGTTTGGTCAGAAAAATTTGTTCTAAAAGGTTGTGGATTTTGGTATGAAATGGACACATTTGATGAAATAATGGAAAGGAGGACATATATAGGGGTGTTTCCCTCCTTTCTTGTTGTTGGTGTTTTCATCCCTGTTTCAACAATAGTGAAAAACAATTTGACTGAGAATTGTTGATGAGACCTATCAAGATCACATGTCAAAGCGAAAGGTGAACAGCTTTCCTGGGCATGGGTTAGGGTTGGGCACTTAGCGCCCAATCTGTACCTAGGAATGCTCTTGACTTAAGTCTTAATTCAAGGCGGAGAGGGCCGACATGGGATGTTGAGGATATGGAGGATAGAGCGCAGATATCTGCAGTAACTGGATGAATGCCACGAAGAAATTGTGTCAAAAATAAAAAAAAAATTGATCAAGTTTATAGAAACACTTTCTAGAACAAGCCACAAATGGACATGAATGTACATATGTTGGAAATAGGAGCAAGTAGGAGGCAGAACCAAGTTTGCAGAAATTTTTTTGATAACATTTGTTTCAAAGCGTAAAAGTCATGTTTTTAATATGTGAAAGAATTTGCTGAGGTTAAAATATATTTAGAAATTGGAAATCCTTTGAATTGTATTCATCAATGGATGATTGTAACTTGATGATGGGCATTTTTAGAAACATTGGATCTGATCAGTGGTGTCATGTAAAACCCCCTGTCATCAATTTGAGCATGCAATGGGGGGTGGGGGTGGGGATAGTAGGGCACAGATTTTAGGCCTACAAGGGCAAGCCAAACTAGTTCTGATGTTGTCATTGTGTGCGTTGTACTAGAAGGGTGCTATTGCTTCAGAGGCACACATACATCAAATGTATTCGTGGAAAAAAATTATTATCATAACATTTCCTTTTCTTTATGCTCAAGAAAACACCTAATGTGAATATTATATTATGATGCACATTTCTCAGGAAGTGGAACAGATTCGACTAGAAAAGCTGGAGATTGATGCTCAACTGAAAAGTATTGGTGCTGGGGGGGCCACAGGGCAACAGGCCGGTCCCTACTTCCCGCCACCCAGGGAAAAAAGGTGAGAATTTTTTCTGATAATCCATCCCGCCAGGACTTGGCTTTGTAGCCATAGTGATGACTTTACGGGCTGTTCTGGGAGCTTCCTGGCATAACTCTTAGTACCCATTTGAATCATTTGACCATGATTAACAGTTTCAGAATCCATTGGATTTTGCATTTTTTCAAAAACATTTTGTACTTAAGTGGTATACTTTATATACACCATATGTTTATATCCAGGAGTATTTCTTGTGGTATTAATCATCAGATTGTAGTGCGCCCACTGTAATGTATATATGTGTGTATATATATATATATATATATATATATATATATATATATATATATATATATATATATATATATATATATATATATATATATATATATACATATATATACATACATACATATATATATATATATATACATATATATGTGTATATATATATATATACATATATATATATATACACATATATACATTATGTATGTGTTTTTTTTTTTTAAATTGACTCATTCAAATTTAGTTTGGATTGCTTGCTGAAAGAATAACTTAAGGGACCTCACATTAATTTTGTGAGGTGAGAGCGATCGTTTGATAGTAACTGTAAATTGCTTTAATTTTGCTGTATTCTTATTTTCGCTTATTTTGCTGATGGTACAAACTGTGAAAATAAAAACACACTGAAACAGTATTTTAACAGTGTTTGAACACAACTTCTGTCCATAAACAGTGAAATTAAAACTTCTGTGAAATGTCAAAAATACAAAAACTGTGGAAATTTATACACACGAAAATATAGCAATTGACAGTGGTTGTAAGAGAAAACTCTCATTTTAACTAACTTGACTTGTTAATGTTCACAAACATGCAGAAAAGGCCATGCTAGATGTCTTGATGTTGACAGTAATTACATGATTGTCCTGTTGACCAGCCTTGAAGTATAGTTAAGGTAGTTTCCAATTGATTACATCAAATATCCTATATACATCACTTAGTGACAGTTTGACCTGTCACCGCTTTACCTGGTCATCTTAAGCCAAAACAGAAATCTTCTAATTTTCCTGCTGAACATGCCTTAGATTTAAAGCCTCGAGCCATAACCCATTGACCATTATGTAACCCTGGTGTTGGCATTAAGTGCGTCCAACACGCTGTATTCCAGGAGTTATGACCCTTACACGGAAGAAAGGCCAGGGTTTGGACGAGGTCGAGGCCGTGGACGGGGAGGCAGACGATGGGCCAACGAGAGGCACGCAGCAGCCATTGCAGGTAAATTGAACCGTCACCTTGACGACAAATTTTATCCATTGTGTGTGCTTCAAAATGTTATTTTAATAAATCCAAAACAATTGAGTTCTGTAAAGTAGAAAAGCTGAATTTGCTAACTTGTAAGGGATAGTTCAACATTTTCATCATTTTTGAATTAGTACTTACAGTATGCAAGGGGGGAGGGGGTTAAATGGGTCTGTACACTTTCACAGAAATGGAAAATGATGGTCAATTTTTGGCCTGTTTTGTGCAATTTTGCTATGATTTTTTTGGAAAGTCATCATTATTAAAGTACTAATTTGGGGGGAGGGAGGGGGTCATGAAATTTAGTACCCTAAGTACTAATTCAAAAATGATGATAATGTTGAACCATCCCTAACTGAGAATTGTTACAAAAACTTAACAAACCATGTGCGCTTTCAGACTAACAGAGAGCAATTTTAACCTTTTCATCAATTTCAAATTAGTACTCCTGTATTTGTAATACTGTGGTTGCTGGATATTACAAATAACCCCATCTCTCCTCATTGTTAGTTGAACATTACAATGTTGAAAGGAGAGGATCGCAAAAAGCATTGAGTTTCATTTAAAAAAATAAAAAAGAAAACTCGTTTCATTTCATAGTAGAGTGGGTCGGAGCATTTACCCTTGTCCCCAATAATATTTGATTGTGTGCTCATTGGGCGATTATGAATTTTTAAATCTCCCACTTCCTGTGCAAGATTTTTACAGCACAATTTTTCCAGTTCTTTTGCTTCAGGAATCAGCTATCCCAGTCATAAATCATCCTCAATACATAATTATAATTCTCACTAATCTCGTGAACTGTCGTGATCAAATCACAGGAGAGCTGATAATAGCTCCCATGAATCGACTTCAGGTGAGCTCCCAGGGAAGCTGCACATACATGGTTTAATGTTCCAAAATCTGTTATGTGGGAAAGCACGTACTGTTTGTTGTACTGGAATTGGAAAGGTCAAGAGATGGTATGGAAGAGAGCGATTGCTCTCCTTAAATATTGAAAACAGTGCTATCTGGATACAAAATTTTAAAAGTGCCACAGCTTTGCTGCTGTGATTCTGTTTGGGAAGAGGTCTAGGACCAGCCAGATCCGCACAGTCCGTTTATTTTGCCTGTAAGAATGGCAAGGACATCGAAGGAAAAGTTAATGGCTTGCTTGTCTTCGACAACTTTGTAAGAGATTTTTACGTGAACAAACTTGACTATTTATTTGATTAAAAAAAAAAAAAGAAAATATATTTGGTCAGATAATGGTATGTTGGGCTTTGGAAATCTGGTAACACATACAGAAATGGTATCTTTTGTGTCAGTGTGTTGCTTTCTCTTACAAGCAACGTGGAGGGTGGCTGACAAGCTTAATGTCCCTTTTTGCCTGCAGCACATGAAGTGCTGGAAGGTATTGTCATCGCCTGCATCATCTGTCTGTCTGTCTGCTAACCTTCATGATATTACCACCACATTTAAAAAAAAAAAAAAAAAAATAAATTTTAAAAAAGAGACAGTTGAAGTACATCTGTTTTGAAATCAAGGGGAAAAAAAAGATGATGGTCGAGGGTAAATGGTTCTTCGAATGCTCTCTTTAACTTTGCACTTTTTGCTTTATGTGGGGTTCTGTTGTTTGTAAACATGATATTGCCGGTGTGAAGGCCAAAGCAGGATTCTACAAATGGACTATCCACCCATGGAAGCTAGGACCATTCCACAGAATCCGACATCCGATAAAATTCTGTACATGTGGTAGCTTTAATGTGCAAAGGTCCGCTATAGGATCAACAGCTGTACTCTGTGCACTTTGGGTGCTGTGCACCCATAGCCGGCTGAGGACAGCTGTTGACTGGGACTATGTTTCATTGAACCCTTTTCCCCATAAATTGGCCAAAACTGGCTGGTGGTCAAATGTCGTCTGCTTCAGTGTTTTCCACCAATTTCGATAGTAACGAAAAACAATTTGACTGACAATTGTAGATGAGACCTATCAAGATCACATGTCCCAGGTCAACAGCTTTCCTTGGCATGGGCTGGGTACTTAATGCCCAACCCATGCCGAGAAGGCTGTTGACCGAGTGATAATTCATGGGGGAAAGGGCTAAGTGGAAATACAGTTATGTTGCCGCTTCAATGAAAGGCCGTTTGACGAAGAGACTGAAGCAGGAAACTCCATAGTACTTCAGATGAGTAGGAGTGTAGGACTTTTATTGTGAATGGCACTTCAGGAGTTAAGACGAGAAAGGCTTGTTTAACAGGAGTAATGTCGCAGGTGTGTGTTTGTGTGTTATACATTTGTGAGCAGCACTGTATAGAGATTTTTGTGACACTAACACCAGATCTGTTGCTGTAGAGGGTGTGGTTTGTCTCGTTGCAACTAATCCGTGGAATGTACAAATGTAGAGAATTTACAATAGACCATTCATCAGTAACAGTGGGGGTTGCAGGTCAATGGGTCCTTTGTGGTCTTGTGAGGAGGTGCAGAATGAAAATCTTATAAATGTTATGAAGAATAAGCCCTGAGTAAGCCCCCCCCCCCCCCCGTCCTTTCCAAATAAGGTTAATTGATACAGGATTTGTTAAAAGTTTGGAGATTTTGTTACCAAGTAAAAACTGTCAGAGACAACAAAATGCATTTGTGCATGAATTTACCACTGCAGGAAAGCTTGGGTAGAAACTTGCACAGCACAAAGTTAAATATCTCAAAGACCCAGTTCCGAATGGACCAAAAAAAAAAAAAAAAAAATGAATGAAAAAAAATAATAAATGAAAATAAATAAAATAAGATAAAATAAAATAAATAAGTAACTAAAATGAGATAAAGTGAAATCAGTAGAAAAAATAAAAAAAAATGAAGTCTGTGTACTCTGGTACCATATAGAGAAACATAAGGGACCCCCCCCCCCCCCCCCCCCAAAGTACAGAAAACTGGCGTGTATTTTTAGGTCCAGGGGAGTGTAATAATTTAATAAGGGTCTGCAGGTGTCGATGCATGGGTTTGTTCTGTTTTAGGTTCAGTGTGCATAAGTTCTAGATGTAGATATGATAGTCACAGATGCCTGTCTTTGCTGTGTGGACGGTTGATACATTTGTCTTCACTGGAGTGTTACACGAGTAGGTCTGTCTAGCTCAACAACAGAGTTTGCTGGCTGCGTTGTGAAGGTACACAGGTAGTGAGTGAGCTTGGAACTGGTTTGAATCAGCATAGGGGGTGCGCATGTGTTATATAGAAAATTGTGATGTATTTTATTGCCAAGAGCAGGTCTGTCCACAAGATGAGTCTTCTAGTGGCCAGATCTTTTTCACTTACTGACCTACAAAAGGGTAGTATTAAAGCTTTGAAGGTGTTTTTTTGAAGTTAATTAAAGTGAGTGGGTACATCAAGATAAGCCCCTGTAACACATGAGAAATGGAAACCCAGCTGGCCTCATAGTATCTGTCAAATAATAAGTGCACTCAGAAATTACATGTATATGCAAGGTAGCAAATACACATGGAAATAAATATAAACAGAAATGATGTAGAAAAAGCCATTCAAAAGTAAATGATTACACATGTAGTGTCAAATGATGCTGAGTAATTCGGCATGTTCAGTATAGAGTACCATGAATACACGGAAAGTATATCATATATTGACCCCCCCCCAAAAAAAAAACAACAACATATAATTCAACAATAATGAAATCAGATTTGCTTTTAATTTTTTTTTTTTTTGCAAAGATGAATGGATGGTGACTGTTTGATGTTTGCAGAAATAGTGTTCCAAATGTGAGGTCCATTGTATTTGATAGCAAATTTACCAAGATTTGTCCAGGCTCTGGGTATGAATAAATTTGTGGGTTGACGAGTTGAGTAAGAGTGAATGGTAGTTGGGGATGTAAATTGTGTTTGAAGAATTA
Source organism: Hermodice carunculata (assembly GCA_964020975.1). Taxonomy (NCBI): domain Eukaryota; kingdom Metazoa; phylum Annelida; class Polychaeta; order Eunicida; family Amphinomidae; genus Hermodice; species Hermodice carunculata. The sequence goes on from OZ026621.1 coordinate 76,296,965, forward strand.
GAGGTGTGAGGTTGTTCAGGGTTGTGAACATAAATAAAGCTGTTGTGTATGTGTTCATATGTTCAAGTTTACGTATATTTAATTGCATGAACGTGGGATCAGTATGGGCATTAAAGTCGGAATTTGTAATTATGCGTATAAATTTCTTTTGTTTTTTCACAAGTTTGGCTAAATTTGAAACATAATTTGCAGCCCATGTCATATTGCAGTACAAAAAATAAGGGTAAGCTAAGGTATACCATAGTTTAGTTGAAGTATTCTTGCAAAGTTTATATCTAATTTTCTTGGAAAATACCAATAATTTTGCTTAGTTTATTTGATATTTCAATCTATGTTGTTTCCAGTTTAGCTTATCATCAATCCAAATTCCCCAAAATTTACAACGTATTATTTGTTCTAAATAACTATCCTTAACTCTAATTTTTAGATTATCTGGGATGTTAGCAAGCTTTTTTTGTACCAAAAAAGTCATATAATTGGTTTTGTCTAAGTTAACAGATAATTTGTCAAGAGCGGAGCCAGTTAAGAACTTTTGCTAATGATGAATTAATGTGCTGGAATGTGTATTCTGTAACATGACCTGTAAAAGGCAAGCTGGTATCATCAGCCAAAAAAAAAAAAAAAAAAGGGCAAAAGCATTCTTACATAAAGTTCCTAAGTCATTGACATGCACTAGAAAGAGGAGTGGTCCCAAAATAGATCCTTGAGGAACTCCGCAGGTAATCTGTCGAAATATAGACTCTTCATTCATAAAATACACATATTGTTTCCTCTTGGTAATGTAACTCCTAGACCAGTCAAGTGCTATGCCACGTATACCATAATGGGACAATTTTGAAAGGACAAAGTTGTGATCAACCATATCAAAGGCCATGGAAAGATCCAGAAAGACACTAACTGCATGATCACCATTGTCCAAGGCCTCTGATATTTTATTTACAAGATAAGTGACTGCCATTTCAGTACTGTGACCTTTTCTGAGTCCGAATTGGAAATTGTACAGAATCATACGTTTTTATAAATAATCAACGAGCTGATTGTAAGCTGCTTTTTCAAAAATTGTGTAAAAGAAAGATAGAATAGAAATAGGATGATAATTGGTGAGTAACTCAAGATCTCCTTTCTTTAAAACTGGAATGACTGTTGCAATTTTCAAGTCATCTGGAAAGGTACCAGTTTTCAGAGACAAGTTTATGATATAAGTAAGAGATTTGAGAATACCAGTAGAAATACATTTGACAACCTTTGAATGGATCAGATCCCAACCTGGCGATGAATTTCTTAAGGAGTTAATCATAATGTGTGTATCGTCATCTGCAAAAGGGCAAAAGCAAAAGGAGTGTAAATAAGTACCTTTCAGAAAGCATGAAGGGTGTTTATTAGATACAGGGATGCTTTTAGGTAGATTTGGACCAACTTTGGTGAAAAATGAATAGAAGTTTTTTTTGTTTTGTTTTCAATTATGCAGGAATAATACTGTTTTTTAGAGATACGCAAAAGATGACTCAATCTATTTTTATATGATTTATATTTAGACAATTTGTCGTCCTTTTTTTATGTTTATAATGGATATAACGGAAGTACAATGTATTTTTACTTTTAATAGATTTAAGAAGACCCTTAGTAAGATGAAAATAATAATCAGAAATGGTCAGGAAATTGGTGTTAATATTCATTTCGGGATGCATCCTGTTACAGTTATCAGCTCTTCTCTTGTCCAGTGAATTACAGTTTTTTCTGCTTTTGCATGGTGGTCAGATCTGCATGGGTCCTTGCTGGTTGTGCATGTTCGCATTTAGTGGGATAACTTCTGGAGCTGCAGTGTAGGTTAGTGCTAGAGAATCCAGTTCGCCGCTTGGTGCACCTTGACTGACTCATGCTTCGTAAAAGTCACATACACTCACCTCATGCTACAGTGGTGCTCATGCTCTTTGACCCAGACTTGACCTCGTTTGACCTGGGCATGACCTTTGTGTCTTGATCATATTGTTCTTTATGTATTCTCTCTTATGAAGGGGAAGCCTTGACTCAGCAGCCGTCTATTGCTGATTGGTCGGCTGCTGTGGCGGCAGAAGAGGAAGAGCGTCAACGAGGCTACTACACAGATAGCATGGTGTCAGGCCGCAGTCGAGCCTGGGGTCGGGGTGGGAGGGGTCGGGGTCGAAGCAATCTCACCCGCTCTCACAGTAGGGACCTCAGTAAGTCTACACATTCTAAAGCAAAAAGTGACCACTCCCTTGATATTGATTTATGTATGCTCCCTGCTTGCAATGCTGTAGCAATCACTGCTCCCTTGCACCACAAACTGGTACACTGTATGCTCCGTTAGCTTTTCATTCCTTCTTTTTTCAATGCATGCTCCCTTCTGAGATTTCTGAAGAAGGGCATATTTGAAAACCGCAATTTTGCATGATGTCACTGGACATATTAGCATTCCATAGCAGGGTAAAAGCATTATCACTGGAGTCCACTTTGTTGGGATGTAACATTCGGTAAGTCCACAAAAAATGTTCGAGGAACGTGCATGAGAAACAATATGTATACTTGGAGTGTCTAGTAACCCATCTTGCAGTTTGTGTTAAGTCACTATCCTGATCAAGGGAGTTTATTGTCTAGGGAAAACCATATGGAAATTGAGATTCTTGTGGTGTGTCTTGTCCTTGTTTGAGACTAAGATTGGTTTCGATGTCATGAGAACAGACCGATGTTGATTGCCTACAGGTCTTGATCAAAACAGACATTGATTTGCTATGATACTTGATCAAAACTGACACTTATTGATCTTCAAAAAAAACAAAAAAAAAAAACAAAACACCCACCCACCCAAAAGTGAGTAACATTTTAAAGAGGAAAGATCTGCTGAGGTGACATGTTGAGGGTTTTCAGGCCAGGGGCATGCGTGTGCACATAAGTTCAGAAGTAACGCAAGTGGAAACAGTTGCAAGCCATTGTGGAAGGGAAAAGCCTGTATTATCGGGGTTCATCTTTCTGTATTGTTATCTGTGTCAATCTTGTCGGTACCTGTGCTTTGTGAATGTAGATGACATTTGTAGATTCACAAGTTTGAATACCCTGGGCTCGGAGTAGCAGTGATATCCGGTGACCACCTTGTTTCTGTAATGCTACCACACAGAACGTCACAGGTTTCAGATAAGAGAAACTTGTTTTGTTCATGATTTGATGCGTCGTGGAATATTTCATTCATTTTTGGTTCCTGTGTTTTAGTGAAGGTTCGTGGGTTGTATTTTTAATGTTTGTCTCATTTTGTTGATTAGCGTTTCAAAGATGTGTGATACTTGGGGTAATAATACTGCTGCTCAACAGTTACATGTTGAAAGAAGGGGCGAGCAAGTTGTACTCTCGTAGATGTCCCCTGCCTTCATGTTTGCTTGCAGGTTTATAATACGAAACTACATGTTGTCCTGGATTTGCCTCTTAAACGAACAGTCGGCAGTGGTTTGATATGACACTGCACCTAGCTGGTCTCTGTCTCTCTGTCTGTTTCTGTCTTACTCCATGAAAGCAGTCTGTGCTTGTGTGGTAGTGGACATGGTGTGCTTGACATTCCTGTAAACAGAATTTCAGAATGTGTTCGATTGTTTTGAGGTTTTTCATCTTGCGTTTGTTATGAGGTGGCAGTTCCGGAAAATTTCATGCGAAAACGTGGTAGTCAGGGTACTCTCCTCACAAAATACCAAGGTTTGAAGGCGGCAAATTAGAGATTATCCTGATGCGTAGTCCCATCACGTCGTTGAAATGGCCTGCCTTGATTCATCCGTCATACATGTACAAATTTGCCATCACAAGTAGTTACATGTAATCGTTCCTACATTGCACCTGGTATGTGCAGTTCTGATCAGTTTGTGTGGGGTAGACATCATAAGCGTAAGTGTTCTCTGACAGAAAATTGAAAAAAAGGTATGTTTTCCCTGGCAGACACAATTGACGAGTCACGGGGGAACCGAAGACGTGTGAACGCTGAACATCGGAATCTGCAAGTGACATGTATGTTTTCACCATTACAAAAGTGCTAATATGTTGGCCTTTAATACCCTTGTTACATTACCACTTGTATTTTGTGTGTGCTATCAATAGTGTCTTTAGTATTAGTTTTGCATATGTATATATATATATATATATATATATATATATGCAGTCTGTGGGAAAAGTTTTTTCTGTTATTGGTCATCTTGCTCAAATTTCAAAAGTCCCAATACTTTAACATGCAACTTGCTAGCATTTTCTATTGGTCCGGGGAATTTTTTATCGGTAAAAACCGACGGACCGGTACTTTTCCCATGGACTGTATGTATGTATGTATGTGTGTGTGTATATATATATATATATATATATATATATATATATATATATATATATATATATATATATATATATATATATATACACACACACACACACACACATATACATGTATATATATATATATATATATATATATATATATATATATATATATATATATATACACACACACATATACATGTATATGTACATGTACGTATAGGTATAGGTATACATATACATGTACATGTACGTACAGTATACGTATACATATACATATACATATGCACATACTTATACATATACACACACACACACATATATATTGCAAGAGGGATCATTCGGATATTTTAACAGTCCTCAGTAGGTGAGAGAACAAATTGGAAAATAGTTCTTGGTGGTCATTGTATTGAGTAGTGGTGTGTGGTTGGCCTGTCTTCTGGCATTGCTAGGTTTACATGGGACCACTTCAGTACCTCGTGTCATTCTTTTGTTTTAAGACTTCCCACATTTCCATCAGTGAAATAGATTCTTCATTAGTGGTTGGAATTGTGGGTAAATAGATCAAAAGACAAACAGATGAAAGCGTGTAGCTTCTGCCACACAACTCGTAATACAATGAAGCAGTTATCAAACGACAAAAGTCACAGTACTTACGGTAGATCGTAAAGTGTATGTATTCTGAGACCATTTTTGGTAAGCATGCAGTTTTCTCTTAACTCAAGTTATTTTTCACTTCAGTTTGGATGCTGAAGGGTTTAAACATTGGTATTAGGCCAGCTTCACTGGAAAATCATGATACAATTAGCCGAACATTTCATGTATGTGTATGTTTATGTGTGTGCATACTTCCATGTGGGAAAGTTTTTAGTTTAAAACAAGAGTCAGTTTGGGGGGGGGGATTTTATTATTCATTTTTTGGGACAGAAAACATTGTGACACATCTGAATTTGAGTGGAAAAAAAATAACAGCTCTTCAGCTTTGGGAAAATTACCCACTTTTACTCATGAAATTTTGCTGAACCCGAGCATGCCATACTTTTTCAAACTTTTATTACCTAGCCATGTGTTGTACTTGTACATACATGTAACACAGTGACTTGTGTGTATATTGGACTTTGCTGAGGCATGTTATTTTTGGCTTTCGTAATTGTTGGTGTGATTGATGTTTAACTCAACAACACACAAATATGCCAAATCATCCGAAAAAAAAAATCACCCTGTGTTAGCACAGGATATTGACACTGTAACCTGTGGCAATAATTGACCCAGTCAATATAATGGTAGAGGTTAATGAGGTACAGTGGTTAATGAGGTACAGTGGTACCTGTTGTATGTGACCACTGTTGCTAAGAGACCACCTGCTGTTTGTGGCCACATTTCGGGGGTCACGCGATTAAATTTTCCTGGAAAATTTAGCTGCTGTAAAAGACCACCTGTTGTATGTGGCCACTTTTTCCCGGCAGAGGAGGTGGTCACACAGACAGGTACTAGTGAAGTACATTGGAGAAGCAATGGAGACGCGGACTCATGAGGCTGTTTTTTTTTTTAGCAATTAGTCAAATTATGTGAATATGTCAAAATATGTCTCAAAACGTACCAGTGCTCTTTTTAGTTAAGACATCAAGGAAATGACGTTTTAGTTCACACACACTTACGTGGAAATCTATCACAATGCTGCAGTGAATTATACCATTTTACCTGAAGATACATTTTGTAGACATAGCACAAATGAAATATTTTTCTGAAGTTCCCACCATAATGATAATTGCCACACATGTCGTCTTTCTCTCATCCTGCTTAAATCTCAATCAGCGGGATTAGATTTGTTAAGGAAAAGGTGGAAAGTCATAATTTTTCTAAAGCTAGTGAGAAAATTTGGGTGACTTTTCTTTGATAGCCAATTTACACTTTCTGGTTGTAGCTATTATTTAAAGTATAGATTGGTTGTGATCATGAACATGTCAGCCCTGACTAAAATCTCCCATCATTGCATTGACCATTTTGTTTGTTCCAGTGTCGAATGACGAAGAGATGATGTCAGACTCTCGGTACTCTCGTTCTCATGGTGGTTTCTCGGAGGGTCGGCGGCGCCGACGGGACGACGACGACACTGTCTTTGACAATCAGGACATATCTAGTGTGACCAGTCAGGATCAAGGTACAAAGGGTGCAAGTTAATGCCCTCATTGCTATGTAATATTCAGTACAGCCTTGTTATGACACTACAGCACAAGCTGAAAAAAAAAAAACCCAAAAAAAACCCCCAGCTTCTAGTTTCTTAGTTTAAAAGACAGCAAATTTAGCTGGTGCTGATGAAGTCTTTTTCTGTGCAAGAGAACAGGTGACGTGATCTTTTGATCAAAAAAAGATATATCGTAGATGGACCTTGTGTGGCAGGCTTTTTTAGGGCAAGACCTGTCTGACACATTCCCAGACAAAGCAAGGAATGCTACACGAAGACCAGTTTAACATTTTGAGGAAGAAAAATGTTAAATGGAAAATATGTCGGGAGATTGTAAGTCCCCAACTGGGGACTAAATGTGTGCACATTGTTCTTCCTTGTGTCCGTCCAGCACAGATTGTCCGGGCGACACTATCTGCACCGTAAAACACCCACCAACGAACTTTGGTTTGTTTGTGAACACATCATAGGAGAGGCGTGAGTCGTGCGCAGAACTGGGTCACTGTGACCTTGGTCATGACCTTTAAACACCCACCACCCCCCCCCCCCCAAATATGAGCATGTCAGGGCCATATTTCCCATACCGAAACACCCATAGCTACCAAGTTTGAGGTGTGGTTTTTCCCCCCATTAGTTGTTGCACACAAACCCATTTCATACCAATAGGGTCAACTTTGTTACCTATACCTGGTCGGGATGGGGGGTGGGGCCCAGGGGGGCTACTCCCTATACCGAGCGTAATGGGGATGTGCCACTCTGAAGGGTACCTTTTCGCCTATAATTTCCCGAAAAAAGGTGTCAATTTTCCCAAGATTTCCCTAATGAAGGTCCATAAAATTTTCTGAGACCCCTAACCAAGGTCACTGATAAAATCAAAGGGACCTAATCAAGACCAGACGATTTACCCTCCAGCCCTGTGAACTGGGTGCATGCTGTGAAAGTGATTGACGCGCTGGTGTTGGCAGCCGTAATAAAGATCCATTATTCGGTAGGATGGGAGCCCTAATGAAGGGTCATTCTGAAAACTTGAGCTGCACAACCCCACCTAAAAAGGTAGGGAGTGGCCTCCCCCGGGGGTGGGTGGGTGAGGGGGGGGGGACTTTGTATTGCTGTGCAATACTTTACCTTGTCGCAGTTAGTTTAAGGCTTGTGATTGGTCCAACCAATGATCTGTGTTCATAACGAGGCTGTGCTGTATGCTGTAGATACTGGAGTCCTGTTACTGTGGGAAGTTCAGTCGTTACGGTGTATGTGTATATAATGTACATATGAAAACTACCGCGTTCAGCTTTTCTGGGTCTCCCTGTACATAGAGTGCTGGGATCTAAAAGCTGGCAAATCCTCTCCGTAGAGATCACCTTTGGTAAGGCCCTAGTGTCACCTTTTACCTTCATGGTGACCACCTTTATGTGTGTACAGACTGACTTTTAACGGTGGTCTCGTCAAGGTGGAGGTGCACTAGAAAAGTTGTAATTTGTATGGAGGTTCTGTGCCCAGTTTTTCCAGCCACATTGTGGGCCAGACAGGCCTCCCAGTACAGCCCATAAAATCTCGTAAAAAAAAAAATGATTGAAACATCGTGCCTATTAAAGTTTTAAAAAATTTATATTGCCTTTGAAGACTTATACTCTTGTGAGAAACATGCATAATTTTGTAAAATAGTGTGTTTACAGGAAACTTTTCCTGGTGCACACATTTGCAGTTTGAATGTCTAAAACCTTCTTACCCGCTGTTAGTTACCCGCTGAAGACCCTTCAATTTATTTGGGCTCATAGAGCCTATGTAAAAAATTGACAGAGGAATGTGTGCAATATGAAAAAATAGTACTTCCACATGTACATAGGTTAGACAGGGACAGGTTAGCTTATGGTGAGTGAAGAGTTTGGACTGCAGAATAGGGTAATGACTACCAGGAAGTGGTTCTGGACAATAAGACACCAATACAATTACTTTAGTATGGGAGCTGGCTTCCCTTCATGACCCAAGCTTTCTTCAGTGGCTGTTAGCTGTTGCCTCATTCACATTTTTGGTTTTGTTTTTTTCCTTTTTTTGTTTTTTTGTTTTGTGAGATATACTTTTAGATACCCGCATCATGCCTATCTGGGATGGCCGGACCGGTTCTCTGAAAGCACTAAAACTTGTGAACTGATATTTTGTAATATCTTAACTGGGAGGCCTGTGGTCTAAATGTGGTCTTTCAAGACAAAACCCCTGTCATTGAGAGGCATTCTAGCAACAATTGAGATCTTTGAAGACTCGTCACATTGTAATTAGTGCATCTATCATAAAAAAAAAAAATGGTTTATCTGGTTCAGAATTGTTGGGTCAGGGACTGTTAAGGAATAAAATTTATCCCTTTCGGTCATGCGTCCGATCAGCAAAATGAGTTCGTACATATATTATTGCTGTCACTTGTCAATGCAAACAGACCACACCAATCACCTGAGTAGCCTGCTCTGCACTGTGGGATGCATGGGACCCAGCTTTGATAATATTTAGGGTGGTCTTGTTTGCATTGATTGATTCTATTTTTCGTTACAGTCCTTTAACCAAAAAGGGAAGAAATAGCCTGTTTGCTAATCCTTTTGTGATCCCCCCTCCCCCCCCCCCCCCCCAAAAAAATGCTGAAAAGTTATAGGCAAAGACTCACTGACTGACTATTTTGTCCTAACATGGTGATGACATTTGCCTTTAAATCTTGAATCCCCAGAGGGCAGCACCAGTCAGAAGAATCGCCTGACTTGACCTTTCATAAATGATTGGTCAAGAAAACCCAGGTGATTCGCTTGACTAATCCTGCCCCCCCCCCCCAAGTGACTCAGGTTTATCCTATTTATGGCATCAAACAAACTTACAAACAAAATACTGCATACTAAATATTGGTTGGGTAAGTAGGATCTGTGGAGGATCTAACGATAACAATGGCAACTTAATCAAAATATTCAATGCCTGGTTACCTTTCTGTCTTCGCTGTAGCTGAGTTGCCATCGCTGTTGTCATGCTAAAATGTACGCCTTACTAACATTTTTTTTTAAGCCTCGGTGGCTCAGTGGATGGAGGTGGCAATGTACAGTAAACTGGCATGATCAAGACAAAGGACAATCAGTTTGTAGTGGCACAGATCTTTCATAGGCCATTAACTCTTTAAGGGCCAAATTTTGGACTGAATCAACAGCTTTTCTCAGCATGCATTGGCTGCAGTGCACGCCGAGAAAAGCTGGTGACCTGGGATTTTTTGTCTGGAACTGCAGGCATGCTGGTACGTGAATGAAAGGTGTTTTTATGAGGAATACAAATCTGAGATCCTAATGATAATCCAGACTAGTTTGGGTCTAGTAGTTGCAGACGTGATTGGCACTGAAAGAGTTAAGTTTGATAAAGAATCTGATTTATTCCCATTTTTTACAGGTAAAACAATTGTCAAAAGTCTCACCTGGTATGGCCTTGGTTGTCATCCTTCGTAGCATTAGTGGCTAAGCTTGACCAGTTATTCATCTCCCTGAGGATTTTAATTCTGCAAGAACAAGTTTTATTGGGCCTGTAGAGACTATTGTTAGCAAGGACCAGGCTGTAAATGCATGCACACGAGACATTTCATACGCATGTGCATCGTTATATGCACATATATGAAGACGAACTGGACAAAACAGTTCTATATTATTGATGGACACTTCAGGTGTAAAGTTGCATGAATTGAAGGAGTTGAAAGCTTGCTTTAACAAATCTGATGGTAAACAGTGAGGAATGTAGTTCTAACACTGCCACCAGATGGCAACACCAGCCAGGCCTGACCCACAGAGATCTAAATAATAGTTAGTATACACTATGTAGATGCAGAGTAGTGACCAGTTCACAGTGTTTGAAGTGTGTGCTTGTAGTTCCACACAATGCTTCCAGGTGGCAGCAGCTGCTAAGCATTCAACCAGCCAGCACGGTGAAGCTTCAGAGCAATCTATCACAAAGCACCTGAATGATATCCAAGCTTTTACAAAATTGGCGTCAATTTTTTTCTTCTCTGCTCACACCTGCTTTTATTCCCAAGGGAAGACACCTGCATCAATAACACGCATCTAAAGATGACCCGGCTTTTGACATCATTACAGTTTGGTCACTCCATGGCGTGTGGTAATAACCGTTTGCACAATTTCAGTGTGTGAGTGTTTGTGTCCAGGGTAGTTAGTGCTCATTCTGCTTTGACCCTCGTCCAATTTTGAGTTTGCAAGATGACAAAAAATTGTTTGAAGATCAGACATACTGCACGCAGGTGAAACCAAATGAACCAGGTTTCTTCATATTTTGATCTAAGTGAAAATTCCATAACGTCACAAGAAAAATTGATGACCGCTTTTTTTTTGTCCAGGGGATTAGTGGGAAACCTTGCCAGATAGTCAGGGCACAGTAGTACCTGCTCCAAAGGCCACCTCTTATGAGAGGTTGCATATCTTTTTAACACTGCCTGTTTATAGCATTAGATTCAACTTCTCTTAAACCTTCACGTTTTCACCCTTTCAGTGCCAAATTTTGACCTGAGTCAACAGCTTTTCTCTGGGCCCATTGGGCATATTGCACCTAATGCACGCTGAGAAAAGCTGTTGATCTGGGATATTCACTCTGGAACTTGAGACATGCTGGTTCTTGAGTGAAAGGTCTTTTTGCGAGGAATACAAATCTGAGATCCTAATGATATGTCAGACTAGTTTGACTTAAGTAGATCTACTTTAGACATGATTGGCACTCAAAGAGGTAAGACCTCTTATATTATAACGGAAGACAAGTTTTTGCTGATGACAGGGGTGGGGTTAAACAGCAGGTACTGCTGTCGTCTGTGTGGTGTTTTGGCATTGATTTCAAGAGACTGATTTTCTCATTTTGGACATAAGGATCACTCTCTTTACTGAAATTTAAAGGGTATGGTCCACAATCATTCTCATATTGAGGGGTGCAAGGGGTTGCATGGTGGTGACCTCTCCGACCCCTAACACCCTTCCGCATGAGAGTAATTGTGGGCGATAGACTTCTCAAGTTGTTTACTCCTTGAAACGTTGATTCCCGGGAACTGCATAAGTGGAGCATAGACAAGACACGACTTTTGTGATGCTTTTTGAAAGAAACCAGGCATACATGTATTGCCATAGCCACAAGACAGTTATCAGTTAAGCACTGTCGATAAAGCATAACGTAACTCAAAGTAACCAAAGGGTAGTGGTGGTCAAGAGGTCACTTGGTGCATGATGGGATCTGCACGGTAGTAGTGCCTGGCTAAAGCTTCACGCATAGTCTGATTATCTGTGGTGTACAAACTGCTTTATTCTGCTGAACTAACTCGGTAGCAAAACATTCACCGCAGCGGTTGGTTCAGTCACATGATCATGATGACCACTGCAATGGTTTTGGTAATTGTGGTAATTGCTGCAATGGTTTAATCACGTGATCAGTGGCTTTTCGAGAAGGCTGGGTGCCACACCCTGTTACAGCACTTTAGAATTTTTGTCGCCTTCTTTTTCGATGTTTGCAAAATTGATATCGGGAGAAAGGTTAAAAGTTGCACTGATCGTGCATCAAATGCAGTACTCAGACTGTAATGGTTTTGCATGGTTTGCAAGAGTTTTGAGAAATGTTTTTTTCTTATTCATCAAAATTTATGAAATTTGTAATTCAGAAGCAGGGCTCGCACTCGGCCTTGAAGAACAGGTGGTTCCTTGTTGCTGTAATTTTGCTGTCAGTCTTTATTTTGCAGGCTTAGCTGTAGTGATGTTGATAATGCTTCGGTTTCATTCAACTTTGGTTTTATCCTTGTCTTTCATCTTGTATAGTTTATAACAAATGAACCTTCAAAGGATTTAGACAGTTTCTAGTTCATACTTAACTGCATTACTGTAAAGGGACTTGATGTCTAGTACACTGTTAGTAGCCTGGCATTTTTACCCTCGGCACTGAAAGTGGCCGAGGGTAATGTTGTCCCCCGTGTCATCTATCCGTTCATTCTGATGATGTTACTGTGGTGTCAAGAAGGTACCAGCTACAGCTTCACTTAATTTGTGTTGAAGGTGTCCCTCTGGACAGAGCAGATGCCTGTGGCTAGGGAAGACACTGTTTCCTCATAACTTTTAATGTACTTTACGGGATTTTTATTCACTTTATTTTGAGGCTGCTGGAGCTGTGCCCAAAGGGACAGGGTTACCACAATTCTCCAGAAGAATTCAGCACAGCTTCAGATTTTATCAGAAGTGAAGTTTATGATGGACCAGGAAGCTACATGCACTTGAATCTGGCTTCCTCTCATCATTTTTTCAAACTTTTTAATCATTTTAAAAGCTTTTTATTTGGAGGCAGAGAGAGTGGGGCTGAAAGATTGGCATTACTGCAGTATCTCCGGAAGAGTTGACAACCGTGTCACTGCACTGTTATCAGAGATGAACCTCATGATGGTCAAGAACCCTTATTTTAAAACAAGGTCCCCCTTAAGATTTTTTAATGAATTTTTAGCTCTGCTGGCTGTAGGTCACAAAGATTGTGTGATCAATTGTGTGTCCGTCTGTCCATCCATCTGTAAGGTTTTGCTTGTGAACTCGATGCAGTCAACAGTTTTCATGTGAGCCCCGAGTAACTTTCAAGACATATAAAGGGTATAAAAATCTAGGTCGAGTGTGATATTGGTGCAATTTTAATTACAAAATTTGCACCAAATATGCATTAGGCCAATGGTCAAATGTTGTAATATGCTGTAAGACCTTGACCTATTTTTCAAGGTCATTATGCATATAAGAAAAGGACACTTAATTCAATGTGTTGATAAAAACCAGGTGAATGAAAACAAATTTACCACAAACATGCATTCATGTGAAAGGTTGACGTTGCATCACATGGATGATTCGACTCGCATAGGGTCATGGAGAGAATGCTCTTCAGGAAGTGAATTCTTGGCGATGGTAATCAGAATATATGCCAGCAGAGCATTAGGCCCATGGGCCTGTTGTTAAACTTGATTTGGAGATCAAATGGGTGGTTCCCAGAGAGATGATGTTACCACCATATCTCGAGAGCAATGGACGACAGTGCCGTGAAATTGGTTCACAGATGCACTTTGCAATGGACAAGAACTCGAAGTAAAACTAGGTTACTCTGATGGCTTTGGTGTCTGTTGGCTTGTAGGATGGTCAGTCACATGTATTTCATCCATGCACGATTCACATTTATAACTTCCTACCATTTCCCAGACCCCCTTCAAACTTGTCTACCAAGTTGGTCAAATGGTCATGCTTTATTGATATTTGGATTTTTTAAGTGAATGTTTTGGTTAATTTTTTGACAGAGTGTTAAAAAATCTTCTCTGAAACCAGTAGGCCAATTGCTTTGAAATTGCATAAGGACACTTGGATGTACGGGCAAGACTTACAGAGCTTGACTGTGATATTTCAAATGGTACTTTTGTGCATAACAGAATGTACCTGTGTTGCCAATCCAGTTTTTCATTGTGTTGTTCTATTATCACTATACACAACTCCCGCCACAAATCCTTAGGGAAAACCAACTTTTCAGGTTGCAGAGGGTCGTACGTGCATTGCACGCTGTTTTTTAAGCAGGACGTTGATGCAGTTTTCGTAACTTGTTCATGTACATGTAAATGTGATGACGTGAGAGCCTGTTGTGCTTAGAGAACTATTGGCTGGCTTGAAAATGGACTGTGTGCTACTGTAATAAAGTGGAACATATTTTTTATCCGGCTAGAGACAATTATATCAAAATTTGCTTGTTTGCCGTTTGGAACAGGACATTCTTGTGTCCATATTTCTCTGTTATTGCATCATCAAGAATGGCTGTTGTGATTTTTTTTTTTTTTGTTCTTTCATATCTCACTTTTTCTCATCACAGTGACATGCTTAAGTTTTGATCAAGTCAAAGAAAACGTGAACTAGAATTTGTGAACTCTTGTCTTATCTTGCTTATCTTTGAACTAAGGTCATAGGGCAGCTGGGCTAAAAGCTCATAATGCTTCCAGTGTTCTCAAAAGCTTCTTAAGCATTTTTTACAAATTATAGTACAAATTGTAATTAAAAAAAAGAAACAAAACAAAAAACCCCAAACATTAACCGCTTGCGCAGAGTTGGATTTCATAACACCATGAGTATGGAGAGTAGAATGTAAAATTTGTGTGAAGAGTATATTTTTGCATAATCACATACTAAAATACTCAGTGTGGAAATTGTCCAGAATTTTCACCACTCAAGTGGTCAAAATGCGGTGGATTAATTGATGGGTAAGCTGAAGACTGTGCATCAGTCTACCGAATGGCTTATGTTCTGTTCATTGGCCTGTATTGCAGATCGTAGGACTCGCACCCATGTAACACCGTCCGATCCATATTATTATCATTTAGTTTGGATGCCAGAGGAGGACTCGGATCATTCCATTCCCCAAGATAGGGGTGTGGACTTAAATCACAATAATGATGATCAAGGTATGAGCAGTCCACATCCCAAGGTTGCTTACCAAGTGACCTGCCTCAGTGCTCAGCATTTCAGATTTCTTGGAACTAAGACAATATCGAAGAATGAAATTTGATCTTTCAGTACTTTCTGATAAAAGCTTGTCTTCAGACAAAATAATAGCAAGTGCAATTTTCTCATTGTATCCAAGAATTGGGGTAAACCTGAGAACTTGGGAACAACATTGATGCAGTTAAGCAGATGTAGCTAACACTTTTTAAAAAATGTTAACCATAGCATATTTTTGATCTTTGAACTGTTGACAGGGAATAGAGGTTTTATACCATGCCACCTGGTGAGAGTTTAGGTCACTATAAGCTAAGGTCCTTTGGACACATTATGGCATGTTTTTCAATCCACTTTGTGCCGTCGCTGACATAAATGTTGTTCATGCATGAATCAGTAAACACATGTCATGCAGAGAAATTCAATTGTCACCTAACTACAGAGAAACCTGGATGCTAGATTTTGGTAGCCTATGTTCCGTCACTGTGGACAATAAAATAGATACAGATTTATAATGCATGCCCAGATTTAGTGTGAAGCCTGTTTCTTTGTGGATATTTCTTACGTTGCGTATGTATATGTATCTATTGTATGTTGTTGCATGTTGCTTTCAACTTTTCATCAGCATTTTCCATGTTCCAGGATTTTTTTTTCAGCTTCTGTTGTGGCTCATGTTTGTGTTCATAGTTTGTGGAGAATAGTTCATCATGTCACGGTTCGATTGTAAATGTGTTTTAGGGGCTATGGGTGATGCACAAAGTGGAAATTTGGCAACCACAGAGAAGATTTGCATTTTGGGATGTCTTTTGGGATGAATTCCATTTTGGTTACGTTGATTCTAAGCGTAAGACACTGATAGAATAGTCCCTCTCATGAGATACCACCCCAATAAGAGACCACCGGTTCAAGATACACTGCCCAGAACTTCTCACATTATTTATACCTCCTATGAAAGACCACCTTTCTTAAGAGACCACAATTTGGTCATCCCTATGGTCGCCTTCAAAGACAGCTACGTTTCATCATTATATGATGTCAGCGTGGAAAGTACACCATGAATTTGTTTCCCATTATGTTACTCCTATTTTATACTGTGTGCACATGGGAAATGTTGCAGATGTGATACCTAACACTTTAAATTATGGGAAGTTCCATTAGGGTGGAGGCTAATGCTTGATGTAAAGTACATTGGTACTCTCAATTTATTGTACTGTAGTTTTATTTTTCACTTACAATGTACTTGTTGATGGTGCAAAACCATGAAACACACACACACACACACACACACACACACACACACACACACACACACACACACACACACACACACACACACACACACACACACACACACACACACACACACACACACACACACACACACACACACACACACACACACACACACACACACACACACACACACACACACACACACACACACACACAAAAAACATAGCAAAATATTTTGAAGTCAGATATACATGTACAAGTAATGGGAATTAAATTGTGAAGAACAAATTTATAGGTCTGGTGAAATGACTTCAGTTCACAACCCGCAAGAAGAATCACTTTCAAAGGGCTAATTCAGTGTTCACATTAACCCCCTCCCCCCCCCCAGGAAAATAGAGTAGAAAGCGTGCATCTATTCTGTTTCTGTGCCATACTGAGTGATTAATATGGGGCAACTTAGTTTCTTTCATAGTGCATGTAGTCAGACAGCCCTTCATATTTTGATGTACCCTTAATTACAGACAAGTTGGTTTCACATTCCATGTCCATGTATGCCTGACTACACAAAGTCTATCATCTGGAATCCATTTCAGTGGACCTTAACATTTTGATGTATCCCTCATCATTGAAGTTTCTTGGTAATATACATGTATATAGTCTCATGGGTCCTTTGGTAATCTATATAGCCAGATGTATCCTTTGAAATCTATATGGCCAGATGTGTCCTTTGATAATCTATATTGCTAGATGGGTCTTTTGGTAATCTATATAGCCAGATGGGTCCTTTGATAATCTATATTACTAGATGGGTCTTTTGGTAATCTATATAGCCAGATGGGTCTTTTGATAATCTGTATTGCTAGATGGGTCTTTTGGTAATCTATATAGCCAGACGTGTCCTTTGAAATCTATATAACCAGGTGGGTCCTTTGATAATCTATATAGCCAGATGGGTCCTTTGGTAATCTATATAGCCAGATGGGTCCTTTGGTAATCTATATAGCCAGATGGGTCCTTTGATAATCTGTATTGCTAGATGGGTCTTTTGGTAATCTATATAGCCAGACGTGTCCTTTGAAATCTATATAACCAGGTGGGTCCTTTGATAATCTATATAGCCAGATGGGTCCTTTGGTAATCTATATAGCCAGATGGGTCCTTTGGTAATCTATATAGCCAGATGGGTCCTTTGGTAATCTATATAGCCAGATGGGTCCTTTAGGTAATCTATATAGCCAGATGGGTCCTTTGGTAATCTATATAGCCAGATGGGTCCTTTGGTAATCTATATAACCAGATGTGTCCTTTGAAATCTATATAGCCAGATGTGTCCTTTGATTTAAATAGCCAGATGGGTCCTTTGGTAATCTATATAGCCAGATGGGTCCTATCTGGGTCCTTTGGTAATCTATTGCCAGATGGGTATCTACATAGCCGGATGGGTCGTTTGGTAATCTATATAGCCAGATGGGTCCTTTAGGTAATCTATATAGTCAGATGGGTCTTTACAGCTTGATGACCTCTAATCACAGAAAATGAAGAGTGCATGCTTGCTGGGAACAGGGTGTCATCTGAGTGAGTCCGTGAGGCTGGTACTAAGTGTGCAGCCCTGAGTAAGGTACTCCTATTGCAGCAAGTGCAATCTCCTGATTAAGTCACTGTGACAGGTGTGCAATAAGAGTGCACTCCTCAAGAATGCACTCCTATTGTGATGCATCAGCTGTCTTCTGAAAAGGTTGTGCATATTAGGCCTGGGCTGGGGACAAAGGATGACACTTTGTCCTGCGGTCCATCGTTTCTTCCACCCCTCTGTCCTCCTGACAAATCTGGTCACGGCCATATTTTGTATACCGTCACATGTACATGTGCCAAATTTGGTATGTGGACACTGGATACAGTAGGGATGTGTCGTGCTTCAAAATTGACCCACTGTGATGTTGCCCTTGACCTTTAACCGCCCACCAAGCTTTAGCTTGTGTGGGCCATATTTCCTTTTCCATGTCACCTTCACTTTCCAAATTTAGTGGTGGGGTGCTTCATACAGTTAAGGTGCATTGTGCACTAAAATTAGTCCACAGTGAAATTGAGCTTGGCCTTGGATCCCTACAAAATCTTAGCTTCTTGCAGGCCATATTTCCTATAGGGTAATACCTGACACTTACCAAATTTGGTGTGTGATACACTTCATAGTGTAGGTGTGTGTCACACATCAGAATTGGTTAATGTGACCTTGACCTTACCCTGTGACCCCCCACAACGTAAAGTTTTGCCTTGTGTGTGCCATATTTTCTATAGTGTGACACAGCTGCCGAGTTTGATGTGAAAAGACACCTCATGGGAGAGGTCTGTGTCGCACATCAAAATTGCTCCACAGTGACCTTCACCTTGACCTTGACCCTTTTCCCAGATAAAATGTTAGCCTGTGTGGGGCATATTACCTAGACCATAACATCCACTGCTACCCAATTTGCATATGCCCGCTTCCTAGGTAGGAGGGCGACATATTGCCATGCTGTACTTGATCTTGTCGAGACAAGTGTGCATTCTCATGAATGATCTACATACTACAGCAATGTGACTAAAATGTTCTCACTGACATGATGATGAGTATTGGGATTTAGTACTTGATAAAGTTGACGTAAGGCACTGGCAGTTTCGTGGACGCGATATATTTTTGTTGCAGCACTGTACAGCAACTCTGCAGTTGTGGCCATGACCGAGAGTCAAGGGATATAGTGCTTAGTAGCAACCGATGGAGTTAAGTTAGCCACTTTGGGGCTCCAAAGTGAAATAGATACTGATTTTGTATCTAAATGTGGTCAATTGGTCAATCTTCGTGAAGCGGACGTTCATGTGACAGAGACAGCAGACCTGATGTACTGTGGCTGAATGCTAAGTGGGTGGGACATTCTGGTAGTTTTAACAGGGATGTGACTTCTCCTCCTATCACAGTAATTCTACTTTGTGTGTTCAAAAGAATTGCATCAAAATGTCACAGCTTTTGTCTAAAATGTGAATGTATGACGTGTTTTAGTGTATGGAGGAGGGTGGGATGGTTTTTCTTTTTTTCTCCCTCCCTGTTCCATGACGGTCACATCCCTGTTAATGGTAGAGAGAAATGTGACAACATATGCTTAGCAAATGACTAATTGTGTTGGCACATTTTCAGAAAAATTGACTATTTCAGCATTGCAAAGGAGTGTATTTGCAGCATTGTCACTCCAGACTTAGTCAAAACCATTTTCTTTTAGTGAGCAGTGAGCTGTTTGGGTTGGACTTGGAAGTTTGTTCCAAGAATTGTGCTAAATCACTTCACATTATGCCTCTGTTTCTTTCTTCAGAGAGTGTGTCCTCGTTTGATGGGTCCAAGAACAGGAGGCGTCGCAGAAAACGAAATAGGAACAAGCGGAAAGGAAATGGTGGAATGAACTCTGGCACAGAAACTGATACGAGTATTTCAAACAATAGACCCCCTCAAGGTCAACCTGAAAGTGGTGAAGGTGGCCAGTCCAGTTCTCGTGCTGGCTCCGTTGTGCGTAATGTGCCCACAGGCAGAGGTGGTGGTACTTCTCATAATTACCACGAAGGTCGGTCACGCAGGCAGGATGAGAGAGACTATCGGGGTAACCGTGGAGGACGAGGGGGCAGCAGGGGAAGAAGTTCCCAAAATTATCGCGAGCCGAGAGGGGGAGGAGAAAGTTACGAGAATGCGCGAGTTGCTGATGATCACCACAATAACGGTGACTCAGCCTCTGGGAAACGAGCTAGCCCCAACGGACCCCACAATGGCACAGCAGCAGAAGGGAACGAAGGAGCAGGGCATTCAGGAGCTAGAGACAATAAGTCGGCAAAGGACACTAAAGTCAGCAGTGCATCCATTCAGCTGAAAACAGAGAGCCAAAAGAACAGTCCTCGGCCGCAGCGTGAGCGAAAACCTGGTGGCCGAGGTAGCGGGGGACGTAATAACCTGCCCAGTAATGTAGGCCCAGCTACTGTGAACAATAATACTGCTAACAAAGAAAAGATTGTCAATGGGGAGTAGACAAGAGCGAAGGTGTTAGGCTCTGTGTGTGATGCTCAAGATGCAAAACCAATCATCTGCATGCCCTAGAAATCTTCAGCGAAGTTGGGTGCAGACCATGTGGACGCGTCTGCCTCTATACGCTAGTTCAGTGGGAATTCCTGCTGGTTTAACTTCAGACAAAATAAGCTTTCACAGTGGCAACGCCCTCTGGTGGTCAGTAGAAATGATCCAGCAGGTCGTTCAGTGGCCACAAGGGAGGGCAATACAGCAGATATATGGACATACTTATCGGACAAGACATTCAGTAATTGATACTTTATATAGGGTTGCAGTTTAAAGCTTGGTTGATAGAATGGCTCTCAAGTGGGGGAACACCGTACTGCTCTATTTTGTGAGCGGAAAGATGTATCCAAGAGATACCGCCCAGAATGTGATATGATTGACCCTCGAGGGTCCAAAACAAGAACAAGATTTGAGACACAAGTAGGTGCTTCCCAATGAGAGTCGTGATAGCACTTGTGAAAGGAAGAAGGCAAAATATTGTCATTAACCAACTTATCAACATTGTGTGAACCCCTGAGGCTTTTCGTAGGCATTTGTTTCCCATATTTACATTATATTATAATATGTTGAAGCATTTAGTAGTCTTCTGCTGGGCACGGGGAGGAAGGGTAGGGGTGGGATGGGGGTAGGGGCAAATATTGCAATGCTTGAAGAGATAGGAAAACGCATGCACTGAACATGGTTGAATATGATCTGAAATGTATACATGTGTGCCGTCAACCGAAGGTAAGACTGAATTTGTACAAATTTAGGGAATGGGAAGGGGGGGGGGGGAGTGTATGAGAGAACAGTAAATGGTATAAAGAGCAGAAGAAACATTTATGCGTCAATATATTACTTGCAGTTCATAACAAAGCCTTGGAGAAGACCACCACAGATGACTTAAGAGTGTTGCTTTTGCGTTTGATGAGATTTGACCTTTGACCCTTTTTTCTCACTTACTGGAAGTTGTATGATTGAAGAAAATAATAATTAAAAAAAATGTAAAGTGTGGCCAAGAATGTGTACATGTGAGGGCCATTTTTATTGGTATTTTGTGTACTTTATGGAGGATTGTGCTGTTGAGGGTAAATGTTACAAGATGGGATGGAACTTTTGTGAGTAATAGGACATTGAAAGTCGGACTGACAAAGAAAAAGGGAGTGCAACATGCCAGGGAGACACCTGGTGGTGAAAGGACAAAACATTTCACGCGCACCATAATGCACACTATGATGTGACTTACATTTTATCAGTCCTGTGATCTTTTGAAAACACTGAAAGATTAAGGATATAACCACCTTAGACTCAAAAAACAAAATCCAACAAGACATCGGAAACTTAACAATGAAGATTCTGAATAAATAAATAGATAGATATGTGTTTGGGTTTCCAGCTAGGGGAGGGAAACTGACACCAGAAGTGCAACAGTGGAGCAAGAGCAAAATTTGAGACTGAAAAAAGTCCTTGTTTTTGTATCTTCAAAATGTCATCAGTGATGGTGAAAAATTGCAAAGCAAGGCGACCATCTTGAATGCAATTTGCTATGGAGAAAACGCTGCTACTGGTGGTGGTGCATAGTGCTTTGATGGAGAATAGGGGAAAAAAGATGGATGCCTCACAAAACAAAAATGTGAGAAACGCCAGAGCACTGACTGGTGTGAAGTGATTGTAGGCGCTACAACTACAGATTCAGTGGAAGCTTCTAAACAAGTACAATGCCAAAGGGCGTGGATATAAAACAAACCGGTTCACCTGACCGGTGTCATGGACACTGAGGGAGTAAAGACCGTGCAAGAAACCAATCGTGCATGGATACTGTTGTGTTGGAAAGAAATGTTTCAATGCAGCAGTTTTGAAGATGGGTGCATGTTGCCATGCCAACTGGGAAGTATATTCCATTATGGTGGTGAAGAATTATCTTGTGCATTACAAGCAAGTCGGGGGTAATTGCAAAATAGCATAAAAAAAGAGAAAACAGTTTGCAAAATTGCAGAATACATCACCATGGCAACAACAGTGGGTGCTGTCAGGTGGTGCAGCTTAGGAATATACTAACACATTGTTGTACCAGTTCTAATTACCAGGTGAACACACTACAGTACCCGTTCAGTCTAATTTGCCGGGTAACAAATAACCCAATGTGAACGCCTCGGCAACTGGGGCAGGGGCAATGAAGTTAAAGGCTTTTTGAGACAAGACACACCAAGTAGAGCGTATACACTTATGAATTTAATATTCCATGTACATGTGCTTCAGTGGCTTATCTCCGATTGGACATATCAACTGTCCCGCTTAGCTTGCATAGGTAACTTCCTGTGTATGGCATGGTACACAGCTTGGTCCTCGTACTCCACGGCATATACTGCCAGCACTATAGGCCTAAGGTGTTGCCAAAGTCCAGATGAAACACAAGACCAGTACATGTATTTACCATCGAAGACTAACTGTGGAACTAACTTATCCTCAGAATATGTGTTCCCAGTGATACTAAAATCAAACAATTTGAAAATGTGAGGGGGGGGGGGGACTGAAAGTGAGCTTCTGGGGGCGCGATCAACTAATTTCCTCGGTGCTCTCTCCAGGGCATGCGGCGTGTGGAGTGTGTCAAGGAAAGGTGTTGACTGGAGGCGTAGTTGTCCTCAATGATAAAAAAGACGGCAGACAAGGGTGACAACATCTGACACTTCCAGGAGATTTTTTAATGGGCAAAAGTTGCACGCCAGTACATTGGTGTCAGCTCCTTCGGGGTTAAGCCAACCAGAGAGGGTCTGTCTGATAGCTTTCTGCTGAAGTACAAAGCATAAAAAGTCAAATTACATAATTGAACTGTTTCCTCCTTGAATTCAGACTTGAGTCAACAGCTGGCATGTGTGAGCTGGCTGCCGAGCACCCAACCCATTATGAGGAAGGCTGTTACCCAGGGCAAGTTATCTTGGTAGGATTCAGCCACAATTATCATTCAGATTGTTTTTCCTTAACTTTGTGCATGGAGCCAACAATCTGTCCTGGAGATAATTAATTTAGGTTAGCACTAGAATTTTTAAAATGAGCAGCCAATATTTTTTTTTTTTCTTTTTCTAGGAAGGGCCTACACAGACTAGAAAATCTTTTAAATTTGTGCACAAAAATTGAAGTTTTTTGGGGAAGTTTTTATGAGCCATTTGCTACTATTACAGTGAAACCTTCATTTTTCGACACTCAGATATCCGACATATTCAATGCAATGACACAAATTTCTGTGGGAAAAGGTTTATTTTCTTTGTTGTTAGACTCATTCATCTGGCATTCAGTTATCTGACACATTTTTAGGGAACAGATGGTGCTATATAACAAGTTTTCAATTTACTAGCCATTTTGAAGTTTTAGTAGCATTTGTAGGGCCTGTATTTTTCCATTATTAACGAAAACGGAATGGAATGATGAATTTTTGTCACCTCTGAAACGGAATTTGCTGTTTTGCCTTAATGTTTTTTGCATACAAAGAGAACTAGTGGAATGTAATGTGGAAATTTCTGGCTGGTGAAACGGAATTTCTAGTTTTTTGAAACGGAAAAATACAGGGCCTACATTTGGCTGCCGCTAGCACTAACCTACCTAGTTCTACATTCTAATTTACGTACTGTTATTTGAAGAGGTGTCCAGTGAAGAGGCAATCTGTTTCACGCTTCAGAACTGTTGCCTGCAAAGCAGACCAAGCTGTGTATATACCCGCTGCTGCCCAGGGACTACAAGATTTTTTTGTAGTCCGCGTAACGAAAATGCATGGTCACCTTTCTCCTGGACTGATGAACCAAGGAGGAAGTTGACCATTGTTACCCTTGGCCATTGGCAGGAGATAAACCCTGTAGCATGGTAGTCTGTTGCCATGGTAACCAAAGAGCATTTAGAAACTGGGTTACTTCAGCACCCAAGGGCAGGCCAAGTGGAGAGGGAAAACACAGAGGTGGGTCTGTTGAGCAGGCAAGAGACCTGCACAAAAACATGCATTTTTTTCTTTTTTTTTTAGTTGATTTCAAAAGGGGAATTCATGTCTCATGAATATTTATATTTTTACATTGTGCTTCACTTTCATTTAAATGCCATGTCAAACTCGTAAGCATCATTTCGTGGAAAATGTTTTTGAGAATACGAGATAAGGTTTGGTGTAAACTTTATGATTAGACTTTTAGAATCTGAGTTCTGTTCACCAAAGATGTCAAGATGTGTGATGTAGTGCCAAGATCTGATGTGGTTACCATAATTTTGGAAATACGGCCCTAAGAGTACATTAGAGATTACGTGGGGTTGAATATGTGGCCCAGTAAGTTTTATATGGATCAGTAGCATCGAGTCGAGTGCCTTGGCTGCAGCAAGGGATTTGACAGGTAGCAGGGCAGATTGATGCCTTAAGCATGGCCAATTGAACCTCTTTGATAAAAGTAATGACCCAAGAAAGAAGAAAGCTCAAGAGACTGAACAAATTAACTCATTCCATACCAGTCCCTGCTTTTTCTGTATATTTATCTAGATTTAAGACGACAATTGCATATTTAAATTCCTCATGAAAAGTGCTTTCTTTCAAGTACCAACATGCCTATAGTCTTAAGTCGGTGGTTCTGGCACTGCCTGACGAGTCATGCTGAAGCTGCCACAAGGGCAGCTGCAGCATGACTTGCCAGGCAGTGCCAGAACCACTGACCAAGGCCTGTGACCATAGTATGGAATGAGTTAAGCATATTTCATTTGTTTGGCAGGAAAAAAAAAAGGTGCTGCTTGTGAATGATAAAGTGACTGATACAATTGCCCTCATCGTGGCCGAGGTGTAGTTCTGTTGCCTGGCAACAGAGGGGACCTGAGCAAGTCTGCAGTTCAACATGAATACCTCCTATTGCCATGGGGAGAAACTTGCATTCATGTTATTCTCCAGAAAGTGCTTGGTGACCGATAACATTGAATAAAACAGTTTTACAGACATTGGTGGCGTGGATACATGAACAGTTCTTCCACGTCATGACACCGGTAGTAGGGCTAGCAGAGCAGGCCATTTTATAACAGTGGGACTGTTAACATGGGCATAATGAGAAAGGTGCTTCAATGGAAAAAACCACAGTGCCCACCATATTATAATAGGAACTGCCTTGTAATGAGGGGTTTTATAAGGAGGGAATACTGTGTGTGTTTGACGTGTCTTCCTCTTGTTCCTCAAAGTGATGTGTTGGGATGCTAGACACTTAAATTTGGTCCTATAAGTTTTACTGATCATTCTATTGCTTTCAACGTGCATAATATTTATAACATATTGCAGACAAGACCGGAAAGGAAACACCGTTTGAAAGTAAAGACGCCATCCAATTGGTAGCCAGATTACAAGATGTCCAGATTGCGACACAAAATGACATGCATGGATCGTGACACAGTTGAAAGTGTCTGGATTGTGGGACTACTGTGTGACGATTGTGACACTACAGTGTGTGTGTGAACCACGACACAAATGTGTCGGGATTGTGACATTGTGGATTAGGAGACACTGGTGTGTGTTTACAGTGGTCCCCCTGTTACAAGACCACCCCAGGTGCACCAGAAATATAGCTTTATGAAAGGGGTGGCCCCTCTTGGGGGGGGGGGGGGCAGTTAAACGAAAATACCATACTTGATGCTGGAGAAGGGGCCTCTGGTGGGGTGGTGGTGGTGGGGGGGGGGGCTCTCGGCAGGGGGGCCTTACAGGAAGGGAGACCACTGTGCTACATGTCGGTGTGTAGATTATGAGACTATATGTGTGTGGATTATGTCACAGAAATGTGTGTCCTTGGACACATTTCGGGCAGAATGATTGTTAGCGCCTCCTTCCACAGAGCAAACTGAAAAAGTTTTTGTGGTAACTTGCATTTTTCAAGAGAATGAATGTTTGTAATCATGTGGGAATATGATGGCTTCATCCTCCCCACATTGATTACCACCTTCTTTCTAGGGCTTCTGCAGTATTCATTCCAATTTTATCTCACACCCAAATACATTGTAGCAGACACCCTAATAGAAGCACACCCCCTACTTTTTAATCTTGATGGGCGGGTGGGGTTGAATCAAAATTTAGAATTTCTCAATATTTTAAAAAATTCACTGCTTTTGATAAAAGAAGAGGGTTCATCGTTCTTATTTTATGCTATATGGATTCTATAACAAGTGTAATTGCTTGTGGTATTTTGAATTAAGATGTATCATTATTATCACAAAATGACGTGAAAACCATGTCGGCTCCAGGAAGTCTTTACATTAGCACAGCGTGCTACTATTGGAATGAATACAGTAGGTTTTCTTTTGCCTCCAAAGCAGATCCAAGTCCCGCTAATAAAAAGTGCCCTGAAACCTTCTAATGGGCCGAGGAGCCAATTGGGAAGTGGATCATTAATAGCTTTAAAGTGCTTCTTTGAGGTTTGTGTGGCCAAATCCAAACCATTCATGCAGTGCTGGGACTGACAGCGACGCTGAAGGTCCGAGGGCAGGGTAATTGTTTAGATTTGGCCGCAAGAAGCGAGAAGCATTTAAAGCTTATTCTAACATGTTTGCAAAAAGTGGAATGGAGAAAACGAATAGATTGTTTTGTTCAGCAGACAAAGGTTTTCTGTGAAGATGCTGTTTTTTTTAGGGGCGAGGGGGGGTAGGGGTGGTTGACACGAGAGTGATCAATACATGTGTGTTGTTATGGCATAATGTATCCCTGTTGCCACAGGGACGTATCAGTGTGGACGTAGAGACATTACAACCAGGATATATCTGTGGGTGTTGAGATGACCGTACAGAGATCTACATGTGGACAAACATATGCCCTTCACTGCAAGAATGTTTATGGGTGTAAACAGCAAATATGCTGCAATGAGCATATAGTTATATGGTTAAGAGACACTTGGCCACAGGTCTTGTCTCTTCAGAGAGACACGTTTCCATGGAGATATCTGGAGATGTACAGATGTCATGTCACAGGGCTCTTTGTGGGTGTTAAAGCATGTTGCCATGGAAATAGCTGGTTGCAAAGGGATGTTTGGTATATTTGGATGTAGAGACATGTTGCAATACTGGGATATGTATATATCTTGATGTAAAGATGCTGACACAGGTCTCTATCTGGACATACTGACATGTGACCAGTGATATTTATGTTAATGGTCAAACAACATGTACTGGATGCAGGGAATATCAAACAGTGTCTTGTGCCTCAACCTCCTGACAAATACATATTTTGGAAATGCTAGTACACGTACAGTGAAACCTCCCTGTACCAAACACCCTTGGAACCGGAAAAAAGTGTTCAGTATAGTGAGGTGTTCGGTATAGGGAGGTTTGATAGCATTGGAAGTATATATTTGGGATGGAGAAATGGTTTTCAGTATAGAGAGAGGTTGGGTATGTGGAGATGTTTGGTAAGAGAGGTTTTACTGTATCACACAAGTTGAGAACAGGCTATTTGTTGTGTCTTGTTCATAAGATATTGAGGTGTTCAGATCTTCACATCAAACTCACTGCACAGCTTTTTCAAGGCAGTTATTGCCACAGATGCACATACAGGCTGATATGGGAAATGAAAAAAATGACGAAAGCAGTGATTAGCACTCTAAGGGTTAACACTGACTTTTGGAACAGTGGATACATAGGTCAGAGCCATCTGTGCACCATTACTGCTTGTGCGAAAATCAGTTGTGTAAATCTGCAGACAAAACTGTACCCTCCTTGATATTCCATGCATCATTTTCAAAACATCCATCTTTTGGCTCAACCTTTGCCCCGTATTTGTTAAACGATTGAGTCAACAGCTTTCTTTGCACACTGGAAAGAAAGCTTTTGACTGGAGACTGTTGGTTTGCTCTGCTAGACGCCGGATGTTCATGCAAAGTGCTTTGTGAAAATGCAAAACTCAACGAACAGTGTGGAGCAGTAATTGCAGTGAAAATGACTGGTCCCTGTGAACCGGTTTCTCAAAGAAAGGGTAAATGAGTTGAAGGAATGGGTGAATGATATATGTGTGCAACCATGGGCTGTACACATGCCGAAAGAAAAGAGGATGGCCTTGGAATAACTGATGAACCTGGCAACTTTTATCAGTCCGAAACATGTCGCAGTATTAAAAACTTTTTGCACCGCTTTCACCGAGTTCACATACAATGTCTGTTGTCACAGTAAAGCAAAGTGTATGAACTATGAACAGATGAGTGTAAAACTCCTCTTTTGTCAAAGAATGTAAGTCTAAGACAAACTATTTCTGACAAGACAGGCTAGTTTTAATACAGATATTGGTTAGTTGCATCTATGCAGTGATGTATGTAATAAAAGGATCAGAATTGTGTCAGATCCTTTCAATTTTATGACAGGGATTGGAACATTTTTGTCACTTGTTTCTCTGAAGTCCTGACATCTTGATACATTGAAATTTTTTCCTGTGTGTTATGGGACCTTAATACAAGTACATGGAGTGGCCTTTTGAGCGGAAATGCTGCCAAATGTAGCAGCTGCAATTGAGACAGATTATCCGTGCAGCTTATGCTCCCTGGATGACCCAACCATGGGAAGATTCAATGACTGCTCCCCAGGTGATCAGACCCTTGGATGGTAAACTGGATATGTCAAATATACTGATCTGTGACTTATAAGAAAGCATTGAGATTATGAACATGTATATGGTATCTAACTGCCCTGTTAAGACTTGATAGTTTGTGGGTATTTTGTCTTAGATCCTTCAGGTGGTACAGTTGCCATGGATACCAGTAGAGTTTATACCATATGTTTCATGTAGAGAAATCAGCCCCGTTCATTACTCTTAGGTTGTAAATAAATTGTGTTTAATTTATAGGATTTGTATGTTTTTGTTAGGCAAATGCCTCAATTTTCAGCTGTGATAAAGTGGGCGCATAACCCATAAATCCTTTTTGTTTTTCATTGACAAATTTTGGCACCTGGCATTGTAAGTCGATGATTTTCAGAAGTTGGACGTATTAACTCTTTGGTCGCCAATTTGAACACAAAGCTGATGTGCATGGCGTTGGCATGATACTGGACTCGGTCTTCTTTGTAAACTGCCCTTCTCGTTCGAGCACCAGTATGCCTACAGTTACCATGCGAGCACAGAGACCATAAGACTGGTGATGGTCCACAGCGGTCCACAGCATGTGTTGGGGGCAATGTGCTGAAAGTGTGTGCTAAAGAGCTGTTGACTTGGTCAAAACTTGGCACTTAAAGAGTTAAGTACTGCTGATACCTACTTAAGTACGTTGAATGATTTCATGAGTAACAGTGTAAACCTTGTAATATTCAAATGTTTGTCTTATTATAGAAATAAACTTTCATATGTAGATGATTCCACGACCAGTGTTTATGTGTGTAGAATTTGTCATCAACACGGGCTCAAAAAATGTAATTCTCAAGTGGCCAGGCTAAATCTGTTTATTTTCTTAAATTTAAAACCTTTTTACATTGAAATTCCACAAGTTGATTATCTCACCCACCAGAATCACAGTAGGGACTTTTCAAGACACCGATACACTTGTTTTCGTCTTTGGACTGGAAAAGAGTCTTACTATCCAACTAAATGGTGCCTTTGTCTCCTATGTAAGTAAAACTGATGGGAAGTGTGGTCTTATAAATTGGTCAAATTTGATGTAGTTGTCAAGTTTGTTTCTCCATTTGTATTCACCTGTACTCCTGGTATTGGGCCATGATAATACAAAATAAGTCCTACCGATTGCCCTTGTCAAGAGTATGGAACAAGTAAATATGTATTGTGTGAAGTAAATGTAATTTGATGGGCACAACTGGGGGACTAAGTTTACAGTCTGAATAATTTTGCCAATATAGCAATATTAATGAGGATGGTGACATGCCATTAAAGCTGTGTATTTTAGAACAGGATTACTAAACCAACGTCAGGGTTAAAACTTGTCCTTGTTTTGCTAGGTGTTTTGCATTGGAAAATAAATCATGAAAT
Source organism: Hermodice carunculata (assembly GCA_964020975.1). Classification (NCBI taxonomy): domain Eukaryota; kingdom Metazoa; phylum Annelida; class Polychaeta; order Eunicida; family Amphinomidae; genus Hermodice; species Hermodice carunculata. The sequence continues at coordinate 76,327,195 of OZ026621.1, forward strand.
GCAGTGTATTTCATTATTTATTTTCTGAGTGGGCGGTGGTGTGAATTGGGCTGATCACGAGTGTTGGTGTGAGGGACTGACCAGATGTGGTGTGAACAGTGCTGATTACAAGTGTGGGTGTGAGGGACTATTTAGAGGTGTTTGTGTTAGTGGGGCTGATGGCAGATGCTGGTGTGGGGGAATCCCCAGAGGTCTACATGGCGTAGGTGTGAGTGGAGCTCATAAGTAGAACCTCTCCGTGGCAGATTCTGCATATGGGCATCAGACGGTAGCGGCCAGCCGCACTACTGCTGTGAAATGCTCTCTTGGAATCCAACTGACATCTTTGGAGCTCAACTGCAGACTGGCAGTGAGCATTACCGAGCAGCAGACTGGGCTAGCCAGCGGTAGGAACCCTTTTGCCGCTGTTTGCGTCTGTCTGCCGCTCACTGATGATGTCTGCTGCCGCTCAGTCCCGAGATGTTTCACTGGAGGCTGATTTGGTGTGTTGATGTGACGGGCTGACAAGTGGGGAGTGGGGGAGGGTGATGAGAGGTTGCTGTGGGTGGAGTTAATTAGAGGCAGTGTGAGCAGAGCTGATTAGAGGTGTCCGTGTGAGTTGGCAGATTATGTTGGTGTCAGTGGGGCTAATCAGAAGTGTTGGTGTGAAGTTGTTCGAACGAGTAAGGATGAAGAGAAGTCTCCGTGTGAGTGGCCATGGTTCCAGTTCCTTGTGAGTGGGGCAGGTCCGAAGCACTTGGTGGCTGAGTGGTAAAGACAGTAAATATGTGAGGCTTAGAGGTGTGTGGCACCAGATGTGTTAAACCAGACAACAGCTCCAGTAGTTGTAGTCGTACAAGATCTTAGCAAAACAGGTGCCCCAGCAGTCCCCCTAATTAAGTGTCGAGGCTTTTTGCACCTTCTATTTCAAAGCCTCTAGACTATTCAATCTTCCTTTAAATACACCAACCCGTCCAAAATTACGAATAGATAGACAAGGGAATAGACATATTTTGGGACTTTGCAAAAAGAACAAACCATATTTAGTAAATAATTAAGGCCTGGATTCCCTTGTATGCTCATGTTCAAAACTATTTGAAAACTTTATCCCCCCGCCCCCCCCCCCAAAAAAAATCCTACGCATTTCTGACCGATAACAATCTCCAGAACAGTTAAATTGAGGGTTTCAACAAAAACCAATGGTGCAATTAATCAGTATTGAATAATGCACATGGGATGAATGCTGCATTGGATGAAGCTAAGGAAGTTCGCATGGCATTTTTAGATGTTTTGAAAGCATTCGATCACGTTTGGTACAGAAAACTAATAGTCCAGCTTAAACAAAATGGAATTAACGATCCACTGCTATCATGGATTCAGTCGTGTCTATCTTCCAGGCAGCAAAAAGTTATTGATGGTACGAGCTCATCCTGGGTAGATATTTCTAGAGGTATTCATTAAGGTAGTATACTGGGGCCTCTGTTGATTCAGTGAACGACATAACGTGGAAAATATTGATTTTTGTAGATGACCCATCTGAATTCAAAATCATGGAGACTCCTGAACAAACCTTTGTAAATACGAAATAGAAATTTATCACTGATTGAACTGTGTGACAAAAATAGAAAGTATATTAAATGCAACTAAAAAGGACAGACGTTTTTAGCTCTGCTGGCCTAAGATCGGAGAGCTTATACGATCGCTTATGTCGGTCCATCCATCACTGTCTGTCCATCATTCCGCCTGTTCATAAATGGATTTTAGTGTGATACTGTCCACAGTTGTCAAGCTAGCCCAATGTAATTTTCAGGACTTCCAGGGTGTATGAAAATCTTGGTCCCTTTCGATATTGGTGGTACCACCTACGATATTATGTAATATGGAGGTCAAAATATGAAAATCTTGTGAACACTCCAGCATCTTAAATTTTTCACCGAATTTGGTGGGATTGTGGAGGAGGTCAAAGTCTAAGTTTCTAATGATACCAGTGGCGCCACCTGGGAATAATGAGCCAAATTGTGTTTTAAGATATACAATTCCATATGTGGAAAAGTAATTGGTTTAGACTTGCCAAATTTGTAAGATATTTAAACCATGTCCAATGTTCGAATGTTGTATAATATCAGTGAACTAGACTTTTTGTGTGAGGTAAAGTTGAAAGAGGCGAGTTTGTAATGGTAGGGTGTAGCTTGGACATCAATGGCACAGAGAATTGAGCCTCCAGATGGAAATTGCACTTGATTACATTGCACATAAAACTATACATGTTGACCTACTTTTTTGTTACCATGACCCAGTAAATATGGAGTTTGGCGGTTGTCTAAATATATTGCTTTTTTTCCCTCAAAAACTCGAAGAAAAGTTATTTAACTGATTTGAACAAACAGACCATGTATGTAAAGCTGGATGCAAGGCGCACTTTTTGAACATAACAGTTATTTACTCCAAGTTGAAGGATAAGGTCAAATGGCCAGTTTGAGCACAAGGTCATCTTGTGAATGCTCTGCACACCACAATTTTTTAATTAGGCCCATATAACATTTAGAAGTTAAAAAGTGTATGAAAATCTTCGTCGACATCAATGTTGGTGGCTCCACCTATAATATGCTATATATAGGTCAAAATGTGGAAATCTTGTGATCGCGATGCCATCTACAGGTTTCAGTGAGTTTATGTGACTGCTCATGTCCATAAACTATTGCACGTAAGCGCGATACCGTCCACAGTTTTCAATCTAACTAATATAACTTTCAGGACTCACAGGATGAATGACAATGTCGGTCCCTTTCGATATGGGTGGCGCCACCTGTGATATGCAATATCAGGCAAAATGTGAAAATCTTGTGAAGACTGTGGAGTCTTTAACTTTTGGCAGATCTTCACCAAATTTGGAGGATTGTGGGGGAGGTCAAAATCTTAAGTTGCTAATAATACTAGTGTTGCCACCTACAATTGGACGGGAATTATGAGCCTAAATGTGTTTTAAGATATAAAGGTCCATATCTGGAAAAGTGATTAGATTAGACTTGCTAAATTTATAGGATATACAGACCATGTCCAGTGCTAGCATGTTATGTAATATAAGTGACTGACATATTTTTGTGAAGTCCCAATGCCTGTAAATTTGAAAGAGATGATTTTATTATGGCAGGATGTAGCTTGGACATCAATGGCAATGTCAACACAGCTCATGGGCCTCTTGTATTGCATAATCTGGGTGACCTTGATCATTTGTCCCAAGGTCACTGAGGACCTAAAGTTAAGGACCCACTCATTGTTGTCTTGGCACATGCAACAATACCCATTACAGGCACAAATAAGCTATGATTGTATGGGAGTGAATTGCCATCTGGTGGAAAAATGAGACACTAAAATCACATAAGCTTTATATGTGCACAAGCCACTTGAGGACTTGCAACTTTGAAACTAATATCTGGGTGTAACCACGGTGCCAGCAGAGCACTAGGCCCATGCACCTCTTGTTTTTCTAAAAGAAGTTAAAAAGCCCTACCATCGAGTGCTTGATTTCATGAATGAAAATATAAAACGAGTAACAAAACGTAATATTCTCCAGTAACATGGCACATGGCCGTCATATTAAATATACAACAAAGCAGCAGCTAGACCCGCCTTTATTAGAAAATATATGTATGTTCTGCCACAGTCCCTACTTGAAAATATTCATGTCTCTTCAGTTTTATTGAGGATTCTTCCTGCAAAGGCAGTACTTCACCAGAATCCATGCACTTTAGGGCTGCATTTTATGTGTCTGATGCAATGAAGACTAACAGCAGGGGAAAGGTTTACAAGTGTCCTGGGTGGCCTACCTTACAGGAAAGGCCGTCGTATGTTAAGCTGATTATTTCAAATTTGTGCATGGCATGTGTCCTCAACACATGACTGATCCGATTCCAGCTCAAAACGCTGAGCGACATGAATACGTCTTACGCAATTCATCTGCACGTTTCGTTCTATCGTGTCAAATCGTGCTTTTGCCAGAATCTTTATCCCATCTACAAGTAAGATGTGGAATGCCCTGTCTATTAATCATCGCAACATCGTCTTTCATGATAATTTTAAACTGGTCCCTGAAATAGGACTTTCCCTGCTAAACTAGCGTATCTTAAGTATGGAGCTATAGACGTCTTGTTTTCTTAAATTGATTGAGAATGGACCTCAGTACGTTGAACGTGCATCTGTTCTCTCATCATTTGACAGACAAACCATCTTGTTCTTGCAGATATTCTGAAACAACAGGTCACTATTTACTGTAGTGTACGTTGTATAAAGAACGAAGACAGACTATTTTTGGCAAGGATGATGATGATGATGATGATGATTATTATTATTATTATTATTATTATTATTATTATTATTATTATTATTATCATCATCATTAAGATGGGAGACTTGGTTTTGATCAAATAATAATGATAAAACCATCCATGAATTCCACCAAAAGCACGGGCCAGCTGGTACTGACCTATACACTGGACAAATATCTTGAGCCCACAGGGTTTGGCCTGCTCTTGTTGCTGTAACGCTGTCCAAGTCGGTAATGAGGGTACTCCCCCAAAAAAATCAGAGAAAACAGCAATAAAGGCATAGAAAACTCTCATCTCAGTCTCATCTACTTATTCTGAACTTGGGTGATGAGGATCAGACTATGAAGACCCAGATCACATGCCCCTGTTTTAAGGGGTTGAAGGGAGAGAAAAGGAGACATTTCTGGCTGTCTGCGGAAATGACAAATCTTTCCAGACCCCCATCTTGGCCTAACCTGCGAGGCTAAAGCTGCTGCTGTGGTGAGGGAGCTTTAGGAAGCGCCATAGCAGTTGTGGTTGCCACTCAGCATGTGATCCTGATCCCAAAGTGGATGTGGCTTCCTCAATATTCCAGACTTGCAGGGATGCAATTTATACCTTATGTGAGGAAATGAACATCGCAGTGACTCCCCCCTCCCCCCATTGTTCGGGAGGGATGGCCTAGGGCATTGTTATGTATTATTCCTGCTATTTTATAGTAGATGGATTGACCATAACCATATATGACTGGTGCTGCCAGCTGGCCATGGAATTTTACTCATTGTGCTCTTCAAATCAAGCCATGTCATCTCTCATTCTTTTCAGATGAAGCCAAGTCATCTCGCATTCTTTTCAGGTGAAGCCATGTAACGCACGTGCTTTTCGGTGAAGCCATGTCATCTCGCATGCTTTTTAGACGAAGCCATATTATGTCACGTGCTATTCAGATGAAGCCATGTCATGTCACATGCTTTTCAAGTGAAACCATTTCACCTCATGTGGAAATGCTTTAGAATTAGCTGCATGACATTTATGCTACAATTGAAATGGGAATGTTGCATTGGGAATCCACTGCAAAATGGTCTCCACCAAATCTCAAGGTACCGAGAAAGTCTCTCCAGAGATTTGATGTAGATGGAAGGTGCCTGGCTCTCGTGGCATCCTACCTGGTCATGCCTGCAGCAGCGGAGATCAGGGAGTGAGTCTTTTCAATGCCAGGTCCGAAATTTAAACCCACCAGGGCCATGCCATTGTGCAGCACGTGTGTTTGCATGGCCATCTGCACCGAAGCGATTGGAGTTTCATGTGGCCTTTCGTACGGAAACGGCTACTTGATGCGCCCATATAAGAGATCAATAGCGGCTGGCTGGGCTTCTACATGTGGCTGTTATGGCCTAGAGGGATGGCAGCCCGCATCCAGTCACAGACTTGTCCGGACTGCACAAGTATGTAGGAATGACAACTTTCAGAATGGGGATGGTACAGTCGATACAGATGGCCCTCCTGCTTGGAGAGATAACGACATATTGGCCAATCGTAAAAACTGCATATTTTCCCCATTCAACAAAGGCTGTCCATATCCATTTATTTTGCAGCGAATGAGTACTTTTGAACATCTGTGCTACATATTTGTTCCGTCACCACGGAACTTTCTTAACAAAAAATCAAAATCAAAATCAAAACGACACCCTTAAATATCACAAGGTCTACACTCTTTCACACTCTGCGTTTTCAAAGTTATGTAAAATTCTAGTGGGACACTAAACATTAGTCAGACCTTGGTGAATGAGTTTTGTGTGAAGCTCGAATTTTAAAATCATCTGCTTAAAAATGGTTAAATGGTGAGGCAGTTGCCAAAACGTATAGGATGCCCCTCGTCTGCAACGAAGGAACGGGTCGTATACCCTCCCTACAGCTAAGAGACGTGTACTTGTGATCAAGAGGACCGTCAAGACACGAAGTGTGTCTGTGTGTGCGTGCGTGCGAGCGAGAGAGCGAGCGCGCGAGCGAGCGAGCGAGCGAGCGAGAGAGAGAGAGAGAGAGAGAGAGAGAGAGAGAGATCTACGTTGCAATAAAACACGTTATCTACATCCATCTATGAAGTTTCTTGCACTTTCATATGGTAAAAAATCAGGGGGTTGTCTTTTATCCTGAGGAGGAAACTTTGTCGATAGTGGAAAGCAAGAAAACTGCAGAAACTTTCCGGCTTCTTGCCATGTACACGGTTTGTGCACCTTGTCAAGGACTGGTATACCAGTCCTATGGTCCCAAACTATTGATTATGTAGTCTATATGGTGATATTATTATCGTTATAATCCCCAAACAACTGCAACAGCACTGATAAGGGGACTCCAAACAACCCTTTAACTATTCCCTTGGGTCTGGTCGGTTGTCGTGACAACCGAGAAATGAAAATGAATGTTGTTCAAACAAAACCATTTTACTGTAGGTAATGGAAGCAAAGACCTGGGATAAATCAGTATTTCGACGTTGTGCGCATAAAATGTACAGAAACAAGAGACGTCAAGTCAAAATTATACATCTTTCTGCAGATCCAGCCATCAGCATATTTTTGGCGCTGATAAGCGTCTACAGCGCTTTCAGCGATGTTTACTTAACAAAATTGATTCAAATCTGTCCCAGAAGCTGCGTGTTAAATTAAGTGTGTTTGGAACTTTAAAGGTTTTAGCCTGTGGACTTTATATCAACACATTTGTTACATTTACTACAATTTACCAGAGCAGAGCAGAATATCGGGAATCCATATTAATTCTATTAGTGTAATTATAGGGCATGTTTTCTTGGCGTAGAAGCCCCATCAATAATTTCCTGATGTTCGGAATACAGCTAGGAATGAATAAAATTTATGGATTGAGACTTCTGTCGTGTTAGAACCTATGATACTCCTGTGAATTAAACAAGATATTGAGAGGAAATTAAATTGGTTCTGTCTTTTTTAGAAATTGCATGGTTTCATACTGTGATCTTGTATCTTGGCTTTATTCTGACACAGCAGATTGCCACAAATGCATGATGGAAAATAAGCATGCAGTATTTTATCGTCGCTGCGTTACGTAAGAGTATGTTTTATTAACTGATTAGTGTCTCGTTCACTATCAACGCATGACATTACGGGTCACAGTCTATAAATATTAACAGGTATAATTGCATACACGTGCTACAGCAATGCGTTGCTGATTCATGCTGCAGTTTTTTTTGTCTTCTTTATGTTTAAGGTCACATAAAGTATATTATGAGAGAAACAAAGACAAGATGACTGAATTATCAAGCATGTCACATCTTCGGGTTCACCAACCTACGGTGTGTGTTAATTTTCCGCATTAACTGTGTCATTTCCAGCACTCCCCTTTTTTGAAAAATATCAAGATAAATTCAAAGAAATAATTTCATAATAAATGTGTCTGTCATTTACATTTGGCCATTCTGGTTTACCCATTCGTCACATGTTGCAGCTAGTTCAAACACATGCCCGGTTGTTTATTTTTGTGACATTTCAGCCACTTAGCTGAGACTAGGTAATACTGAGAGTATTTCCGAGTCTCAGCACTGAGGGAGAGGACTTTATTATTTGACAAAGTGTCAATCACAGCGCCGTCATCATGATTGGACATGCTTCGGTTTGTGTGCTGTACGTGATTCGGTGCAAATTAAAAAAGAACAAACGCAGTTTAAAGAATGGGTACATGCTCAGGTTTCACTTAAAGGACTCCCAAAAGTAGTTCACATTCACTGTGGCAATTTTCTGCAGGCAAAGCAACAAGTTGCTCCCCTTCCCTCGCAGACATGACCGAGAAAGTGCAATGGCCCAATCAGAGAGCATGCTGTGTGTTGTCAATGTGACTCTGCAGCAATAACAAGTAAATTAAACAAAGCTGTGTTGAGGATGATGTTAAAAAAGCTATGTATGTACGTACCACACATAGAAGATAACCCCCCCCCCCGCCAATACAATAGTGAAGACAGGGGTTTAATAATAATCCTGTGGCACTCCGCTTATTTGCCTCCACCTTGTATCATATCTGATACGGGTGACCGTAAAAAAACTTTCCCTGTGACCCTATCCCTATCCGGTATTTCCCATGTCTTGTGCACACAGTCATGGGGGGGGGGGGGGGGGGAGGGAGGAGGCTTGATAAGGGCTACGACCTGTCCCTTTCCTTCCCAAAAGACGTGTTACTCTGGTAACCTCAGTTCCCCTCTAACATTCCATTTCTTTTTTTCCAGCACCCTACCAGAAAGTTCTGTAAAGTTCTGACCCATTTCTTCCCTCTCGGTAAACTCCCCTTTCAAACCTAAAATCCATGCCATACGCTCTTCTTCTCCTAAGTGCCGAGCTTCCTCTAAGCCCTTACAGTTATGATCCTCATTCGGCCATTTTCTTAACATATTTTCCCATATGTCTCTATATGCATCACACCATACCAACCAATGGTCAACCGGCTCATCTTCTTCCTGAGCCGGGTTCCTGAGGAATAAACTTTACACGTACCATTGCTACCTGCAGTCTATTTCTACCCTCTCTTGTCTAAATTGACAACGCTTACCCTACCCTGAAACAAAAGTTTGGACCCCTTCCCTCCATCCCAGCATGTACCTTTCATCGGCTTCTCTAAAACCTTGTATGCCGTTAGTGTACTTTTTCCCTCACTCCTTTTCTCGTCTTCGTTCCATTCTTCTGTCACTACCTTCCCTATATATGTTTTCCAAACCTCAACCTCATCTTAACCTTTCAATTTACACCTTTCTGCTAAACTATCCGTGTGTTTGACCCATTTTGTCTGTTCTGTAACAGCTTCATTATATATCTTCCTGCGCCACCTGTCCTCGCTTACTGATTGCAAATATCCCCAGTAGTTCAACTTGGCTTTGGCAATTGTGTCAGTTATGTTATTCCATCCTAACTCCCCTTGCTTCTGGCTGTTGCTGTGCACTGCGGTGCTTCCAGAATCCATTTTACCATTGCTTAACGTATTTTTTTAAAGAACCTTCCGAGAAAGACCAACCCCAGGTGGTGAGCCTGGGCAGATCCAAATATAGATCTGCTGTTGGGTGTACCGCATGACCTCTCTTGTAAATATTCTACAGGATAAAAGGGCCTAGGCTTAATTCTTTGTTTTGCGCAGAAATCCTTACACTTCGCATAAAATCCCGAGTTTCTTCAAGAAAACCCTCATCAACTATCTCAAACCACTATATTATTAATCTGGTGGACCTGGGTCCATTACTCAAATATCGTTCTCAGCTCAGAGCAGTTTCACATCAAGCTAAAGGTCTTGAACCAGTAACCCCTGAAGGTTGGGTCAACCAGGGACGTGCTATAGCACGTCCCTGGGTCAACTGATCCACAACTTTTGATCGAGTACTGAATACTGTTGCTGTGTCTATTGGATGTTAATACTTTTGATCGAGTACTGAATACTGTTGCTGTGTCTATTGGATGTTAATACTTTTGATCGAGTACTGAATACTGTTGCTGTGTCTATTGGATGTTAATATCACAGGAGCAGAGCATCCCAAATTAAGTCCCATCATCATTTTGGATAGGAAAATACTTATCAACTGTGAGTTTTAGAAAGGCACTGCTACTCTAGAAATATTTTAAATCATTTGACAACTTTGTGTATTTTTGGAGACATATTTGGCGCGGAACGGTCAATCATGGAGGTAAGGTACACAAATGCACCTGTAAAAAAAAATCTAATCACATGACCCCCCCCCCCATTTTCTTGGTTTTAACTTGCTGCTACCGGTATAAACTTGGAGTAGAATGCAAAGGCAGTTGTGCTTTACGTTTCAAATAGGAGAAATAAGCCAGCGAATGTCGCTATTTTAACATGTAAATGCATTAGGCCTAGGTTACTGGTCCAAGACCTACAAGCTAAACAGGTCAGCGTGCAAAACATGATGACGTAACTGGTAGTACCGCGGACACAATTTTCACCGATGCGAGAAACTGGACCCCAGGCTCGTCACCCAGATTTCTTTCCATATTCACAGGGAACCAGATTTAAGTGGTGCTTTCTTGTTTTTGCTTTCTTTATTTGCACGGAGAAATAAATTAATTATGTACTTTCTTTCCATATTCACAGAGAACCAGATTTGTGTGGCGCATCCTTGTTTTACTATCTTTTATTGCACGAAGAAATAAGTTAATTGTCTACTTTATGGCTTTTAAGCACAGTCTTTTGAACCATTCAAATGATACGTTGTCAAAATGCGACACAGTCTTTTTCTTGTAATTGTCCAAACTACCGTCACCAATGCCTTCAACCGCAGACTTGCGGTGAAAAGTACTTGCCACTTGGAATAAAGCTGCAGGTTCACTATCCAAGTACTATTAAGCTCTTTGCTCTATGATAGATAGAAAAGCCCTGCGCAACTGAATCAAAATAACAGAAAGCCATATTCTTAAACCATTTTCCCCACAGTTATTCTGGGCCATAAGTCGATGTAATGGTCTGGTACTGCTAAACCACTTCTGGTGTCAAGTTTGCACAACTATATCATTTCTGAACTTGAGATATCAGCCACGATGGATCAGCTGTCATTTTCGCATGTTTCTGACAGCTCCATTTAAAAAATGGAACCAAATTATTAAACTTTCTGGTGCTATAAGCACTGTAGACAATGCACTAGATTGACCACTGGTAAAAAGATTACAAGCGGCACTGCAGAGGGAAGTCTCAAGTTTATTGATATTCCAGATTAATGTATGGATGGATATTTATCCTGGGTAAAATTTATATGATTGGCAAGAGCTTGGCTACTCACATCATGGCTCAACTTTGAGATCTAGAGAGTATATTTACAACCAAAATAATAAATACATAAGTGGAAAAGATATAATTGAAACGCGGCATAAAATAGGATTATCAGCATATCCCAATGTGTATGTTTAAAGTATAATCCAAGAAATATTTGACATGAACTTTCTGAAAAACGATATGTGCTGAATGTAAAATATATCCAAATCTAACGCCTGGAAGAAAAATAAGAAATTTACTTAAGCGACCCTTAAATGTTTCCTTTATCCCTTAAGTGCAATTTATCACACTCAAGTGTAAATTCACTTAAATGTGAACTAATACCACTAAAGTGTTAATTAATGACACGCGAAATGAAATAATACTGAAGTGTAATAATTAATGGGAATAACTAGCAATTTTGAATAAGGAAATGAGCTGATACTTAAGTGAAATGCACATTCACTCAAGAAAAATCGTATGTCACATCATTGACATCACGTAACACTTAAGTGAAAATGCAGTTCACTTACCTGGTGTTCGTTTTCCGTTTAAATAACATTGGTTTTAACGTAAATGACATTAATTGATTCTGAAGTGAAATACGCAATCCTCTGAAGTGAAATCTATGGAAAGCAGTTTCGCCCTTAACCACTCTTGATTTTTATGGCAAGCCAAACCTGAAAACTATCAAAACAATGGTATCTGACTTGTTTTCTTATCGGTACTAATAAACTGAGGTGATGCTATACCAGAATGCAAAGTGAGTTTGGTTTTGGACATCCAATGACAAACATGACCAAAATATTATATAGCAATTTGTTTCAACTTCTTGTATGGAATGATCAGATACCTATTTAATGCTGGACTCTGCCTACATGTAAAATCTGGAGAATATTTTTACCTTTTTTTGGTCAAATCGATCTTCCGAGACCAGTAATTCCAATGACCGTCTGCTTCTTTCATTTCATTATGTCAGGGTGCCAACCCAGACATTTTGTTTTTTCACGATTTTTTTCTTTCCTTCTTTTCTCTTCTTTACGACCAAATTTGTCCGGACTTTTTCTGGGATACTGTCATTCCGAAACCCACCAAACTTGCCATGTTGTCTGACCTACCAGTGAAATTGTGCACCTGGTTTGGAATAGTCATGATGTTCAAACTCATGCAAATTAGGGGCAAATAAAATTTTAAAAGCTCCATATCTTCCAGACTTTTGCAAATAAATGAAAAATTTCAATGTGCATGTATAGGTTTATGATACCTGCCAATATAATGGACAGTAAAAGAAAGTTGTAGAATTTCAAATGTGCTAATTAGAGGCATTGAAAAATTTAAAAGTTGAAAATGTTCAAAACTATTATACATAGAAAGGCCATTCCAACTTCAATTTTTAGGTTTGTGGCAAAGCCGCATCCAATAAACCTTGAACCAAGGATGTAAAAATCTAATTTATGCAAATTAGGTGAATATACAAATTTAAATCTTGAAAAGCTTCAAATCAATGGCTTCAAAACTATTATCGATAGAGGTGGCATTCCAGCTTCAATTTAGAGGTTTGTGGCAAAGCCTCATCCGACGAACCATGAACCAAAGTTGTAGGATATTAATTTATGCAAATTAGGTGAATGCACAAAATTTAATCTTGAATAGCATCAAAACTATTATAGATAGAAGTGCCATTCCAACTTAAATTATGGATTTGTGACAAAGTTGCATCCAATGAAGCATAAACAAAGTTGCAGCGTTTTAATTTATGCAAATGAGATGCCATTCCAATTCAATTATAGGTTTCTGACATAGCTAAATCCAATGAACCATGAACCAAAGTTGTAAAATGTTAATTTATGCAAATTAGGCGAATACACAAAATTAAAATCTCGAATAGCTTCAAAACTATTATAGATAAAGGTGCTATTTCAACTTCACTCTATCTGTTTGTGACAAAAATGCATCCAATGAATCATGAAGCAAAGTTGCAGGATTTTGATTTATGCCAATTAGGTGAATACACAAAATCTAAATCTTGAATAGCTTCAAAACTATAAATCAATATCTAAAGATCGTCGTGCTTCCTCGAGGAATTCAGATAATTTTCGTGGTATAGCCCTAAATAGTATCATCGGAAAATTATTTGATTTGCTAATCCTTATGAAAAATACTGACACATTTTGCACTCCGGACCTTCAATTTGGGTTCAAACATGATCTTTCTACCACTCTGTGCACTGGTGTCCTAGAAGAATGTGTCAATTATTATATCTGGCATGATACCAAAGTTAATTTGATCTTTCTTGACGCTACTAAGGCCTTTGACAAAGTTGAATACGTCAAATTATTCAGATTATTGTTAAAGAGAGGAGTGTTTCCAATTATCATTTAATTTTGAGTATGTATACGAATCAGAAGGTAAGCGTTGCCTGGGATAAGACACCAACAGAACCTTTTTTTTTATGTAGAAATGGAGTTAAACAGGAGGAGTTCTCTCGCCGATTTTATTTGGGATATATATTGATAAAATTGCTAATGTCGTTGAAGAAACCGGCTTTGAATGTCATATTGGCCGTACATTTATGGGTGCTCTTGCATATGCAGACCATTTAGTCCTCTTGTCTCTTACAATGGTCGGGTTGAACAAATTACTTAATATTAGCACTAATTTGCTAGAGAATATAATGTTATTTTCAACATGAAGAAAACTAAATGGATGTCATATATGAAGTACAAGGTAGTTCAAAATATTTATCTGCATGGTGAACCGATTGAGAAAGTGAGTTCTTTCCTTCACCTAGGGAATCTTATTGGTCCTAACTCCACCAGTAAATCACTGGAGGCGGTACTCAGACCTTTACCACACAGGTTAATTTGTTGATGGCTCAGTTTGGAAAAGCGTTTGCGTCGACACGACGTAGATTGTTTCGTTCATTCTGTATGTCTTTTTATGGCTGCCAATTATGGGATTATCTTTCAAAAGGTGTTGAACAAATTTTTGTGGCATGGCGGAAGGCTGTACGATTTTGCCTGAACAGACACATTGTAATTTACTCCCTTTTATGTGTGGAGATCTACCAATTGAGATTCAGATGCATATGCGTTTCATAAGACATGTTCATAAAATCATTCGTAATGGAAATGGTTTATATAAAATGTGTGGAAAACTATTACTTGAAGGCACCCGTTCTCCTACTGGTAGATCATGGAATAACATTCTCCATAAATATATTACAAGAGATGCATTGATGGCAGTCTAGTGTATACACCTTTCCAGAGAGAAAACGCCCTGTGTTATAAGGGTCAGGACACCTTGATAGCCAATGCTCTTGATGCGCAAGCGCTCTGTGACATCAGGGACCAGCGGCTTACGGAAGTTTTTGGCCGTGAAGAGGTCAATCTTGCGATTGAAGTTATATGTACCGGTTAACTTCCTACATTTTGCTATATTTATTTGTTTTTTTCTCTTTCCATATTTGCCATTGGAGGAATTTACCGCGAACTGATGTATTGAAGATGTACTTTGAGTACGATATATATATATATATATATATATATATATATATATATATATATATATATATATATATATATATATATATATATATATATATATATATATATATATATATATATATATATATATATATCAGAGATACCATTCCAACTACAATTTGTAGGTTTGTGACATTTACACATCCAATGAACCTAGCACCAACGTTGTAGGCTTTTAATTTATGCAAATTTGGCAAATACACACAATTATAATCTTAAATAGCATCGCAACTATTGTAGATAGTGGTGTTATTCAAACTTTAGTGTATAAGTTTTCGACACTGCTATATCCACTGAACCGATAACCAAAGTTATAGAATTTTGATTTATACAAATTAGGCTAATCTACAAAATTTAGATTATGTTGAACAATGGCAAAGTATAGCATTTCAAACTGTTCTCATTTTGAACGCACCCAGACAGATTTGCTATGCAGCAAATCTCCTTTTCTAGTTAACTACTGCCCTTTCTCAAAATATTTTCAATGAAAATTTCAGGAAAACTTTCCAAAATACCACGCCAAACGGTCTACTACTCTACTTGGTGTACCCAATGTTCCTTTAAAACATACGACCTGGAAAGCTGCGGACTCAGTCCAGTAGCATCTTTTATGGATTAAACATGGTGGCAAAGTATTTATAAAAGCGTGCAGAGTTTTCAAGATGGAGCCCTGAGAGACTCTTCATAACAAGACCAAAATCAGACATGTGGACTTGCCAACTTGTTGCTTGTTCCCTGTTAAAAAGATAATCATTAAGAAAATCCATTCAATATCTTGAATCATATATATCCTTTCAATTTACGCAAAGTAATATTAGCATCAACTCTGTCGAAAGCTTTTCGGAAACCAATATACAACAAACCATGTAAGGCTCTGATACTCAACAGATTGGAACATATAAAAGAAAAGATAAACAGCTTTATTTCAGACCAAAAGTCCATATGTACACATCACATACATAAAAATATATACATGTTGGTAAATTAGTATAAAGGGTAGTAGCATCAACCTCCGGTGAGGATGGCTCGCCACTCACGTGCAAAGATAGAGGTATGCATGTCGCTATTCTTAAGTTTACAAAGTAACTCATTTGTGTTTTTATGCACCCTGTAAGGAAACTACACTATTTTGCGGATCAGCTCTTTGAATGATAAAACGCCTCCCTGTACAAACATATTGCTAGCCGAACATGATTTTTGAAGACCCACAAGCCATCCAAATGAATTGTTGTAGCACACTGAAATTTTTTGGTATACTGATAGCCTGTAGTTAACCCAAAGCTGGGCTGTATACAGCGACGTACAGTAGGATTTAAACAAGCACATTTTAACCTCATCACTGCAACATGAAAACTTTCCCTTAAGCATGTTTGCCCTGGAGCATAACGAACGATATTGCCGACCAATGTCTTCATCATCAGAAAGTGATGGAGTAACGATGTGACCAAGATACACGAACCTTTCGACAAAGTTTAACTTAACATAAACAAGAAGAAGTTTTCTTAACCCCTTAACTGATGGAGATATAAACACCATGTCGTCTGCATAGATTAAGTTATTTAAGACGTTCCTCCTATATTGCAACCTACACCGCACTCAGCCAGGCGGTAATTAAGTTCGTCAACATATAAGTTAAACAGTCGGGGGCAGATAGTCCCCCCCCCCCGACGAACGCCGTTTGAAACACTGAAGTATTTAGAAAGGGGAGATCCCCACTGTACACTAAAGAGCTGTGTCTGAAACCATATCATAAGAAATTTGACAATAAAAGTAGGGGTGCCTGTGTCAAGTAACTTCTTAACCTTTGAATAACACGATCGAAGGCTTTTTTGGCATCTAGAAAGCATGTAAATATAGGGCTTCCCCGTGATTTATAATAATAAATAATCTCCTTTAAGGCATAGATACATAAGTCCGTTGCGTGGGCTTTCTTAAACCCAAACTGATGCGAGGAAGTATTGAGAAGACTATCACACCTGTCAATTAAACATGCTCTAAAACTTTAGAGGCTGACGTGGCAAGAGCAATAGCGCGATAATTGTCACGATCAGTTATATCACCAGCTCTATTTTTAATTAATGGTACAATTGTTACCTTCACAAGATCCACTGGTATGAAGCTGTGACATAGCATTGAAGTAAAGAGCAAAGAGAGAATAATACTTAAGTTGTCACCAGCATATTTCAGATTCTCAGATGTCATCTGGGCCGGCAGATTTACCGTTAGACAGCAGTTTTATTATACTGGCTGCCACATTGCTGGTATGCCCATGAATAATATGAGTTATGCTGATGATATGGTGCTGCTTAGCCCCTCTGTCAAAGGGCTGAGAACCCTTATTTCCATATGTGAATCCTTTGCTTCTGATCATGATATCCTCTATAACACTGTTAAAACAGAATGTATGTTGTTCAATCCTTCAGGCAATGCCAAACTGAGTGTCAATCCTACTGTAACTCTTGCTGGGGAGAAGCTTAAATTTGTTAACTGTTTCAAATACCTGGGTCACATCATTGCTACTTCTGTAACAGATGACGACGACATAGGTCGCCAATATCGCTCTCTCTGTGCCAGAGCCAACATGCTCAAACGTAAATTTTTCTACTGCTCTATGGACATCAAAATTTTGCTTTTTCGCTCATACTGCACAAGCCTCTATACAGCACAGCTGTGGGTAAAGTTCTCGGTGTGTAGTATGAGCAAATTTGTTGCATGTTATAATAACGCATTTCGATGGATTGTGGGATATCCCAAATTTTGCTCAGCAAGCAACATGTTCGTACAAAATAGACTGCCATCGTATGGGGAGCTCAAGCGAAAAATGGTAAATAGCTTCACGAAGAGACTTAACAGCTGTGATAATCTCCTCATTGCCCACCTAGTCAACAGCGATAACCGATGGTGCTCAATCTTCTGGCGCAAGTGGCATAAGACTGTTTTTATAAATATGTAAATGTGTAGGTTTGTAACTTTTTATTTGTTGTTTCAGTGTGTATTTAAAACTGTAACTTCTATTTGACCTTTTAGCTTGTGTATCTTTTATTTGTCATACTTCTCGTGTGAAGCTTGCCTTTTCATTTTTACTTCCTTTTAGTTCAATGTTATATTTGTAACTGTATACGTTATTATATGGACCTTGAGTTTGAAATAAAGGCTACTTACTACTTACTTACTTACTTACTTACTTACTAGCAATTTCGCCAGGAGAGACATACATATCATTACTGTACTCAAAGGTAGACACTTGTTGTAATACCTAACTTTTGTGTTTGACATCCTTAAAGGGGTACTGCGGTGATAATTTACAATTTTTGAGTTGTTTCATATAAATAAATGTAAACCAATATCAGAAAATGCAAACTTTATTCCCAACTGGATAAGCAGATATCAAGTTTTCTTAGATATGTAAATGAGGGGTTGTGATGTCATCTGGACTAACTGCTGCAGCTAGTGCAATGACAGCCGAGTAAAACTTTGACAAAAACATGGAAACCTGACCAAGTACACATATTCCACTTTTACTATGGATGAAGCAGTGTGTATAGATATGATCAAATTTACTAAACTGAGATATTTCCTCATTTAATGAGGATTAATAAGGAAAGAAAAATGCAGAAATCAATATACGCAAGCTAACAGCTCCTGAGGTTGTGCAATCAACTACTGAAGCAGGTGTCAGCTAATATACCGCACTGATAAGATCAAAGGGGGTGATTGACACAGTACACAAGTCATTATGATATGCCTGCTAATGTTGTGTATCTCAGCTTGGTGCCCCTGAAGGTTTGTGTATTATATATGGAGGGTAGCCCAGGTAACATTACAC
The DNA here is from genome assembly GCA_964020975.1 of Hermodice carunculata. Taxonomy (NCBI): domain Eukaryota; kingdom Metazoa; phylum Annelida; class Polychaeta; order Eunicida; family Amphinomidae; genus Hermodice; species Hermodice carunculata. The sequence goes on from OZ026621.1 coordinate 76,345,614, forward strand.
ATCAGAACACCTACTGGAAATATAAAATAGCTCTAACTAAATACCTGTTTGAGAAAAAATGTTGAAAATTTGTCACATGAACACCTAAAATGACCTTTAATGACTAAAAAAAGTAAAAACTTTCACTGCTGTTCCCCTTTAACTGAGTTGAGTAATTCACAAAAGTGATCGCCCCACAATTGTGCTATATTTGCAGAGCCCGAGACACCATCAATGCTGGAGGCAAAAGGAAGGCTTTTGTTATTAGCCTCAGCAACCTGTTTCCAGAAGGATTGATAGTCTTTGCCCATTAAGCTTTTGGCCAAAGCATCCGCTCTGTGCATAGCCTCATTTTGTTTACATGACCTTAGAGCATATTTAAACCATGAACGAGTAGTACGCATTATCTCGAAGATGGGACCATGCTTTGGTTTCCCATTGGAGCACCATATTTTAAAAGCATCCCTTGCCTCCTCGTGTACTTCGCTAACTTGCTCATTCCAACCGGGGATCTGTTTTATGTTACCCTTAGTATGAATACCAATAGCCTCTTTACACTAAAAGCCCAGAAAACATCTTAAAGCAAACTTTCTTCTTTAATTTAGTCTTATGGTATCTTATTTAAGACTCTTAAGATGGTCTAAGATCTTTTTCCTGCCCAGTCAGAAAAAGAGAAAGTGAGTAAGACCCAGTAAGAGGAAATCCAGTCATGCTATGACCATGAGAGAAAGGAGCAGAGGCAGTCAGTCAATTTTCAGACCAGGTAAGACCTTCAGTGGCTGCCTCATTAACATAATGAGATGATAAGAGTATATTCAGACTTGGAAAGACATTTGGCAACTGGCTCATTAGCATAAGAGAAAGGCCTGGGGGTGACAAAACTATTATAAGATCTGGTAAGATGTTTTGGGGTTAGGGTAATTAACACACGTAACATGATCAGATATAACAAGACCTTGTAATATGTAGGCACTAGGATATCCACAAAGTGTCACAAAATAGTATACTCTATGTATGCACTATCTTACTGAGCAGCATGTCCACTGATTTTTCATTCTCTGTCCTGGACCTTTTCAAAATAAACTCAGAGTCCAGACCATGATATATCTACCTAGCTAGAGATACACATGTACAGCACATACTCCCACTCGTGTATGTTGTACCCACAAACTTAATTTATATAATAACTTCACCAGGCCACTATAGTGGACAGCACATTGACAAGCTTATCACTGATGATATATCTACCTAGCTAGAGATACACATGTACAGCACATACTCCCAGTCATGTATGTTGTACACACAAACTTTATATAATAACTTCACCTGGCCACTATAGTGGACAGCACATTGACAAGCTTATCACTGATGATATATCTACCTATCCAGAGATACACATGTACAGCACATACTCCCAGTCATGTATGTTGTACCCACAAACTTTACCTCACCTGGCCACTATAGTGGACAGTGTATTAACAAGGTCATCACTGATGGATGGTAATGTGTTGAAAGTTAAAACAAACAATACTTGTGGTCCAGAACTGTGACAACACATGTATATATGCAGTCATCCATTACAGTCTAACAGTTACATTAATATTGTACACTAATGGGCAGGCCTGTACCCGAGATACATGTACCTAAGTTTTTAGCTTAGCTGACTTGTCAGTCAGCTAAGCTTATAGTATGGGGTTCTGTTGGAGTCTGCGTTCCATGGTATCAACAATTCACATTTTGCAACTTCTCTGAAATCTGCTGGGCAGAATCACTTTAAACTGGTTTTATGTGCTATGAGTGGGCGTCAATCATGTTTGTTCAAATGGTGATGCTTCAATGGTTTGGGGATGTTTTAGGAATGGTGAAGGGGGGTAAGGGGGGGTTTCAGTACACTGGTACAGGTAATTATTTTTCTAGAGTACGTAGTACGGAAAATAAAAATCTTTCAAAATTTTGGATAGTACGAAGTATGTAAAATAAGAGGGCTTCCAGTACGCCAGTACCAGTAAATAAAAATTAAGCCCCAGTATGGGAAACCCCTTACCCACCCTCATGGTTTTGTGCATTTGGGGGTACATGTGGTAACATTTCTGTGGCTATCTGCTTTAATATCTACCACACTGTCCTGTGTTGCCATGGAGACACAGAGTCTCATAGGCAGCCTTCTATCCATGCATGCTAGGGGGGGATGGTTTGGAAGGTTTGGGATTTGTAGCAAATGGGATGGGGGGGGGGGGGGCGACCACTCCCAACAACTGTGTGGTGAGGTTGTCAATAAAATACAGGGAATCTCTTTCTGTTCATGCAAGAACAGACCTGCTCCATGCTGCACTATGTACTAGGCAGGCTATAGTTCCCACCAGTGGTAGACAGAGCTTTTAGTGCACCATTCTTGAGACTGGTGTCTTAGCTGGTCCCCTTTTTTGCCTGAGGCTAGGAGTCTGCTGGCTTATCAGTCCCAAGGGAGCACAGGCATTGGACCTCTAGGCAGAACAAGCCTGAGTGTACCCCAGATTGAAAATGGACTACCTGCTGAGTTGGCTAGACCCATCAAAGTATGGTCTTCCAATCCTCAATGACTGCTCACACAACTTTGTGAATTTTGAAACTGTGTGGATTTGTGTCATCTCAGTGTGGACACTTTCATTCATTTTCTTGTAACCAGTGAGATGAAGCCTGTTCTTCATAGCCAGTACTAAGAAAGAATAGTGCTTGTGTCAGTTCACAGGTACCTGTACATGTAGTTTCATGACAGCATCTGTTAAAAATTTGTTTAGGTACAAAAGAAACAAAGACAGTTTTGTATTGCATGTATTCACATCCCCTTGAATTACAATATGTATACACTGAACATGTATATGTGCATGTATGAATAATGTATATGTATATGTACATGAATACATTTATTTTCACGAGCATTAATTTTCATGGTTTTTGGAACTTTGGACCTTTCACTGAAACTTTAAATTCAATATTTTTGTTATAATTCCAGTCAATGCATTCTTAAAAATATATTTCACTGAGTTCTAATTTTCACGGTTTTGAAGCATCAGTGAAATAAGCAAAGAACACTGCGAAATTAAATGAATTCCCAATGTTCTCATCCATACTGCCCAGAAGGGCTGAACCTCTGAGCAGTGGGCACTTTTCTCTGGTCCCAAGGGTACCCACTGTAGAGAGGTTTCACTGTATGAGTAAGCACTCTCTCTGTCTTCTTCCCCCCCCCCCCCCCCACCGACCCAAGTTGGTCAGGAGTTTTTCTAGAACCCAATTTTTGCAAAAACCACCAAACTTGGCATGGTGACTGACCTAACCAGTGAAATTGTGCATCTCATTTGGAATAGTCATGTTTAAAATTATGCAAATCCGGGGGAAGTAAAATTTTGAAAGCTCCATGTCTTCCAAACCGTCGCAGACAGACTCTAAATTTCAATGTGCCCATATAGGTTTGTGACACCTGCCAATATAATGGACAGTATATTGGTTGCAGAATTTCAAATTGTGCCAATAAGGGGCATTGAAAAATTTAAAAGTCCAATATCTCCAAAACTTTATAAATAGAGATGTGTCATTCCAACTTTAATTTATACATTTATGGAAAACCCACATCCAAGAAACCATGAAAATGTAAAATATAAATCTTGAAAAGCTTCAAAACTATTATAAAGGTGCCATTCCTACTTTGTGGCATAGCCCCATCCAAGGGAAGATAAACCAAAGTTGTAGGCTTTTAATTTATGCAAATTAGGCGAATGCCTAATTTACAAATCCCAAAACTATTCCCAAAACTATTATAGTAAGTAGTTTTATTCAAATTTTTCTTTCTTAGTTTGTGACATGGCCACATTCAATGAACCAAGAACCAAAGCTGTACTAGCATTTTAATTTATAAAAGTTACGCTAATACACGAAATTTAGATTATGTTAAACTATATGCCAAAGTGCAGCATTTCACTCTGTTTTCATTTTGAAGGCACCCAGACAGAGTTGCCTCCTAAGCAGACTTTCTTGGGACGATACACTATGTTGGCCTCCAGGTAGTTTGCCGGGGGGTAGTAGACCGCCAAGAACGGATGTTTAGCAGGCAACCAGACAGAGTTGCTGTGGAGCAAATCTTTTCTAGTTGAATTCTGTCAGCCTACTCTACCGCAGCCATCCCCCACCCCCACACAGCTGTGCAGACATGCTTGTCCAGTGCTGATGCAGTGATCCCATGGGAGTTCTGTCAGCCTACTCATTTTCTCTTACTCTCCATCTGTCAGTATATATACATGCATTGTAGATGGGTCCCCTTTATTGTCCTGGGTTAAGGGCAGGTGAAAGTTGCCTGCATAGCAATCCTCAACCTCAATTGATAAAAGCAGTCTACTTTATGTGCAAGATGCATATTTAAAAAGAACAAACATTTTGATGTCTTAGGCTTATAGACCTGCCCATCAGAGTACAATGTAGTTGATAGGCTATAATGGATGGCTGCATATATACATGTGCTGTCACAGTTCTTGGACCACAAGTATTGTTTGTTTAAACTTTCAACACATTGCCCTCCATCAGTGATGGCCTTGTAAATACACTGTCCACTATAGTGGCCAGGTGAGGTAAAGTTTGTGGGTACAACATACGTGACTGGGAGTATGTGCTGTACATGTGTATCTCTGGCTAGGTAGATATATCATCAGTGATAAGCTTGTCAATGTGCTGTCCACTATAGTGGCCAGGTGAAGTTATTATATAAATTAAGTTTGTGGGTACAACATACACGAGTGGGAGTATGTGCTGTACATGTGTATCTCTGGATAGGTAGATATATCATCAGTGATAAGCTTGTCAATGTGCTGTCCACTATAGTGGCCAGGTGAAGTTATTATATAAAGTTTGTGTGTACAACATACATGACTGGGAGTATGTGCTGTACATGTGTATCTCTAGCTAGGTAGATATATCATCAGTGATAAGCTTGTCAATGTGCTGTCCACTATAGTGGCCTGGTGAAGTTATTATATAAATTAAGTTTGTGGGTACAACATACACGAGTGGGAGTATGTGCTGTACATGTGTATCTCTAGCTAGGTAGATATATCATGGTCTGGACTCTGAGTTTATTTTGAAAAGGTCCAGGACAGAGAATGAAAAATCAGTGGACATGCTGCTCAGTAAGATAGTGCATACATAGAGTATACTATTTTGTGACACTTTGTGGATATCCTAGTGCCTACATATTACAAGGTCTTGTTATATCTGATCATGTTACGTGTGTTAATTACCCTAACCCCAAAACATCTTACCAGATCTTATAATAGTTTTGTCACCCCCAGGCCTTTCTCTTATGCTAATGAGCCAGTTGCCAAATGTCTTTCCAAGTCTGAATATACTCTTATCATCTCATTATGTTAATGAGGCAGCCACTGAAGGTCTTACCTGGTCTGAAAATTGACTGACTGCCTCTGCTCCTTTCTCTCATGGTCATAGCATGACTGGATTTCCTCTTACTGGGTCTTACTCACTTTCTCTTTTTCTGACTGGGCAGGAAAAAGATCTTAGACCATCTTAAGAGTCTTAAATAAGATACCATAAGACTAAATTAAAGAAGAAAGTTTGCTTTAAGATGTTTTCTGGGCTTTTAGTGTTACCTGCTGGGAATAAGAAATCAGTAATAGAAAAATAAAAAGATTCCAGAGCACCTGTGTGGGTATCATCGTTGCATTCCGTATCTTTACATAATAGCGCATCAACCGGCAAATTTATATGTGACAGATACTTATTGACCAACTCTTTATAACTTTCAATTTTAGAGGGGTCAATGTGAGCCCAGTCTATAACCTGCCTCATGGCTGTGTGCGTGTCACTGTACTGTGGCATGTTAGACACCGAAAAGCTGACTGAGAGAGGAAAATGATCAGAATCAACAAACCCATGTAATACAGACATACTGGTTATACAGTCATGTACATTTTTAGTTGTTATGCAGTGGTCGAGCCATGAGACTGAATTTTGAGCCTCACTAAAATATGTAAAGTTGTCTTCACTCAGGTAACTTAGGTCACTTAAAACATAGCTGTGGTCATTGCAGAAAGCTACCAGTTCGCGACCAAACAATAAGCAATAAGCGTTTCTTCCGTATTCATAGCAGAAACACCTTTTGCATAAAACCGTTATGTATATTGGATAAAATATGCAAATCATTGTAAGTGAGCCAATGTTCCTGGATGAGAACAATATCATGTGTATTGCATAAAGGACGAACGGGCTCCACTGAACGGGCTCCACTGAGCTCCTGATTGACCTACAGTTGTATGAGACAATTCTTAATAAGCTGGCCATGATGAAAAGTGTCTTTTTTTGTTTTTCAAGAGTCAACTTGGGTACGTTTATTATAGAACTTTCGCACAAGCGCATTCTCTGGCCAGAGAGAAGAGTCAAGAATAGTTGCAAGATGAGCAAGGTTTGTAACAAGTCCGAAAGATGCATATGTATTGTACTTTGTGTCCAGCTAATGACAAGTTACCTTGACTTTGATTTTTTCCGCAATGTAATCAACAACACTGTCGCAGTCAGTGTCTGGGGACAGTCTGGAAACAAAGACTTCCACAGTACTATCAGCCCGTGCTGGTTTAACCCCCGTGAGTGGGCAAGATTTGGCTGTACCAAATACTGGCTGTCGCCTGCGTTGCTGGCGTAGTTTGATTACGGTTTGTATAAGTTTGCCAGTTGTCCTGCGGGTTTGCCTGCGTGGTTGCTGGCGCTGCTGCAATCTGGGCATAGGTACTACTATTTTGACTCCGGTTGTCACCATTTTGCACAGGGGTGAACATAGTACCCCCACTTGGAACATTCCTCGACTGTGGCAGGTTAATCTGGTTAGACCCATTTTGCCCCGGCGCTCGGGTCCCATATAAAAGTTGGTTGGCACCTGCATAGGCAAAGATTCATAAAACATGTTGCTTTATTGTGTTGCTTAGAATTTGGAGGACATACAGTAGTCGGGAATTGTTTACCTTATTCGCAAACCATGATTTGTAACTGGACACAAACTGAATCTTCGTCTATTTGTCCACAATAACCAACGCTATTAAATGTGTTGATTCTGAGTCTGCTTCATCGGAGGCGGAGGCCAAACACCATCTATACATGTTGTCATTTTCTAATTTGGCTTTGACATTTTGTTCTGCAGAAAAGCAGACGAAACGGCACGTATATGACATTTCAATCCAGTGCAACATAGACATCCATATAAAACCTGACGCATATTAATGCAAGTGAGAGTGATTTGCTAATGTTCAAAAGGCGGTACTTAAGTATGTTGCAATGACTTTATTACTGTAGTTATATAACCATCACCATGAACTAAATTGGTTTGTTATCATTGTTTACGTGGCAATAGTTTTCTACAAGCTTTTACCATGTCATGTTTTCTTTACTTTTTGGCTGATAGTGTTCATTCCTAAGTTGTCAAGTCAGAATTGTCATGGGACTTCGAACACACTTGTAAGTGTTCCACAGAACCTGAGCTTTAAAGCATAATGACACTTTTTGTACATTATTCTCAGGTTGTATAACTGTCAGCAACTTAGTGATTAGCAATATGGATGGGATGGGTCTACTGTCATGCAATAGGTACGAAACGTGCATGGTCATTCAAGAAGTTTGGAAAAGAACATCGTTACTAGCGTCATTAAATGTATTGCATACCCATCAGGGGACCAATGAATATATCTGAGGCAACTGGTGTACAGCTTCTGGACTGTATTTCAACCTGTTAATGACGATTCTTTGAAAGTCTTGTGTACCCTCCTTGAGAAGCCAACGCGATGATCACTGATGCCTAGGGTGATAACATCCGAGCCGCTTACGTGGAACTCTCTTGTGTAGTTGTGATCAATTAAAATTTTTGACATCAATGTCTGTTTTGAAAGAAAGAAATGATAAAAAAATGAATAGATTATAAATAAAGAAGTAAGAGAATAAATGAATGAGTGAATAAATAAATAAATAAATAAATGAATGAATGAATGAATGAATGAATGAATGAATAAATAAATAAATTCACTGTAGCTCATACGTCTAAGATTAAAGTTTTTCCTATTTCCTCGACACGCAACAGGGCGCAGGCGCAATGGGAGCCCTGTGAAGGACTCCCACTTTTCTCTTCCGGCGCATAATTCCTACCTATGCACTGGTGTGCTTTATTTCCTTAATATCCTGCTAATTCTGTCACTTTCTTTAAGTACTCTAGCAGTTAGTCTTGCACAGTTTAAACGTCTTTCCAGCGAGCTCACTACCCTGTTGGAAAATCCCTGTCTTCAAGTCTTGGAACCCTGCTATGCATTCCTTTTGTAAGCTCTCAACTACTTTTAGACCCCGTCAGTAACTGTCCTGGTTTTCCTTATGCCATTTTCTGCAGGTTATCCATATCTCTTTTGTCTATCATTCCCTACTAACACAATGATCTGCGGTCTCGCTTACTTCCTGTGCACAAACCTCAATTTTCCCATTGCTGTCTGCTGGCTACCACTTGAGGCATTTCCTATTTCCTGTACACGCAACAGGGCGCAGGCGCAATGGGAGCCCTGATATTCTGACATGTACATTTCTTTGGCTTTTCTTATACCTCATGTGCCTTGTACATAAAAATTTTCACTGCTCTCTTTGTAGTCCTTTGTTCATTGCTTTAAGAATCTCTCTTTCATTATGTTCTCACTTTATCAACCCTACCGTACCTTGCAGTTCACACCTTTATACTAATGTTTTTATCTGTTCAAATCATTTTGTCTGTTCTTTAAGAACTTCCACGCACATTTTCCTCCTGCACCTTTCTTCTCATTGCTTGACGATCTTAATAGTAATCTAACCTGGCTTTGCCGATCTTCTTTGTAATGCCAATTGGGTCTATTTCTTGTCAGACTGCTTCTCTTGCTGTAGATGTATCACTTTATACCCAATTCGCATATTATATACATTCTTCATTTATTGCAATCATAGCCAAAGCATGACACATTGCTGGTATTGGAACCCTTTAAGAGGTCATATTATTGGTCAACAGATTTCCTCGTTGCACACTGGGCGCTTAGCGACAAAGAAAGCAATTGAATATTGGCATGGGATCCCGATAAGTCTTCCTTGAAATTTTCGTTGAAAATATTATGTGAAAGGGCAATATCTAGTAACTTGGGTGAAGCAGACGACATTTCAAATGAACGGTCGCTGTAGACCGCTTTAACCGAAATAGCGTTAAAGCTATTCTTTGCTTTTATCATTGCATTTGATTGATTTACCATCGTTTTGTCTGTTCTGTGTACCTCCTTAATATACATTTGCCAGCTCCTTTGAGCATCATCTATAGACATGCCTTCTCGTCCACCTCCCCAATCTCGAAGAACTATTCCTGACTTGCAATATGAAAGTTCCCTATGCTCCATTTCGTATTTACATCTGTTGCCATATTCACAAAGAATCTTATTTGATCCTGAATTTGACCCTAAAATTAAAACTGGTCCTGAACCAGTTAATCCTTGGACTAAATATTTCATCAAACTTCGGAATTATTCAATCCATATTCTTGTCTATAATATGGGCTTTTGAGTATTTCCATTTTACAAATTTGATCTTAGTTTTATCCATTACTTTATATTTAAATACGGTTTAAAATCTACACCAAATTAAGATTAATGCTTAATCCTGAAATGTTAAGCAAACATTTGGCACAATTGCTTTACAAACATAGATTAGTTCAGACGAGAAATCTTAATATACCTTTGGACCTAGAGTGCGTGACTTATGATTGAAATTTTAATCCTAAATTGGGCATCGGGAAAAAGTTCTTTTTGAATATGACCACTGGTTTCTCCCCAAGTGTCATAATTTGGATCTTCACCTAGATGAATTCTGACTGCCACCTTTTCCTATAGTCGCCAACTATGATTAGCATATCTTGTAATTTTTGTTAGACTCTCCCATCTGCACAATGGCAAGTGGAAAACATAGTCCTGTCATCTTTTGAGGCGCTATTTTTATGTCTTTGTTACCATCTACTAGCTGGCCATCTACTTCTTTATTGTGCAGTGCAAACCAAAGCAAGCGTAGAAAGTTCATACCTGATTTTCAAGTGAAGGCTCAAGCACGCATGTATTTTGTACCTCTATATTTCCAAGAAAAAGTGCACATTCGAGATCCCTGTGGAAAGCATGTTGAGATAATTAACACCTTATCGTATCTCACTAACTCACTCGTGTTATATATGTATGTATCTCACCTCTACGTATTGTTATTATATGGCTTCCTTACACCTTACAGAAACCATGAAAACTTTCATCTGCTGTTTTCTTGTTAAGTATAAAACATGGAACAAAGTACATACGTGATAGTTTATTTTTCTCCCCGGCCTAAAGCTGTTTTATATTTCTAACACGAATCACTTTTCTGCTCAGTCTCTGGAACATAACATGACTAAACACTTTGCGTAAATTAAGAGAGAATGCCATACCCCTATACTAGTTCAGGTAACCCCCTGGGCCTTTCTTCATGACGTAGAGTATCACAAGATCGTTCCACTCCTTTGGTACTCGTTTCTTCTCAAATCACCGTGGGGAATATTGACTGACAACTGTTTTTAATCACTTCTGGCCCTCTCTTGATGAATTAACTCAAAATACCATCTGGTTCCACAGCATTGCTGATCGCCTCTGCTCAAACGCTACCTTCACTGTAATACTGCTTGTTTAACAGCACAAATGTCTCTTAACCCTCCTTCGTACTATTGCTTTGACATTTGGATCCTACTCTGAGACCATCTTTGTGCCAACCCTTTCTTTATGATACTTTCATTAATTTATGTCTGTGTGCCAACACAGACATTTTCGTTTTCGTGGGATTATTTATTCATTATGTCTGGGTGTGAACCCAGACATTTTGTTTTTCCAAGAATATTTTCTCTCTCTCTCTCTCTCTCTCTCTCTCTCTCTCTCTCTCTCTCTCTCTTTCTCTCTTTTTCTTCTTTACGACCAAAATTGTCTGAAGTTTCTCTCTCTCTCTCTCTCTCTGTCTCTCTCTCTCTCTCTCTCTCTCTCTCTCTCTCTCTCTCTCTCTCTCTCTCTCTCTCTCTCTCTCTCTCTCTCTCTTCTCTCTTTTTCTTCTTTACGACCAAAATTGTCTGAAGTTTTTCTCGCACACTATTATTCCTAAACCGCCAAACTGCCATACATGCCATGGTGACTGACCTAACGCTAAAATAGTGCACCGGGTTTGAAATAGTCATGATGCATAAAATCATGCAAATTAGAGGCAAATGAAATTTTAAAAGCTCCATATCCTCCAAACTATTTGAGATAGACACGAAATTTCAATATGAATATATAGATTTGTTTTGCCTGTCAATATTATGGACAGCAAATAAAAAAGTTGCAGAGTTTCAAATTATCCTAATTAGGGACATTGAAAAATTTATAAGTTGAATGTTTCCAAAAGTATTATACATAGAGATGACATTCTAACTTCAATTTATAGGTGGAAGGCGAAGCCGTATTAAACGAACTGTGAACCAAAGGTGTAGGATTTTATTAATGCAAATTGGTGGATGCGCAAAATTCAAATCTTGAATAGCTTCAAAACTATTACAGATAGAGGTGCCATTCCAATTCCAATTTATGGGTTTGTGATATAGCCGCATCCAATGAACCATGATCCAAAATTGTATGATTTTAATTTATGCAAATAAGATGAATGATCGAAATATTAATCTTGAATAACTTCAAAACTATAATACATAGAGGTGCCATTCTAACTTCAATTTGTAGGTACGTGACATAGCCCCATATAATGAACCATAAACCAAAGTTGTAGACTTTTAATCTATGCAAATTAGGCAAATACACAAAAATTAAAATGTTGAATAGCTTCAAAACTACTATAGATAGCAGTGTCATTCAAACTTCACTTTTAAGTTTGTGACATGGCCACATGCAATGAACCAAGAACCAAAGTTGTAGCATTGTAATTTATGCAAATTAGGCTAATACAGAAAATAGATTATGTTGAACAATGGCAAAGTGTAGTATTTTAAACTGTTCTCATTTAGATGGCACCCAGTTCTGCTCTGTTACTCTCGTGGAGGTATAACCATCGAGGAATAAATAGAAATAATATATTTTGTTCTTCATCTTATGTATGACGCAGTGACTTTTTTTCATCCCATTGGTGAAAATCTTCATCCATCTCATTCTCCAACAACGATTTGAACATCGCGCCCATTACAAATATCCTGAATGTACACGGGATCAGGAATCGTGTGGATGTGTCGGATTTAGGCCAAGAGGTATTCATCTAAACACAGGAATTTTGTTTCTACACCTTCACAGGTGTACATTTTTGCCATTTGCCAGCAAACATTTCCGATGCATGTTTTAACATCACAATCAAGTAAATTCAAATTAGGTTTCAAATTTTTGAAAACTTTTACTTTCGCCCAGAATCATCCATGGGAGTACAAAAAGACATCGACAAACTCTTATACAATCAGGCCAAACGCTTCGTTTTACATAATTTATTGAGTTTAAGCTAAGGTATGCGGTGACGTGACATCAGCAGTAAACTTGAGCTTCGTCAGATTTAGAGTTTTCAATATGATTATGTCTCCCTGCGGAGCATTGTCCTGTTGCCCATTTCTTCTACTTCTCTTGTCTTCGTCGTCGTTGTTGTTGGTATTGAAAACTTTTGGTTGCCGTGCGATGAGTCACAAAGAGCTCCGTGAAACTGGGTATGACAATGTGTCTGGGTGAGACCCACGTCAGGAATGCATTTGGGTGACCTGGACTTAATTCTCGATGTCACGGGGTTACTAATGTGAACTCGGTCCCCGTGGAATAGATAGATAGGTACAGATAAACTTTGTTTAACGTCGGTTTTACAAACTAAGTAACACGAGCTCTGCGGAGCTCTTGTCACCGACAATGAATAATACATTGAGATTTAAAAGATATAACGGACAGTACATTAACATAAGATATGATTGGATAGTATTACCATTTTACAAATACTACATGGAAAGTCCATAATGATAAACAGTACAAATGCATTTAGTTATAAATAATCCTTTTAAAAAATTACAAAGTGTACACTTGCATTTTGGACCATTCCGTTTGTTAATAGCCTTTTTGAAGGCAGCAGGCTCCGTGATTTGTTAAATATTACGTGGCAAGCTATTCCGCAACTTTGCCCCTGATAACAGGTGGACCCCTGACCATATTTTGCTGAATCCCAGGAAGGAACTTCAAGTCTCGGGGGCTCACGCGCAGGACGATTTCTTGAGGTCTCGAATGTATTTTGGTTAGATGTGCCATGTCTGGCTTTGAAAATTTCAATGGCTGACGATCTTTATCGACCTGTTTCAACTGTGGGCAGATAGATTTGCTTTTTCACATTGGTTGTAATAGGGTGTTTTTATAGTTATTATTTGTGGGTTTTATTGATTCTTCTTATTTTTTTCGAGTTTGCTGCCATTTCCTTGACCACAGTTGAACCCAAGTAAAGAGCAGTACTGAGAATGACTGAGGCTGAAATGTCGGAAAAGTAACATTTTAATATGGGGTGTTTATGGTTTTGGAGAGACGCGTAAGGGCATTCAGTTGTTTAGCTGCTCTTTCACAAATTTCACCTGTATGTTTGTTGAATGAGAGGTTGTTATCGAGATATACTCCCAAAACTTTTACGGATGTTTCGGGTTGGATTCTTGTGTCTTCAATGATTAGACTTTTTTTTAGAATTACAACCAATGTAAAGCAGTCGAAATCTATGTGGGTTGGCTTCCATGTAATTTTCAAGGAACCATTTCCAAGCTGCAGATCCATCTTTCTTAAGTGCCAATATATCTATTTCTAGTCGCTTCCCAATGGCACTGACAGTAGTATCATCTGCAAAATTGACTATTTGTGTATATCTAAGAAAATAAAGCAAGTAATTGATGAAAATATTGAATAAAACCTGCCCAAACATGGAACCTTGAGGGATACCTTTAGTTATATGAATATTTAGCCAGGAGCTCTTCACATCACCAAGCTTCAATCGCTGGGACCTATTTTACAAGTAGCTGATGACTAATCTTAGTGTATGTATAGTCATGCCATAGGCATGAAGCTGGGCTTCAAGCAGGTCATGTGGGAGGCAGTCAAATGCTTTGAGCAAATCCATGAGACGAGCAGAAGCCACATTATGTTCATCCAGAGTCCTTTTCCACCTATCTACGGGATCCATCGGTGCATACTGACAACTGTGATTAACTCGATAGGCCAAGATATCTGGTATAAGAATTTGATTGCAAAATACTGAAAGTTGCTTGTTGGCAATGATTTCAAACACCTTTTATAGAATGGAGAATTTTTCTTGACGAGTAGGTCTTTCTTCTTGAAAGGTGGTTTGACTTCAGCTAATTTAATTTGAGATGGAAACTTTGACTGACTTATAATTTGATTAGCAAGTCTTGCAATGGGGGATGCTATTGCTTTGCTACTTAGTGTGACCAGTTTTGGAGAAATATGGTCACATCCAGTGGCTTTGGAGGTATTCAGGCTGTTTAAAACTTTGCCGACAAAATTGGAGTCTATAACATTGAAGCTAAAATTTTCGATGTTCTGTTGTTGATTTTTAATCATAGTCACACTAGGATGGTTGGTATATTTGGAAACCTCATTAATTACAAACTACTCATCAGTGAGAGATAAGGTATTATCAGGCACAGGGCCTATGTCTCAGGCAACATTTATGAAATAGGTATTGCGTATATCCGCTACCTGAGCCTGATCTGTGACAAGAAAGTTGTCTTCATAAAAGTGAGCCTCAGAAATGTCACAACTTTTGTTACCGATGAATGGTTTCACAGTGTCCTAAAAGTTCTTGGGGTTGTTAGCATGAGTGTCATTGCATCGTTCCTGAAAATAATTATTTATTGATTTTCGCCTGATTTTGGTAAAACAAGTTGCGCTGAGCACGATATCTCTGCCAGTGTCTCTCAGAGTAACAATCTTTGTATTCAGTCCACAGAGTAGCTTTTTGCAGGGAGGCTTTTCTGAATGAACTGCTTATGAATGCTGCTTATTATGGTCTAACTCGCTTGCTCTTGAGTGGAACACGTTCATTTAAAATCTCTGTGTGCAAAATATTAAAATACCAATAAGAGTCATTAATGTCATCAAATTTTTCTCCGACATGGAATGGAACAGCAGAGAGTTCATTCATAAAAAACAGTATTATCAAATGATTTATATGAACGATAAAGAAATCCCTGTTGTTTGTCGTTTCGGATAAAAAGCTCTCATTAGAGCATATGTTAAGTCTATGGTGATCACCCAACCCATTATCTGTACAACATGATGACTTAAAATCGCTTTTCGTCTTGGAGATCATCACATCTAAAAGTGAACCTGTATTTGATTTAAAACATGTCGTTTCCATGATAAGATTGTACATATTGTACAGATCACACATAATGGGCAAGTGGTTAACTGATTCATTCTCAGTATTTGGGACATGTATATTTAAATCACCACGAATGAAATAGTGATCACACGTTATTGACGCAATGTCAAGTAGTGCTCCTAGAGAGTTTCGAAAAGTAATGTTACGTGATTTGGGAGGTTTGTAGCTGCAAATAATGAGACACTTTACAGCACTGAGTGATATCTGTGGCACGATAATTTCCACGTTTTTCACTTCCATGTCATATCGTCTACGACAGGGTAAATCTGGTCGAACATGCACTAATGTACCACCTCCTGAATGATTTCGATAACGTCGAATGATCCTAAAGTTGAGCACTGCAAACTGATTATCTGCGAATGATTCATCTGGATTTGTCTCATTTAAGGACAGTAAATCTGTGCCTCCTTTCACCAGGGTATCTTGAGCAGTAGCTGCTTTGTAGCGGTAGCTGTATATGTTTAACTGTGCAAGGATGAGATTTTGTTTGTGTTAAGAACAGAGAGTAGCTTGTAAATACCAGTGTTGTCTTGCAGGTTTTCTTCATCTATTGATGGGTTTAATGATATATCATTAATCAACTGGGTTTAATAATAACAATAATAATAATAATAATAATAATAATAATAATAATAATAATAATAATAATAATGATAATAATAATAATGATAATAATAATAATAATAATAATAATAATAATAATAATAATAATAATGATAATGATAATGATAATGATAATGATAATAATAATAATAATGATAATAATAATAATAATAATAATAATAATAATAATAATAATAATAATAATAATAATAATAATAATAATAATAATAATAATAATAATAATGGGTGTTACATAACTGGTGAAGAACTGAACAAAACTTACTGAAACGTTGTAGGATTGTTTATCTCGTGGCGATATAGTGAGATAACTGGCGAAGAAATGAATAAAACTTAATGAAACGTTTAGGATTGTTTATCTCGGGGAGACATAGGTTTGCGTTGCAACTGGGAAATCCTTACCTATTTTTTAGAGTCACAGGGTAACTGAAGTGAGTTTCGTTTCCGTGCGATAGACCTAACTACTAAAAAACTTCACAGCAAAACTTGATGATACTTGACATGGTTATACGTCTTGGTGAGGTCCAGGTTGCTTTTTGTATTTGGGTCATCTCGGCATCATGCGCAAGGTAACGGGATCACAGTGATATCAGTTTCCGTGGGAGAAATACCAAAGAACCTAACAAAACCTAAAATGTGTTAAAATTATGTATCTAGGTGACATTTAATTGTGCCTGTGTCTCCTTGACCTAATTCCCAAGGTGACAGATCACTGATCTGAATTTTAGTTTCCAGGAAATAGTAATAACCATTATCTCCTTCTGTGTCTAAATGTTCCACCGAGAGACATTTGATTTTGTATAGTAAAATCAGCAACTTCAAGTTTTTGATCAATTTTTCAAATTTCAAAAAAATTGAAGTTTTCTTGAAAATTAGACAGGTGGTGATGATTAATGTATGGTCAAAACAAACAGCCTGGCCTTTTTTTCTATCCTTAACAGTTCAAAAATCTCCCGCCGCAAATCCCATTCGCATATGGTTTTCTGGACCTCAAAGGGACATCTTGTTAGGCACAGCTGTTGTGTAACGCTGCAAATCATGAATGTTTGTATTGTTGACCCATCTTGTTTGCTCCTTGACTACTTCATTGTAAACCTTCCGGCACCACCTATCTTCATTTACTGATTGTAAATACCCCAGTACTTAAGCTTTGCTTTGGCAAATCTGTCTGTGATTTTATTCCACCCCAACTCTCCTAGGACTGCTTCTGTTGCTGCACATGGTGGTGCTCCCAGTATCCATTCCCCCATCTCATTCTGTACTTTCTCCATTCCCTGGATATCTCCCTCACTTATTGAAATCACATCTAAGCCATATATCAGCCCTGGTATTGCAACTCTATCCCATAATACCCTTGCTGTCTATGCTCTGTTGAAACTGTTCAGTGCAGTAGCTTTAATCGTTCCTTTTGTACGGTTCACTTTCTGTTTAATGTTCTCCACCTCATACCTGAACATGCCTTTACCTGTTGTTTTTATCTTAACACCTAAGTATTCATACTCATCAACCTCCCCAATTTCAATTATTTGTTATTGTATACAAAAAGTACTCAAAACGCATTATATATGTGCACATGTCTGTATGTGTATGTGCTCAATAATGCAGGTGTTGACTCCTGTCGTGTGACAAATGCAACATTTCAACTGCGAACCTAATAATATCAACTTATAATCATTCGTACCCAACTTACTGCATAAATCTCTCTCTTTCTCTCTCGATCATTCTTTGATACCAGAGCATTCCCTGTGCATTCAGCTCATGCCATGCCTCGTGCTGCAAAGTTCAGTCCCAAGCTTCCTGGACGCAGAAAGGAAAAGGTGGTAAATGACAAGACACCACCCAGCTCCAGGAAAAGTACTGATCAGAAACATCGATCGTTTCAAAACATTTTGAAAAAGCAGAAATGCTTTGAACATCATATAATCCATTGTTGAAGCTTGCTGTCGATCGTTTTAACCAACCCGATGTTGGAGTTGATGTTGCTGTTGCTGTTGCTGTTGCTGTTGCTGTTGATCTTTCCCATGTGGGTAGAATGCATGCAACCCCCCCATATATATATATATATATATATATATATATATATATATATATATATATATATATATATATATATATATATATATATATATATATATATATATATATATATATATCAGGACTTGACGTTACTTGCGTGCAATTTGCTCATTTGCACATCAATAAAGACTTTGAAGCTCTTTTTATGTAAAAAAAAAATGAAAAAAAAAACCTTTATGCAATTGATCGCTCCCAAGTGCTGTTACCTGGGGTCCTTGATAGTCCATAGTCCATTTCACCCCTCATGTACATAAACGTACATATTTGCATAATATAATTTACGCTTTAGTTCTCTGCATGGTCGATGCCTGGGCTATTTGCTATTTCTTTTGATAGTTACATGTGGTACGTCGTAGAATGTATATTTATCATCATGCTGCACGGCGTGTATCGATGGCAGTCGCATGATCTATACGCCTGCACATTAGACCTTGTATACATGGGACGGATGTAAAAATTACCATTGCTGACCGAAATTCTCCAGGTTCCACAGGGGTATTTATGCCTGTGATTGGAGAGTGCCAGTGAAATATGAGGCCTATGGTTGCAAGGGGTCGTATTTTCAAACATTTTGCTACCAGAAAGGCAGATTTTGGCTTGATAGTGGAAAACAATGTATACTTTGAACTGACACGAATATTATGAAGGTATGTACACTGGTACCAGTATACATAGTGGTTCAGCTGGAGTTAACACCCATTCACGCCCATGTTTTCTGGGGTTTATTTGATGTAAAAAATTCTTACGAACATCCCGGTGTATAATACATATATGTTTGTAATTCGTTGAATGAACTAAAAGGTGGTAGCTCTGCTCGTCTGTGTTTCCACAGGTTGAATTACTGGCGTGAACCCTCTAATGACTCTTTTCTTTTTTTTTTGAGGATGATGAATCACGCGCGGTGACGAGACTCCACGAATTTGCAGGCACAGCGCTGCCAACTGATCTCTGTGATGCAAAAAAACCGCGAAGCATGGCTTTTAACTCCATGCCTTTATTTTGCAAACCCATGGCCAATCTGTGGTTTGTTAGTGATTTGCGTTCAAGTTCTCAGCACACTTGCTTTAACTCCCCATGAAGGTGACAAGCAGTTCGTACTCTGCATATCGTTATGAAGCAATTGAGCTACGACTTCCCATAATTTACACTAATGTGTCCAACCCGCTCGCATACACTGGAAGTGTAAATTTTTCCGCAGATTCCCGGGCCAAATTATTGTCAGGCATAAGCAGTACACCTTGATTTGAATCTGGTTGACAAAGAAAACAAGTTCCGTGTGGTTTACCTCAACTACCAAATGAGTACCATCGGGCACTAGAAATCTGGATATGGATTATCTGGTATATATTTTTTGAAGAACTATATGTAGATAATTTTCGCATACAATTTGTTATTTTATATGATCTGGGTTGAATTGTTTAAATGATTAGGCAGTTGCAAAGACTTTTGGGACAACCCCCTTTTCAAAAGTTGCAAGCAGTGTACGTAGGCTATTCCTTCAAACTCCTTAAGAAATGTTTGACATTTGTCTCTGTCCCAATAAATGTAGCCTTCGTGAACTATCCTGCTGCAATATTGAAGAAAGATCTTTTCTTGAGGTACCAAAATATAATTACCTCCAATAGAAATCACAATTAAGATACGGGGCTTAAGATAAGAGCGCTATCAACAAACATTTCATGAATGCGTAAGTGTACAACATGTGCTTGGCATAAACTTTTGGTTCCTGACTGAAATCAGGCTCAGTGTTATTGTAGGCCACTTGGATTTGCACCCAAACATTTCCTGTATACCATTTTCACTTATTTATAACACGCACATAATGCGGCCACTTTTGTGAAAGCGCAGATCCGAAATGGTTCATTTATACTGTGCAATGGTAATTGCTCACATAGACAAAGAATAATGTGGAAAGATTCCATTGGAATGTTAGAAGGCTGTTTTGTTGCATGGTGTGGCTAAAGATGTAAAAAAAGTATTCAGTTACGTTGTCTTCAAAACGTTCAACTTACACTTTTCATGTTATCTTGTGCCTATCACGCCCTAAATTGATGCGGGCAATCATAATAATACATAAGTTTTTTTCTTGAAAGACCATCGAAATGGCATCTGTCTGTTTCAATTGTTTACCTTATGTGATGTGTGTAATAACGAATATCAGCGCCATGTGCTCTTAATTCCATGCGTTTGTTAAGCCGAAGGAATGAACTGGATTGTGAAGTGACCCTCACACTTTCCTGATATTTGGCTGATTAAAATGAAGTCTCGATTGCTTTGCTCAAAGACCCGACATTTACTCTATTTTTACATGAAAGGGCAACATCGAGGCACAGCAGAAAGCAACTTACAGGTAATATTTTGGACGTTGCCGACGATTTTCCCGCAGAAATTTTACGTTTGTGGAGAAAAAAAAACGACAGGATCGCGTGTTTTTGGCTCGTGTATTTTGGTTAAACGTTTCAGTACAATGTTTTGACTGAGTCAACAACATTTTGCCCAAAGCACACCGAGGAAAAAAGTAGACCTTGACCTTGCTTATGGTGTCCTGCAACTACGACTATGCTGTTACGTGAATGAAATGTGGGTAAACAAATAATACGTATCTCGTACCGATATGCCAATGTAGTGCACATCACCTTTTGTCGAAATTGGCAAACTTGCGTTTTCCTTCACACAGGTGATAAGTCCATCAGAGCTCGTTTTATTTCTATGTCATGTGTGGCGTCTTTGCTGAGTATAAACTTTTCTCCCGCCTTGCCCTTTTTTCACACAGTTTAGATAGACCGACAGAGACAGTTTAATTCAAATGTTACTCGTGTTTCCATTTAAATCCACATAATTATTTACTATCTGTCCATTTGGACTTCAGGGGTGAGTTTTTATTCCAACAATAGTGACAAGCGTGGCTATAAAAGCACCAATTGACTTCCTTTGCAAGCAGTTTGGCATTGAACTCCGAGTTTTGACTGAGTGAACACCTTTCTTTGCCGTGTTTTGAGCGCAAACGTGCCCAGGAAAGTTGTTAACCTGTACGGTACCTTCTTGAGGACTCTGCTCTCCTATGGTACGTATGGTGGTACTTCAATGAAAGGCGGGTTTACAACATATATGCATCTTGTGCTGTTATGTCTATTAAAAACACATAGACTGCCGTCGAAATTGCCAATGGGATAGCTTTATCGCATATCCCGATATAGGCAGCTTCTTGCATCTCATTTTTTTAAGCCCAGGCGAATGAATTTGAGATAATTTTAAAATTTCTGGATCAGTTGCACATTTTTTTTGACATAGCTAAAATCAATGATAGGTGCAACAGAATTAACCTAGGTTTCTACATGTCTCAAGATGTGAAATAATTAAAAATAATGTAAATAAGCTACTAAACGACATATCTCTGACATCTAGATGCATTATTATCTGGTCAGGTACCTGGGGATACCTACTTCCTGATGATTTGTGTATCCATAGCTGAGTACAAAATATGTAATAGGGGAGAGCAAGAACATAAGCTTCTACTGCTCTCCTGTAGAGGGCACTTCAGTCATTCAGGGCTACAGTTGTGTATTCCCATTATTTTTCATTGTAATTTACAGCTGAATAACTTTAAAACCACTCGTTGCAGAAACTGCAAAATTTGTGTGGTAAAATTATGTACATAGCTGGCATGTTCAAATAATTTTTATTCTTGCAGTTTCAAAAGTAGTCTTTTAATTTGAAGTTAATTTAACATGCAATCCAATGGGAACACACATCTCTAGCCCTGAAGAATTCTGTGTATTGGATTGTGTATTCAGCTGAATACACAGATGATTGGTAATTGAGTCCTTTCCTATTGTGCACATGGAGAAGAGTTGTAAGTAATCTGCTTCTTGGTCACACATACACCGCAAGCACCAATGTGGTTCTTTCTTAGTTCTTAGAATAAGGGTTTACTTTCGGATTGTTGGTTTTAAAATAAGTAACTGTGGCCTGACTTTTTCAGATTAATTATGTCCATGTATTTGGCCATGATTGATGTGTCACACAAACACAAACACACACACACACACACACACACACACACACACACACACACACACACACACACACACACACACACACACACACACACACACATACATACATACATATATATATATATATATATGTATATATATATACAACTTCTTAAATTGTCTTTCCGGGTACTGGACGTGAATATGTAGGTTTCATCAATCATTATGCAAGGTTTAATATGGATCCGTTGAAACACCAAGCTGAGACAGTATTCGCAGGACAACTAGTATTACTGTACATGTGATATAGTCTTGGTCAAGGTCAGCCAAGAGGAAACTTCAGGCGCGGATCCAGAAGGGGGTGCGGGAGGTGCGCCCGCACCCCCCCCCACACACACACATACAAAGCGAAACATCTTTTCTTTGTAACTCTGCAAACATCACTAATTAATGTACATGAAAAATATAACTGCCAGTAAAGTAGCAGCCGGGGTCTGGTTTCAATCCAACAGTGAGTCCCAGACCTGTCAAGTCTCCCGATTTTTTGACTTGTCGCCCGGCTTGGGCATATCTGTCCAACTTATACTGTAAACTGCGAAGGATGCAGACCATTTTCATTGCCCATGTGGCTGCTCATACATAGTTCATATGAACCAGAATGTTTAATGAATGCTCTGCTACAAAAGTACAGCAATCTGTCGAAAGGGACAAAGCAGACATTTGCAAACACTGATAGAACATCGAGAACAATATGAGAAGATAAGACTTCAACATAAGTCCCAGATGGTTATGTTCCGGAACATTTCCAACACTTTTACCTTCAAACATTAACCTTGGATGGCGTGTGGTAAGTCGTTTCCTGCTGACAATAATTTCTAGTCTTGTGTGATTTGAATGTCAGGAGACACTCCCGGAACCATTCAGAAGTCAGTAAATATGATGTATATAATAAAGAAAAATGATGGAACTTGATAATGCCATGTATCAGTGAATCATATATTAACCTGATATCTCAGGGTGTTTGTAGGCCTACAATTATTTGTCTGTTCAAAATTGCATTATTTAGTCCCCAGAATGTGTCAGATTTCACCATTTTGCATGCTCAGGGGGGAGGGGGGTGGGCAGGTAGGCAGGGACCCCTCTTGTGAAGCTTCGCGCCCGTCAGGCGCTTGCAACCAGCTCGCTCTCTACAGGTTTTCAGCTGTAAAATTTCTGGATCCGCCCCTAATTCCAGTGATGCGGCAATGCTCGGGCATGTGTGCGCTATTTTTTCGGTTGAACTGAAAGGTTCCAGTCCGATCGTGGCTGGAGCTTTACCTGTGTTATAGCCATATGGATTGGACCTCAATAAATTGACCCTTGACCTTTGACAGTAGCTTAATGTTATTAACAATATACTTCAACAAACCTTTAACGTTACGAATTGTTTTTACAGTAACGTGTTATGATAATGACATGGCCATACGGCCAAAGGATAAACCTTGGATAACAGCTGAAATTAAAAAACTTATGCGTCAGCGTAATCGTGCATGGAAACGTTTTAGGAAATTAACTCAAACTCCTGGCCCTTTCACTCTTGAAGTGTGTGCCAACATTGACAGGTTTTATCAGTTTTACAAAAAAGCAACGCAATAAGGTTGTCAACGCAATAAAAGTGTCAATAAACTCCTACTTTTTTAAACTACGTACACAATTAGATAAAAATAATATGAATGCCAAACAATGGTGGAACTTGTCTAAGTCCTTACTTGGATGCAAAATCCATGAAGATATACCTCCTATTGTTGAAGACAGTAAAATTATCTCTAGCATTACCGAAAAGTGTGAAGTATTTAATACTTACTTCGCTAGTCAATGCGTTACCCATGCCGATAGTGATGCACCTCCACTGCCAAACTTTACCTATCGTACTGAGGCACGCATGAGTGATTTCATGCTCAATGAAGAAAGTGTCAGGAAAGCTTTGCTATCCTTGAGATTAGCTTCTGCCTCAGGACCCGACAATATTGGCAATACTCTCCTAAAAAATACTGCTGACTCTATCTCCAAGCGCTTAACAAAAATTTTCAACCTGTCTCTCAGTGTCTCCCAATTTCCCGACTCTTGGAAACGCTCTAATATCTGCCCTGTGTTTAAAAAATCGAATAAACAAATCAAGAGTAACTATCGTCCAATTTCCTTGCTGTGCAACGTATCTGAAGTTTTCGAGCGACTGGTCTTTAATTTTCTTTATGAATATCTAATAGGCAACAACCTACTAACTGATAAGAACTCTGGGTTTAAAGCTAATGATTCAACTACCAACCAACTAATAAGTATTCTCCACAATATGTACAATGGGCTTGAAAATTTCAAGGAGGCCAGAATGGTATTCTTAGATATCTCGAAAGCCTTTGACAAAGTGTGGCATGTAGGCCTCCTCTTCAAACTACGACAACTGGGGTTATCTGAAAGACTTCTTATGTGGATAAACTGTTACCTGTCAAACCGCTTTCAACGTGTTATTATCCACGAGCGTACCTCCTCTTGGCTTCCCGTTCAGGCCGGCGTACCTCAGGGATCAATTCTGGGTCCCTTATTATTTCTTGTCTATGTAAATGATATTGTAGATGACATGACCTGTGATGTCCGCATCTTCGCCGACGACATTAGTCTACTTGAGATAGTTCAAAACCCTACCGACTCAGCACACCACTTGAACATAAATCTTTCAATTATTTACCACTGGGGTAAATTATGGCGCATGGTTTTTAATGCCTTAAAATCCATTTCAGTTATTTTCTCGGCCAAAATCAATAAACCTCATCATCCCCCCGTCCTTCTAGGTGGTACAGTCATACCAGAGGTAGACACCTATACTCACCTTGGAATTACTCTAGCCAACAATCTTTCTTGGCGTGCGCATGTCACACGCATCACAAACAAAGCCAGCCAGCGTATTGGACTTTTTCGAAGATTCAAATTTAAGTTATCCCGAAAAACACTGGAAAGATGATATTTTTCAATGGTTCGGCCAATTCTTGAATATGGTTGTCGTATTTTTGATAATTGTGGGCAAGGTCTGAGTGATTTACTTGAGTCGATTCAGTACGAGGCAGCTAAAATATGCACTGGCGCACTAAGGCACACATCCCATAACAAACTCTTAGACGAACTTGGTTGGCCTACACTAGCCAGTAGACGCAAATATTTCAAATGAATCCTTTTCTACAAAATGTATTTTAACTTAACTCCTTCCTACCTATCCAACCTTATACCTCGCACCCCGGCCATTGCTGGTCATATGCTCCGCCATAGGCCTATCAGCAACCTTCGCCTCATCAAATGCCGAACCCAACTGTTTGAAAATTCCTTTCTCCATGATGCCACCAAACTATGGAATAATCTCCCCACTGATATCCGTAACTCCCTTTCCCTTCAAATCTTTAAGTCGAAACTTAAAGCCACTCTGCTAGCGGCCGACATTGCTCCAGATTTCTACTCCCATGGTCAGCGATTTGCTAGCATCTGTCATACCCAATTACGATTAGGATTCTCTAGACTTAATTCCGATCTCCACAAAGTTAATATAATTCAACAGCCCACCTGTGCCTGCTCCCACCCAACTGAGGATTTCAAACACTTTTGTTTCTACTGCCCTAAATATGTCCAGGAAAGAAAGAAGCTCCTGCTTACCATCACTCCTTTGTTAGCCCCTGGTGTTAATCCAAACCTGATAATGCATGTTGCAAGTGACAGACTATGTAGTATTTTATTGTTCGGGAGTAAAGAACTTTCAGAAGAATGCAATACAGTAATTTTCAGAGCAATGCAAAATTTTGTTGTTGAAACACGCCGATTTATATTGTAACTGGGTAGTATCTTATCCCATATATGTATCCCGAAACCAGCATATACCATTGCAGTGTATTTGTATGTTCAACGTATGTACCTTTAATACTACCATGTTCTCTATCGTGTCTCCACAGGTGGGTCGACAATGACAAGGCGGGAAGGAACACCGGAGCTGCTGGGCGCACTGGCGGCTCCACAGTGGCAAGTGTGAGTTTGCAGCCAGGGTGCTTCGGCCGCGCCCAGCAAGCTATAACCTCCCCTTCAGTCGCTCCCTGTGCTCAGGACGCATTAGCTTGCTACTAAGTATATTCGTGTATATATAATTATGCATGTTTCTTTAATTGGATTGGAATGTTAGATATTGTTTTTGTTATTTAATTGTACAACAGCATGTCTACCAGAGTACATAGTCACATGTTTGTACATTTTATTGTCCTATGCGTCTTGTATATATCATTTTGTGCGTCTCCGTGTCTGGAGAACCCCTAGATTAGTTATATTTTATGTACTATTGGGTAATCCAGTGAAAATAAGTATGTTTAAACTAAACTAAACTAAACTAAATGTATCAGTAAATTATATTTTCAACCTCATATCTCAGTGTGTTTGTACAATTATTTGTCTGTTCAAAATTGCATTATTTTGTCCCCAGAATATTCCAAATTTCACCATTTTTGCATGCTCAACTTTAAAAAAAAATTCGGGGGGAGGGGGGGGGGTTATGTCTCCGAGCCCTTCTTGTGAAGCTTCGCGCCCCTCAGGCGCTCGGAACCAGCTCGTTCTGCACAGGTTTTTCAGCACCCCGGCTGTAAAATTTATGGATCCGCCCCTGGTTTTACTACAATCCAATAAACTGTTATGAATCATCCCTTCAAGATGGCCAGAAATGTGATCAATCCAAATATTGAACTGTGGTTTACTGCTGTGGTTATGTTATGTGAAATTGTTGACTTGTGGTCAAAATTTGCGTGTGGGAATTCTGAAGGTCTAAAGAGACTAACGTGATATATATATATATATATATATATATATATATATATATATATATATATATATATATATATATATATATATATATATATATATATATATAGCGAGGGTGAGGAAGACTGAGGTGGTGGGCACCCTGCCGAAAGTTGGGAGGTTTGACATTCAGGAGAGTATATTTTAGCTGCCATTATATTTCCTAACCAACGCACTTTGTTATACCAGTGACTATAGTCTATAGGCCTATTTAAATATTCAAGAGATATCACGTTGCAAAATATTCGTGTTTTGGGGAGCATTTTTCTTCCCCGTTTTTTTTATTCCTAATCTTACACAGTGAAAGTCCGACTATCGTCGAGACACAATTCATGACTGCAATTTTGTGACATGCTTTTTAAATTCAGATAAATTTTCTCCTGTTTGAATCGATCTATCCAGTAGCATGTAGAAGAGTGCATTATAGAATTGTTGAAAAAAAAAATTCTGCACACACGAACAGGAATAACAGAAACCGTTATTTTTGGAGTGTAAATACAAGAACCAGAAATGAGAACGTATGACCACTAATTGCATGTAGACATCTGGCCCTTTGATTGTTCAAATTAGGAGGCAATGTGTATGGAAGTATTCTACAGTTTTGGGGATGTCAGGCCACTGACAATTGATATCGCAAACCACGTTTTTCATAGACATAGGCTACAATATGCGTTTCATATAACTTTATGATGACCAGGTGGCTTTTTGTACCTGGGAGAAGTAACACATAGGAGGTAGTAAGGACAACTCTGCAATTCCTCACAAAATATAGGCCTGAACCCAAAAGCAACGGATCCTTTTATCCCAGTTTATAATAAATTGCTTTTGTGTTGCAGGCTATAGTTTGTGTGTGTGAGTTTTGAACTTACTAGTTCTTGGTGTAGAGGAGCTTTCCCAGCCTACACCAAGAATCTTGGTCATTTCATTGGTAATAATGTTAATACAGTAAGTTAAAATCTATTCCAGAGATGGAAAATGAATACTATAGGTTCAACCGATAAGCACACGATGGATCAACATTGGCTACAATATGTCTTTCGTATAACTTTATGGTGACCAGGTCGCATTTTGTACCTGGGGGAAGTAACACATAGGAGGTAGTAAGGACAACTCTGCAGTTCCTCACAAAATATAGGCCTGAACGCAAAGGCAACGGATCATTTCATTTTAGTTCATAAATTGCTTTTGTTTTGCAGGCTATAGTTTGTGTGTGTGAGTTTTGAACTTGCTAGTTCTTGGTGTCAAGGAGCTTGCCCAGCCTACATCAAGAAACTTGTTCATTTCATTGGGAATAATGTTAATACATTGGCCTAAGTTACAATCTATTCACGATTTGGATAATGGATACTATAGGTTCAACCGACAAGCACACGAGGGATCATCATAGGCAGCTATATATATGCGTTTCTTATAACTTTATGGTGACCAGGTGGCTTTTTGTACCTGGGAGAAGTAACACAAAGGAGGTAGTAAGGACAACTCTGCAATTCCTCTCAAAATATAGACCTGAACACAAAAGCAACGGATAATTCCCTTCCATTTCGTAAATTGCTTTGTGTAGCAGGATAGAGTTTGTGTGTGTGAGTTTTGAACTTTCTAGTTCTTGGTGTCAAGGAACTTCCCCAGCCTACAGCAAGGGACTTAGGTATTGAAAAAATTAGGATCAATCTATGAGCACATTAGGTTTTGTACACATTCGCAAGTTGAGATAGAAACGGAAACGAGACCCATCGGAGATCATATGTGCTCCTCCCGCTCCCTATTCGCTTTTCAGATATATAACGTGAAATCAAATGTAACTGTGTGACATAACTTGCATGTAACATAACTGAGATTAGCTTGTAAAATTAGGAACTCTGTATAGCAGGAGAAAGCTTCGGCAATGATGTCATCAGTGTAGCGTTCAAGTCTCAGAGGCGTGCAAGCATGCATTGGGTTCCGTCACCATGATCATAAAAATCATGCAAAATTCTGCGTCACGTTTAGTCTGAAGCGATCATAATGGTAAGTTTGTTTCTTAGAGAAAACTTCAGTGTACAAAATTGACAGTTTGTTAGTCACGTAGGCTTTAATGCTTATTTTTGGGTCAAATCACAGTATATACTACAATTCAATAATGGTTTTAAACACCTATGGGGCACCTGAGTACGATGATGCAGTTTAGAAAAAAGACAAGCCATATTACTTCAATATAAAAACACAATTCTGAGACTGAATCAAAAGAAAAAAAAAACATCAGCAGTTTACATATGACAAAATGTGTCATTCCACAATTTCAATGTTTGTCTTAAAATGCAGGAACATTTGAAATCATACCTGCGAGGCAAATTAAATGTGGTTGTAGCAGTAAGAAAGTTATAAACAATTTTGATATCAACTTCATAAATTATTTTTTACATCCCGAGTAATGGTTTTTGGATGATAAATGATGCTTGTTTTGAAGTATTTGTCATTTGAGTGCTCTGTATTTATATTAGTGACAGTAAAAGGTACATTACAGGTAAGCTCATCAGACTGTATAGTGTGTGAATGTTCCGGACGCCAGATTTAAACAGGTAAAGAAAGTGTAACTTCTAAAATGTTTGCAAAACTGATGAGTTCGTCAGTGCTGTTAAAAAGAAAAATATTGCGTGTCAGTACCGAAACAATAGTTCTTGAAACTGGAATGTCTTGTCATTCTTAAATGTACCGTCACCAGTATACCGGAAAAGCCAGTGCTCATTCAAAATATTACGTGAAAAAATTTTGTTTTGAAGCTCATTAACATCTCAGTTGTTATATATTTACTCATAATATTCTGTGGTACCAAGAACAAAGGAGAAAATTTTGTAAACATATTTTGCTTGATGAAAACCGAGAAAATAACGTGGGAAAATATACCAGAAAAAAGTAAATACATGTATAAGCAGTGAATGTATTAAGCACTGTAAAATCTCGATGAAGATACCACTTGCTTTCACGAATGAATGATATATTTTCATCTTTCCCTTGGGAAAGATTTAAAAATTTTTTTGGTGCGCTACCATCTAGGAACAGCGGCTCGCCCGACAGCCACCCGATGCTGTTGCAGTGCAAGTTAAATCAAGTGAAAGTCACCTTCGGGTGTACGCCATGTTTGGGGTTCATGGTACGGGGAAGTATGGTGAAGTAATGGGGCTGTCCAGCTGCGTACAGTCTTCGTGCTGTCTTGCATGGTACAATCATCATACTGTCCAACCGTCTCTAACGCCCCCCCCCCCCGCACATTTTTTTTAAAAGTCTTATTTCATGCGTCAAAGGGAGTGGGTGGAATGTGATGTGTTCATGTTTTCACCACCATAACTTGTAATATATACTTAACGATGTCTCATTTCTCAATGTATCTTGTTGCAGATTACCGAGGCTTGGAGGTGAAGACCAGCTACAGATAGCCACAATTTGACAAATGGAGGAAATAATTATAACACCGTTTCGTTTTCAGCAATTCAAATACAGCACTTTAAATTGCTAATCACTATAAAACTGTAAAGACCTAAAATACCTGTGATTCAATTCTGAAAAAGTTTAGGATTCTACTTGAGAAAATATCAAGTTCTTAAAAAAAAAAGGGGAAAACAAAATTTGGATGAAAGGATTACATTTAAAATGTACATCAAAAGGCCTAGTAATATGCTATCCCGATCAATGGCCCCACTTTTTCAATTAAAAGACAAAGCTGCCATTAGAAAATTTTAAATATCCATAATTTTTAAGTTTTTTAGTAAAAATATTTCTTCCAGACATTGTATTTAACAGTTTTGAAGAACATAACACTTAGTGTATATACCATAAAGTAAAGCTCTTATGTATTGCAATGATATTTCACTTATTTCACATGATAATACTGATGATGATGATGGTATTTATGATGAGGTGATCACGCAGTCAGGTTTTCGTTGTCTTACTATCATCCATTTTTTTTCAGTACAGTTGCATGAGTGCAAGACAATAGTGGCTTTCACCATGTAAATTGACTTGCTTTCACGGTGATGTCATTTTCACTGATGCTCCACATGACAGAAATTGTTGCAGAAAATAATTTCTATTAGCTATGCATCTCTAGAACAGGGATGGCATCAATTTGTTGTCAGTTTATGCCCACAAGATATTAAACATTTATCTACTTAGTTTTACAATCGTGTCAGATCAGGCTTAACGTGCAAGTTTCAATGCATAGTATACGGTTTCATAATAGGAATGTACTAGAAATGCGCTGAATTAATAATGACATGAACTGCTTAGGTAAACTGTTTTAATACTTTCAGATAAAATGAAAAATTAAAAAAAATATTTGATGCTTTAGTTTTTAAAGAGAAATATGCTGCAATAGAGGGTGAAAGCTTGCATGTCCAGCTTCTTAAAAATTAGGTAGATTTTATATTTTGACGAAAAGAAATATAGAATAAATTGTGCTGAATATTATTGTACAGAATATCACCTGGTTGCATTTTCGAAATGGACTACCCTCTTCCATCTTCAATCTAGTCGCAAAGTGAGGAGCAAAGGCGCTAGACGGCACAAATTTAAACTGCTGCAACCAGTGGTCTTTAAATTTTCAACATCTGGTGATCAGATTAAGGGATCATAACTAATGCTTCAGAGACTTATATTACTAAAATGATACAAGTACGCGTGGTTAAAAGTCATGAAACTAAAATGTTCCAATCTTAGGCTTTATAGTTTCCATTTTTCCCAGTTAACAAGGTAGTCTTTGAAAGGGAATAAAACTAGGTCTTCCCTGACATGGTTTTTTTTTTTTTTTGTGTGCAAAATTCAATATCAGTAACCTTGACCTTGTGGCAGAACATACATTACGTAATTATTAATGATACACAAATATGGGGTCTTTCATAAACTATTTTTCTTCCTACTTTGTAAAATACGACTGTTATAACAGGTTTGGACTGACATACTTGGAATATAACTGTGGTGCTGTTTTGACCTATGACCTCATTTTTTTCTAACTTTCATTATTCCAATTCGGGATGCAGCTACAATGGTTTTGTGCATAAGGATATTGCCTATCAAAAAGTACAAGTTTATCCTTTGGACGACCCACACAAAATTTCAGGATGAATTGAAAATAAGTCATTCAGCTAATTTTTCACGTTTTCAGCTTTAAAGTTCAATTATGATGAACCTGACCCATAACAGAATGACTTTCGATTAATGTATACTTGACTTCCTTTACTTTTGTGAATGTTTTAAAAATTCTATCTCTGTATTTTGTAAAAATATCTCACAGTTACAACAAATTGAGTAAAATATGGTACGTATAATATTTTTCTCCATTTTTAATCTTTGAACCCCATTTTTTAAAAAAATCTTGCCGCATATTTATATGGCCCAAGTTGTTGCCTATCAAACAAAATTAGTTTCATCCCTGGGTCCATGTGAGCATGGTTACTCGAAAACTAAGAGACTTTTCTCGATCTGGCCTCTGGAAAATTTCGTGACGTCATGACCCAGTGCCCGCTTGATGGCCAAAAAAGGCGCAAACTTGTCAACTTGGGCACGTCATGGGCAACAAAATTCTTTTGCAACTAAAGTTATTTTCCTGTGCGAATATGCAAAATTTTCTTCAGAGAAGTGCTATAATACTCCAAGTCCTTCACTTTGAACAAAAAAATATTTTGGTGTTTGGGACCTTTAAGCAAGAGCGACGATTACTCAAACACTTCCTGGCATGCTGACACTTGGCATTTAACTCTGCCACGTCCGAAAGGTACTTTCGCAGCAGCTTAAATATGTAGCCACAGCATTTTTTAAATCACAGATTAACTTGTTTGTTTTCATTTTTACAAGAGTGATCACAAAGCTTATAGAAGTGCACATTCTAGCTTTGAAGTATAAAACTCAAAGGTTCTTCTCATAAACCAAGATTTGAAAAGAAATTCTCTTCTCTACTCTTCTCTTTGTTAGTCAACCAAGGAAAGATATCCTGTCATCCTAATTCTCTCCTCTTCACTTATAGCCTATAAGCTACCCGCTGTTTCGGGGAGAGAGAGAGAGAGAGAGAGAGAGAGAGAGAGAGAGAGAGAGAGAGAGAGAGAGAGAGAGAGAGAGAGAGAGAGAGAGAGAGAGAGAGAGAGAGAGAGAGAGAGAGAGACTCACAAAAATAGATCTGTATATACTTGTGTGTCTGGGTGTTTTCAGTCCACAGTTTTGCACGGCGCACTTTGAAAGCAATGATGCCGAGGAAAGCTGTCGACTCAGTCCAAAATTTAGGATTGAAAGATTCGATTTGTGTTTTTTTTTTAACATATATCAACTGGATCGCCCTGTAGTTCATCGAGATGTCACTAATCGGGGGGGGGGGGGGGGTCTCCACAACATGGAGTGACACACAAAATGTATTTTACAAAACGCACAGGACAAAACATGAACAAAGTTAAACAATTAACAAAGAAGCTGTACATGTTTCAGAATTGTACCCGCATACAAAAATCAAAATAGTTAAAGCCACCAAGATGCAAAACAAATTTTTTTTTATGATCGTAGTCACACACTTCTATTTGATATGCTTCGAGTTTTTGTCACATACAACCAGCCAGACAACACCTCGTACTGCGTGGAAAATAAAACCAGGGAGGTGTTCCATGATATAACCTGCAACATTTTCCTTTTTTTTTTCTCTGATCGAAACTTCTTCATAGATTACTATGCGAACTGTGGAATGC
This sequence comes from Hermodice carunculata, assembly GCA_964020975.1. Classification (NCBI taxonomy): domain Eukaryota; kingdom Metazoa; phylum Annelida; class Polychaeta; order Eunicida; family Amphinomidae; genus Hermodice; species Hermodice carunculata. The sequence goes on from OZ026621.1 coordinate 76,379,302, forward strand.
CACACTGTGAATGCATGATATATACATATTAGAGGAGATATCGCAGTTAGCAGCAGCGTGTGTCTTCAGTCGAATTTACACAGCCGAATACACTAAAAAAATTGGAGGGCTACTGGAGCTGTGTTTTCCCATTGAGTTGTATTTTACAATGCAACTTTTAAAATTGATTGTAAACCTTGCTTCTTCCAATAAATGCCTTCTTTCAACTTATTGAAGATTCTGGATTGTAGCTGTTATCAAAGGATTTACAATGTTATTTACCCTTTGGGGAAAATTTTACCACAAGGATGTTTTTGAAGTTTGTGCAATGTGTATTTAACTTGACGTTTTAGGCTGCAAATTACAATGTAATTAGCTCTTTTGAATTTTTCAACTTGCAAATACTTCTTATTTTAAGAAAAACCTTGCATTGCAGAAGTGTAAATCACTTGAAGAGCAAAAGTCCCAATTTCTGCGTGTTTGTGTAACACAGGTTTGGTTTGAAAGCTGTAAGTCCAGAAGATTTAAGCAGTAAGTCAAGTAGATTTAGACCTGATTACTCTTTCACTATGATTTGTGCATAATCTATGCACACATACAACATAATATATAGATTCGCTGTTTATTTGCTTTGAAAAGCATTACATGCCCAGTTTAAACCTCTCGAGTAAAATAAATTTTATTTTAAAATGATTTTCTTGGTTTACATCCTTTACATTATTTCAGTTAACGTGCCTAGTCTAATTCAAGTTAGCAAGTTACTGGAAGTCAGTCAAATGTCACTGGCATTCACCCCTGAGATTAAGGGTAAAGATCCATAATTAGGCCTATATTTGGACATATCCCCCTATAATATTTTTGCCATCAAGAAGTGTTCCTGCCGGTGCTTTCCTGTGTCTCGGGGAAAGCCTTTCGGTGTTGTTCCTTACTCTGGTGTCCCATTCTGTGCTGTTTGGCAGTCGCGGATGTACGGGGGGAGCGCCGGGAGCGCACGCCCCCCACCCACCCCACCCCAGGCCTTAAAAAAAAAAAAAAAAAAAAAAATCTGGCGCCTCCAAAAATTGTTGGTCATCATCGGTCACCCGAGAAAGTATGGATGGGTTACCCATTACATCTTTGGTCCGAGCTTTCCGAATCACCAATTTCAAAGACACAGAGTCGATTAATCAACGTGGTGTCAAAGATCGTCAGGCTGACAGGCACAAAAACAACAACAAATACGGCAGCGCCCTCCGTCGAGTGCAGGAAGACTAGTTCCCAACGTGAATGCATCCTCTAATAAGCAAGGTGATAAATAAATGATTTCATGTCTATTAAGAATTACTTTTGCTGTTGACTGAAGATTTTTACTTTTTACACATTTGTGAATTCAAAAAGCACTTTCTAAAACTTGTGATAATGGAGACATTCCTGTGAGAGGAATTAGTTTGATTTGTTCATGGGTAATCATATCGTGCATTGTGGATTTGTAGCATAGTAATATATTTTGACTTCCTCAGAACAATTCAAGCAATTTTTCAGAAGCTTCTTTTTAAAAAAAAAGTTTTACAGTTAGTTAATGATTAGAAGTATTTAGATGTATCTTCAGTGGTGCTGCCTGAGTGTGGTAAGTGATTTGTAAATCCTCATCCACATGGTGGACTTGTGTCTTACTCTGTGCAACTCAGACTATTCTGATTTCAGACAGATCATATTAGTTATTAATTGATCAGATATTGGTGCTGATTGACACTTTGTACTGAGATTATGTATATATTTACTTTACCTGATTTGTGAAATCAAGTTCTAGACATATATTGTGGCATTCTGATTATAGTTCAAATCATTCCTCTCATTTTGTAGTTTTATTAGTTATTTAATTTATTGCTTTTTTGTCATTCAAGTAGTTGTGTGGTATTGCGTAAATTGTGATCTGATTCTAAAATTATTCCAGTGTACAGCTGCAGGCTTGAATGTTTTATAGTTACAACGTGTTCATAAATGTAGTTCACTTCATGCGTCTTCCTAGTTTTTATGGACTCTTAATTTATTTGACAAGTGTCACATAACATTCAAACATATAAGCATGGTAACGACACATAGTTTCCGGTTTTGGAGAACTTGTGAATTCCGATGACAATTGAACAGCAGATGGAAGCTTTGGAAAATAAAACCCTTTGTAATGGTTATCAAAAATTGATTATGGGACACGGGAATCCCAAATGAAGATAAACCAGACATCATATCTCTTGCAGTGGTCCCCTGTATAAGGCCCCTCTCACCAGAGGCCACTTCTCTTGAAAAGTCACCATTCTTATGCAGAAAGTGTAACATTTTATTATATAGCTTATATTCCTCCTCTAGAAGGGGCCACCCCTCTTATAAGGCCACTTTTAGGCTGCATTTTGGGTGCCTTGTAAGAGGGGAGCCACTGTATTTTGTTGACCAAAAAGCCGTTTATGCCCCCTTAAATACATTAAAACCCTGGAGCTTCTGGGAGCGGAGCCCCTCTGGACCCGCCGGGAACCCGGGCGGCCGCCTGATCCCCGGTCTTACTTGCTAAGTTCAGCCACCCCCATCCCCCCCCCCCCCCCCTTTGACAAATCCTGGATCCCACCTGAACTTAATCAAAAGCCAATTCAGTATAGGTGTCCGACCTCCTGGCTTGATCAAGTAATTTCATTCTTGCGGAAAGGGATAGTAAGGTTTCTTGGGCTTTGTCCCCCTAATTTCCACTCATCGCTGTCATTAACGTAAAGATCAAACGGAATCTGTCCAACAGGCCGTGCACGCAGTACAAAAACCAGAAATCAATCAACACTTAGACGATAGAGTAATAGTGTCTTTATGTCAATTATGAATGGGTGGGGATAACACTTCTAAACGTCGGCCTCTGTATATGCATCTGTATACACTTTTGACCATACTTGCGACCCAGGTGAATTACGTGGTACAAATATTAATTGCATTTTGTATGTAGACGACCTGGTCTTGATGTCAAAAATTGCATGAGAGCTACAGTGTGCATTTAATGAGCTCTATGAATATTGTGAGCGCCGGAAACTTGCTGTTGACCTCTCGAAGACTAAGACTGTTGTATTCAATGAGCGAGGCCGGAATATCTAGGTACCGCCATTTCACTTCAAAAAGGAAACTATTGAATAACTCAAAATTATTGCAATCTTGGAATTAAATTTTGCGCATCTGGGACAATCACAAATGCAATTAAACGACTCAGATCAAGCCAAAAAAGCCCTTTTCAGATTACGACAGTTTCCCGCAAATAACAACGTGCGACTGTCCGTGAAACTATTTAACTCTCTCATCTTGTCCATACTCTCATATGGCAGTGAAGCATGGGGATTGTTTCTTTTTAAAGGGACTTGAACCAGCTAATCATATGGACCTGTGTGATAAGCCAGTCTTCGAAACTGTACATTTAAAATTTTGTAAGCAGGTTGTGGGTGTCCACAGAAAAGTGACAAACGCTGCAGTTAAAGCACAACTTGGCACCTATACTATGCTAATTGAAATCATATGTAGATATGTTAAGTATTGGGCACAATTAGATAAAGTTAACCAAAATTCACTGATACGTAAAAGCTTTATGGAAAATTAAAAACAAGCTCTTCAGGCAATAACTGTTGGATAAAATATATTCAGGACATTCTGCTGTGTACTAACATGCGAGAAACCTGGAATAACCTAGGTGGAAATTGTCTTCACAATGCCATCTTCAAACTGAGACAAAAACTGTATTCCTTAATTATACGAAACGAGATGCAGAGAATGTATTAATGTTACCGGCAGAAACAGCCAGCATAAGTGGCGCTCGTATTGTAAGTTTTAAGACAGCTTGGAGATGGAGTCATATATCTCGACAGAAATATAATCATTATAAGCAGCGACATAACTTCACGAAAATGAGAATTAGTGTCCATACTGTAGCTGTCGAATCCGGCCATTACACAAAACCAAGAACACTGGTTGAGTTGAGAAATTGTTTATTGTGTGGAACGAGAGCTATTAAGGATGAATTTCATGTTATGGTAGATTATAGTGAATACAATCACGCTAGAGATGACTCGTATGCCAAATTGATGGCAATAGATAATAATTATCAGAGTGTAAATGGTCAAGATAACTTTGTATATATTACACGTGCCTCCGACTGCGCCCAGGTAACAAATTAAACTGACGTCAGAGGTAATGTCTAAAAGGGGAAAGAAGATAAATGTTCAACATCTTTCAACAAATGTCCAAGTTACCCAAGGCCTAACAAAAATAAATGTGTGGTTCCGAATGTGACCTACACTGCCCAAATGGCCGAAAGCATGCTGGGGTGGGGGATGGGGGGAGTCTCGGGGCATTACCGCCCCCCCCCCCCGGAAAATTGTGAATTTGAGCATGCAGAATGGTTTATCTGGGGTGTTTCGAGTATCTTGCCTGCACAAAAATCTGATGAAATTGAGCAAACATTAGTAAAACATGAATTCAAAAAAAATATCGCCATGTTATCTACTTTCCATGGTGGACCACAATATAGCAGAAATGCAAGTATGAAATCGGGAAAAATATTAAGTTGCTTTGCACAGGTTTGTGGCTGAAATGCTTTAATTATTTATGAATTGAGATTGATCTAAATTTTCAATAAATTAATATATAAATAAATATAAGCACCAAAGGCGTAATTCTTATAACTCCAGGGACCTGCTACATATAATTTACAGGTCCCTGATAACACTAAGATACCTTAACTATAAATATATAAAGCGGTCCCTCTCCAGTACTCCCATCTCTTGCATCAAGAATGATTTCACCTTATTTTTGAAAATGTTCTTACATTTATTTGATATACCCTGGCAGGTTCTGCATGGGAATAGGTATAATCATGGTACAGTAGTACCTGCAATTACCGACCTGGTCAAATTCTGTAGCATTTTTCAAGAACTGTGATGCAAAATTTTGCTACCATGCTCCAGTTGGACAACCTTGGACCAGCTGCAACACGCGACAGATCAGCAAAATATCCCCACAAATAACCACGGTCGTTAAAATCAACCGTAACCAAGTTGTAAGACAAACAAAAGCTAACAGAAAAGCTGGCCAACGTGTGCCGTTATTTTGCAGTAAAGTCAACTCAAACACAGCATTTTATTTCAACTTGTCCGGACGGTCAACTTGGGTCGGGGAAAAAGCATAGCGCCACGATGGGTGCGGTATCGGTATCTAGTATCGCTAGGTTTCAGGTGTCCGTTCTCCGAGTTACCAGAGCAAACAGTCATCAACAGATTTTAAAAAGATGACTTACAATCTAAACTTTAATCTGCCCGCTCGGTTGTGTTTAAAGCAGTTATCATCGTTAGTTATGAATCCAAATGCAACACGAAGGCACATGCGTAATGCACGCACATTGAGCGCTCATTTAAACATGGCGTAATGCATTGTGGGAAAGTAAAATCACAGTGAATCGTGGCCATGTGTTTTCAGCACGGTTCCAGGTGTACGTTCTCCGAGTTTAAAGGGCAAACGGTCGTTAAAGTACTTTTAAATCATGACTTACAATCTTAACTTTAATCTGCCTGCTCGGTTGTGTCTGAAGCAGTTATCATGGTTAGTTACAAATCCAAATACGACACGGCACGCTCGAGCGCCATTTTGAACATTGTGTTGTGCAGTGCAGATTGACTTGTGCATGCAAGCTGCATGCAGCATACAGCGGTACATGCATGCAGGGCAGTTTGTAACACCTTTCCCTGAAAACCCCAAACAAGGGTATTGTTTTACCATTGTACCGTGCAGACGACCACAGGACTTGGAATAGTACAGACGTGTTTTCCTGGAACCACCAAGTTGTCTGCCCTAACACTGTGGATTCATAAGTAAGCAGCAGCTTATATGTTACAATAAGACTGCTTATTTACTACAATTGTGCAATTGATGCATTGATTGCGGGACAGTCCCACAAAAGTGCACTTCATTTGGATATCAGAGTGAATCGTGGCCACAGCATATATATCATTATTTATGCTCTAAAATAATTGCAATATATATGTTTTTGGTTTCATATGTTTTAACCCTCTTCCCACCCCCACTCGGCAAGATAGTCCCAATGCTCATTCACAAACCATTTGCATTGGGTGCGGAACACACTATTTTCACAATGGCAGCCAAGTTGATTAGATATTTTGAAGAGGTAGCATCCAGAATATATGTGTGATTAGTGTTAAGGGAAGGTTAACTTGTCGAATGAACGTAATGTACAATATATAGTGGAACTTTTGCACAGTAAGCATTACCTGAAAATGTAAATACAACGACAAACAGTGACCAGTTGTAGGCCCTAGAAATAGTATCTTGTATCAGACGTAGAAGTCGCCCTGAGGCAATTAAATAAGGGTCAGCAATTGGCTGAGTGCCAGGCACCTGATTGCGTCAAAGACAAAGCCCAATGGAGAAGGTTGCCCAGATAGTGGATACAGGTCCGCAAGTACTGGCGAGTTTTTATATAAGTGGTTATGAGAATGGACAATACCCATGACGTATGCCATACAGTGCTCCAATGTGCAAATTATACATTTGGAACCATGAATCAACAACTTGGATATTGACCTGGTTGTCTCACTGGACACATATGTAAGAATAATCAAAGTCGACAAAGATATTGTGTACAGTGGTACCTGTCTTGAGAGACACCTCCAATGAGAGACCACATATCTTTTGAGACCGCTCTCTAAGAACCCTGTGCTATCATTTCCATGTTATTATACCTCTATTGAAAGACCACCTGTTTTGAGACCACATTTTGACCTGCCCTAGGGGCGGCCTCTCAAGACAGGGAATACTGTAAATATGTATGATATTGATACCTGGATGCACCCTTTTGTATATAATGTATGGTGAACATATTTTTGTCATCATTTCATCGATATGTTTGTGACCATACCATGTAAATTGGTGAATGTCAATAGAGCCTCTTTGTACGCCCATTACGGTAAAGCAGATCTGAGGTATGCAGAAAGTGTCGGATGTTCTCAGTAGATGTTTTTGACTTTATAATAACACTTTCATATAATGCTCAAATACTATGCACAAAGGTTTAGTATTGATTTTCAGATGACTGGCGGTCTCGTTTGATCGACCAATTACGTCTTGCAATATGGCGGCGCTTTATGGGTGGGAAACTTTTAAATGGGCTGGCATCGGCATCAGCTGGACCAATAAAACTAATGGAAACATGTTTTCTAACAAAGCAAAACATAGCAAGGATTCGTGCAAGAACCATGCACAAATATTTCTAGGGAAAATGAGGAGGGCGAAGGTTAAGAAAACGGCGAAATGCAGGTATAAGACAGAGCAAATAAGTCAGCGAAACGCCACGGCAATGCACATAGCCACATTTTCTAGAAACGAACATATGGCTTTAGTTAGGTCCATCTTGATGCCACACAATTCCCTGGAGACAGACACATAGAACATCTTGAATACAAGCTTACAGTCTCATTAGCAGGTAATCGTATCTTCTGTGTGTGCTGAACTTCAAAACGTACCATGTGTATACCCTGTGGTGTTACCGGATATAATCTCCAAAGATTTGTGACAGATAATAACTTAATATCCCTTGGCCTTGCACGTTAAAGCGAATTCTTCTTCCGGATTGTGCTAGCAGTGCATTAGTAGAAACATGGAGGTAGAAAGGGGCAGAAACAAGTATAGCTCTACGCACGCGAACTACGCCTACAAAGAAAACATTTCTGCAATCCAGCTTTGAAGTGCGTGCAAATCTGGTGAACAATAATGTGAAATTTTGTTCATAATCTTTGTCTTTAAATTACATTTCAGTTATATTTAAGTAATCTGTTTGCGCGTAGAAGTAATGTAGCACAGCTTTTTCGTAATCGTTTTTATTGATGGAGGTGGAAAGTCGATCCAATGTTACTGTACCAAGGAATTTTCTCCCCCACACGTGTACAATGTTTTAAAATTCTTATTTACAGTACCACAAATTGCCGTGACAGGTTGCTGCGTACAGATAATCACTGGTCGAAGAAATGATTTTTACACCGGGGTCCGGATCTCACAATCTTCAAAGAAATTAGTTAACAATGGCATATCCTCAATAAGTCAACCTCTGCAGCTACGATTTCCATTCACCTATTCACAGAAAAACGAGAAACTCTAAAACTGCGGGCAGACTCCAGCCAAGTTTTGAGAAGGAAATTGTAAAAATTAAAAAAACCGATGAGAATATGTTCTCACACCTTTTCCAACAAAATGGATGGGGACAACTATTCTTTCTTTCTTTCTTTCTTTCTTTCTTTCTTTCTTTCTTTCTTTCTTTCTTTCTTTCTTTCTTTTGTAGTCTACGTGGGCGTTGTGTGGGTGTTTTCTTTGGGTGTTTGTGTGCGTGTGGTTTGTAAGTTGTGGTGCCATTTACTCTCCTAAGTAAAGATGCAATAAGAATTCAATGCCCTGAAGATAAAGTTTGTGTTAACAATTCTTCACGTCAAAACAGATCCACAACGTCGGGCCCATGTGAAGAACAACAAATGCAAACCACAAGAGTGAAACTATTCTCCCTGCACGCATTTCGGCCTCTAACCACCGGCGCACAGGTTTCGATAATAATAATTTATTAGGAAAACTTCCCCTTTACAGCGGGGGCACCAACGGAACGGGGGAAATTCCACGATGCGTCCAAAATATATACAAATAATCAGGCATCCTTATTATCAATCAAATAATCTTCGTATGTTAAAATTAGTATAGTAACTATAAGTAATAATTTATGTCCTCCGCACCAAAACTAGAGACAAACCACTCACTGGGACAAAACTCTAGAAAGCGTAAGGACATGTACATTATACATGTTTCAAGTACAATGGAGAACATCTAGCTTCCAGCGTCATTATTAAGAACAAAATCAGGTATATATACATTGGAGGAGGTCTATTTACAAGAGGTACATGTAGAACGATCATACAATCTGTCATTCCGAGAAGTCATTAAGTGACTGTCTCCTGTAATGCCAAGCCTCAACCAAATATGTTTCACATGTTTCGTCAAATAATTCACCAATGTCCTGTCCAAGATTATATGCGTGCTCGCCAAGGAACCAACATACCTTATTTTTCAGCGAGGACGGGGAAAAGGCTGCCATGCCTGTTTACAATTCTCATTCAGAGAGTTGACTTCCAAACTTCTATATGCCTGTAACCTGATATCATTTAGTGCTTTCACTTGTTTCTATCTTTTGTTTCTCCAGCTTGTCTTCATTGTGCTATTTAAAATGTGCCAGAGATGTAGTAAGTTTATCATACTCCAAGTCAACATACACACTTCATGTGGGAGTGAGTAAAACCCAAATTACTGGCACCATCAAAGAGGTAAATTTAACGCCAAACTAAAAATCGCGTATCAGCGAAAATTAAAACAAGTAAGTTTCACATACGTTGAACTACTCGGTGTACAAGTACACTCTAATTTAAAGTCGGCAGTCCAGCATGACACAGTGTGTAAAGCGGCAGGACCAACGAATTGGTATTTTGAAACGAACACAAAACTTGTTACCTGTTGATGTTGGTGGTCTGCTCTATAATGCCTTGGGGTTTGTTTGTTTTTTTTGTTTGTTTGTTTTGTTTTTACCTCACTTAGATTGTGGTTGCATGGTATTGGGTCGTCTTTGCAATAACTTCCATACACTGAAAGATTAACGAAATTACAAAAGCACGCAGTTCTCATTTTTATAACAGTGTTGATCACAGAAGTGCACAGCTTTTTAAGATAGATGAAATGCATACCATGGCAAGAAAGAGTTAACTTGAAAACACGTATTTGAATGTTTAAATCTTTAAACGGACTCCTCTCATTTATCCACAGAACGTTTTCTTTCTTTTAAGATCCTTCTTACAACCCGAGACCTGTAACCAGAATTTTTATTTACAACCCCAGGAAATCTATCTGTTTGAACCAGAAGATCAAAGTATCAAGGTGTGAGACTATGGAACGGTCTACCATCTTCGCTTCTCGGAACTCAGTGTCGCTAAATTAAAACATTTGAACTCTTTCAACACCAACTACGACTTAAGTCGAATTACTTTCAATTATAACAAGGATCATAGACTCATATTCTTTCTGAGAACCGTTCGTTCAAGTATCAGCATGCCCATTGTTCCAGAGAATATGATGGTCTTGATGAACAGCTTTTCTGGGCGCGCTTAGCCTTTGGGCGCATTGTGACAAAAGCGCGCCGACGAAAACTGGTGACTGAGTCCGAAACTCATCAGCAAAAGAGTTAATTGAGCAGCAGAATTGTAAGCCTTTAAATGTGTAACGGTCTGATGATGTGCTTTTAATCAGCTGTTTTTTGGTCTGTTGATTTTATTCATATGTGCATTATCTTCGATCTTTGGAATATATTTTCCGTTGCTGGGCTATGATGGAAACTGGTACTTGTACTGTTGTATGTAAACCCAGGGTAAATAAAGGATCCATCTGGAGCAGAGTCTCCAGTGTTCAGGTCATTGACCTTTCCAACTGTAGCTGAGAACTGACTTTCATGTCAAGTGTCAGCTGACAACAGTCCAATAAAGACATGAACCGCTCTTGAAATGATTTTCGGCAGCAAGAAAAAAATCCCGCTAACCATGCCTAATACCAGTGCATAATATCTGAGGGTGCGTTTTATTGTGAGCGCTTCACGATTTTGCCACGTTATTCTCCAACAAGGCTCATGTAGAATTCAAACCAGCATAATCTGTTCATACACTACAAAATGCACACCCCTTTGATTTATAGATAGAGATGTATGTGGATTTTATTTCTCTATTGTCACTGGAATACACACACACACACACACAGATATATATATATATATATATATATATATATATATATATATATATATATATATATATATATATATATATATATATATATATATATATATATATATATTATATGTATTTTTGCCAATGTAGCGTACTTTTTGCTTGAAAAACTGTGTGGTGGTATATCGTACCATAAGCCTATTTTGTTGCACCTCTGAAGTAGCATGCACATGTGCATTCAACTCTTTTCAGTGTCAACTGTGATCAAAGTCGAAGAACTTATCACGAACTGCTATAAAAATAAATTGAGGGTGCTAGATTCATTTTCCCGTTAAAAAGACCTTTGATTCAAGTACCAGCATGTCTTTTGTTACATAGACTATAAAAGTCTAGGTCAACAGCTTTCCTTGGAGCGTTTTGGGAGCATTGCGCCCAAAGCTCACGGAGGAAAGCTGTTGACTCAGTCCAAACTGTGGCACTGAAGATGTAATTCGATTTACCCTGAGTTGGAGAAATTAGTATTTCATACACAACATATACTCCAGGCAAATACAGAAAGAGAACCAGACCAGCGTGTTCGTGCCGTCGAGTTTTGGCTAGACGTCATCATCACAAACATTCGCTCTTCACGATCGATTCAAAGTTTGTCACATATTTGCATATATATATATATCAATATATATATGTATATATATATATATATATATATATATATATATATATATATATATATATATATATATATATATATATATATATATATATATATGTGTGTGTGTGTGTGTGTGTGTGTGTGTGTGTGTGTGTGTGTGTGTGTGTGTGCTTCATCCTAGCCGGTCAGCTGTGGGGATGAACCAGTATTACGTTGCTCCCATTTGGTAATTTTTCTGTCACAAGTTATGCACCTTTCTCAAAATGGCACTTAAACGTTGCAGTTTTACTTTCTCTGCCGTGACTAGCTTTCGCAAAATGCCGCGGGTGTTACTTTCTCTGCCGTGACTTGCTTTCGCAAAATGCCGCAGGTGACCTCAATAATGTTGGCGGCTTTCCCGCCGTATTTCCAGAAGGCTTATTATAGGCCACCCTCTCCTCACGCAGAGAGCAGTAGCTTGAAGTTGGTGTCGAAAAAAAAGTCTTTCTTTTTTTTTCACAACTAGCCACCCATCTGTTTATATTGTAAAGGTGATGTGGGAATGAACTTGAATATTTATTACTCCATCTCCCGTGGCACACCATGGAAGTACATGTATTATACAGTATAATACCTCCATGGGCACTCAGAGCGCCGACATGAAACCTAGTGGCGAGGAACATGATGCGGTTTATCTCATACTCTCATTCTAAGAACTTCAAGAAAACCCAAAATTTACCCATTCTTGCTCAGACTGTGACTGAGTCTTTATCTTTTCTTGGCGCGGGTTGGGCGGAATGCGCCCAACCCGCGACAAGGAAAGCTGTTGACCTGTGGCGTGCCATCATGAATCTCCTTACATGAATCGTCTTGCATACAAATCTCAGCAAAATTGTTTACTCGTAACGAGAAAGTTGAGTAAAAAATGGTAAGGCAGACAACTTACATCCGGATGCTTTGAGCGGGAAAGAGTTAAGTGAAAAGACAAAGCAGACGACCCCTTGAAAACACCGCATCCTGCCCTCTGTTTTCCCGGGAAAGTGTTCTATGTGACTCATAGTACGTAAATGTCATGTATATAATTTATTACTGTCTTAAAGATACACTGATAGATCCGCCATGATCTGCCGCCGCTCATGTAAGTTTTTTTTTCGAAATAAGGAGCACGGAGGCCGTCCACTGAGGCTTGGCCGCAGGTGGCTCAATTATTTACTGGTTTGTCCCAGCTGGTATAATAATTTGAATACCGATTTCCTGACCTATGCTAGCCAGACGATAAGTAGTAACGACTACATAAAGGTTTAGATAAAATATTTCCAAGAAAGAGTAACGAAGCTTATTTTGAAATATTTCATCCTCTATTCGCCTTGTTTTCAGGGAGATGGGATGTTTTGTTACATCGGGATGTTGAATCCGCCATAAACATGGCTGTGACAATTCTCATATGCTGTAGAACTACCCAGCTTCCCATAATCATGTTTATCAATTTTTGTGAAATGAGATTTGGATGATCTATAATTTACATCCTGTCATCTTGCATCGAGCTCAATATTTTGACGACTTTGACCTCTCAGGGCAATAAAATAAATATGCCAAACCTGCTATGTTGTACATGTCGACGACAAAATTTGCCATGTGTCATTTTTTCATTATCTTGCCCTTATCAGCCGACGGAGTATTATCGTCGTCATGTCTGTTTGTGTGTCCGTCGTTCCGTCCGTCCGTTACCCTCGCAGATGCAATAACTTTTGAAGAAATGGAAGCTACTAGCACGGAACTTTTAATGTAGATGCATCCCTTCAGCGCTCTGCTGATTTAGACATTTAGCGACCTTGACCTATTTTCAAGGTCACCAAGGATGACTCTTGGCCAAGGGGTGTTAAGGTTGTTCTGACCTTTATATTTATGTTGCTGCAGAGCTGCATATAATAAATATATTCAAATGTATGAAATTAAATATAATGACTGCACTGCAAACTTACACGACTTCGACTATCTGCCAACTATAAAAAACAAAAACAAAAACAAACAAAAGAAAAAAAGAAGATACAAAAAACAAAAACGACCCCCAAAACGCAAACAACAACAACAACAACAACAACAACAACAACAACAACAACAACAACAACAACACACACACAAATACATTAACGTGCATATATAAGTGTTTGGAATGCGTCTGCAACTGAATATTTATTAATACAGAATTGAGGCGAAACTATCCAGCCAGCCCGCCAGCCCGCCATCCATCCATCCATCCATCCATCCATCCATCCATCCATCCATCCATCCATCCATCCATCCATCCATCCACCCAGCCAGCCAGCCAGCCAGCCAGCCAGCCATCTATCCTTATACCTATTTCTGAGGCCTTACACCATTTGCACAAACTCGAAGCCTTCAAAGTTCATTATTTATCACCGTTTAGTATGATAGAAAATGTGATACACCAAAGACAATGTTGACCCAAGACATACGGCATCTCAAATGTTCTCCAGGCATCAAGAAGTGTTACAGAGGTACTGAAATTCACCCAAAATAACGTGGCCTTCTAAGTTTCCGTCCGTTGAGACAGAACTGTCCACTTACGAAGACAAGTTTATTGCTTAGAGAATTAATATAAAGCATTTGGTGATGGTCCTAGCCAGTTTTTGACAGAAAGGAGTGAGTCGCCTCTAAATGAATGTACCTCAGAGGCAGATGGCCTTATTTTTACGCTACCTACGATGAAACATTTATTTGTTGTCCACGTGTGTTGCTTAAGATGCTCAGTTGAAAAAAAAAATTGGTAATATCATCACTTCGGGTTATGGCAGAAGTAATGGAAAGAGTAACTCACAGTACGTATATTTGTCATGGTCATGTATTTCATTGGCAATTTCAAATAGAAAAAACTTCCAAATTGGATAATGTCAGAAACATGTACAACACATAGCAGAAACATGTCTTTAGGTGTAGGCAAAAAGATCCCCCCCTCAAGACAAATCAGAGCTACAAGCTCTGTGGTTCATGATAACTTGATCACTGTGTGTGCATTGTTCATGTCTACAAACTTGTCCCTATTTTCTGTCAACACAAAATTCATTTGCATATAACTTCCATTAAACGTTTACATTTCAACTTGTCCCAGACGTTTTGGTAGAATGCTTTGACATTGCAAATGAAGATGGACATTGGCGAAGTTCCGGATCGAAGAAATCGGTGCTTATTGGCTTATCATTATTTAAAATATAGACATTGCACCTCTTGGTTTCTCAAAAACCACTTAGGTAATTGCCTTGTTGTTTCAAATAGGTTCACGTTAGATAATATATTTCTTATTTGTCCGTTTTAGAAATTGTGTACCGTTTACGCACTTTTCGACCATCTCTACAGATAGCGTTTATAATATATTTTGAAATAGAGCTAAACTATCGACTGACTAAAGACCATTAAAATTATGATAGTATGGACAATTTAATAGACCCTTTTAGGTCACCAACTGGCAGCATTTGGTGGTGACCGTTGCACAATTTTACTTATTTGCATAACAAAATATCCCTTTGCAGCATTTGTTGAGAAAATATCCCAATTTATGCAAAGGAACCCCTCAGGTGCTGCCGTCTGGGGGTCCAAAGTGAGAAAATAGCCAAATTGATGCAAACGAATCTGGTGTCCTAAATTCCACTTTTGTACAAGAGCTTCCGACTGGATTTCTCTGATATTATCACGTATCTTTCTAGGTTTCCACGTTGCCAATTTTGCAGAATAACAAAAAAAAAAAAAAAAAAAGCCAAAAAAAAAAAAAATAAAAGCCAAAAAAACCGGAACAAAACAAAACGAAACAAAAGAAAACAAAAACCCCAAAAACCAAACAGAAACAAAAAACAACAAAAGCAAAAAAAAAAAAAAAAAAAAAAAAAAACCCCTCCGAAAATGTTGCAGATTTCATCGTGTAAATTATTGCTCGGGTGCTTGCTTTGGAATGGTGGCCAGAGTTACTTGCCTTCATGCCATTTGTCGTGATAGGGATGCCATATACCAAAACCGATAATATGAATTGTGTACACTCTACCATGGCGATCTAATAAAATTCCAATGGGATACCTATTCTTAAGAATCGAAAAGAGAAGAGCTTGTTGTGAGTTATTGCACTGACATTTACACTGGGCTATCTCCTGAATTGCATTTCTCGTGCAGAATACTCATCCGAATGGTTGTCTGGTTATCAATATCGCTCGTGTAACTGATATTCATGAATGACAAGAAAAGAGCATGAGTCGGTGTATTGCCCAAGAAATGTGCCTTTCTGCCAAAATGAATCAATCCAGAAAAATATAGTTCTGATTTATGTTATGCATTGGTCATTTCGGACTAAGAGGTTTCAACTTAACAGGTTATCGAGCCAAATCTGTTTTTAGCATCTGTTTACTTTAGGCATCGAGCTAATCTATGCCATTCGGATGTATTTGTGAAACCCCACAGTGAACTCTCTCCAGGGTTTCAGTCTGAGGAGAACATCGTCCATATTTTTGCGCAGAATAGATATCAAAGCTGTACCACCTAACATCTTTCATGCGGCGGCATAGTCACACTAGATTAACAAACAGCGAAAATTTAAGGTGCTTATGCTGCTACGTTAATTTGCACAGTTTGAATCATGGATGCTTTCCACATACATATTTAACTCTTTCAATACCAAGCTTTAGACTGAGTCAACAGCTTACCTCGGCGTGCTTTGGGGGCATTCCGGCCAAAGCTGGCCGAGGAAAACCTTTGACTCGGACCGTTATACCTTATGGGACTATAGGCATGCGGGTACTTGAATGAAAGGTCTTTTTACAGAGAATATTGATTAACATAGTATCTGTTTGATAGTTCAGAGACGTTCATCTTAAGTACTTCGACTTTAGTCCCCGTTGGCAGCGAAAGAGTTAAACATACGCTTCCCAGTTGGAACCAGTCTTACTGCTATGGAAACATGACTGTTTCAAAATTTAGGCAGAGGGCTACCCCCCCCCCCCCCCCCCCCAAGGAAGCATAGTGATTTTGAACGGTCATGCAGACTATAGAACTGGTATGACGGACTCCCGAGTGCTGAAGATGTGGACGTGCTGCAGGCCCTTTGCTGTATGCTGACTGGGCTTCTATAAAATATCTTCAGTTTATCTGCCAAGGAAAGTATACGAACCACTCTGTTAAAAGTAAAACAAAGGCTATAAATTGTGGGTACAGAAATGAGCATCCAAATGAAAAGGGAAAAGGGCGGGGACGCCGAAAGGACACAATATTTACATGCAATTATCTTATAACCTTGAACAAATGTCAAACCCGCAAGGCCAGTATAGTTGGAGAAAGGTTAAATCATCGAAGATAAACGACCTGACGAGCAAATCTCTTGTGATTACATGCGCTTATACATTTAACAAATAACCAAGGGAGAACGTTGCATGCATGTATATATGCCTTACAGCCTTCCCGTAAAATGCTGACGTATCAGTTTGGAAAAAAAGCTGAAACCGAGGAATATAGAACTTTTGATGGACTGTAACAGAGGTTAAGGGTATAAGTAGATATAGTAGAGAGGGCATTATTACATTTTACCGGTAGGGGGAGGGCGAGGGCGAGGGCGAGGGCGAGGGCGAGGGCGAGGAGTGAGAAAATCGCAAACTGGTTAATGACACTAAGTCACACACACACACACACACACACACACACACACACACACACACACATACACAAATATATATACAATTATATAAATATATATATATATATATATATATATATATATATATATATATATATAAGTATAATTGTCTATTTTTGTTGGGGACAGTTCGGTTAAGCCTCATATATATATATATATATATATATATATATATATATATATATATATATAAGTATAATTGTCTATTTTTGTTGGGGACAGTTCGGTTAAGCCTCATATATATATATATATATATATATATATATATATATATATATATATATATATATATATATATATATATATATATATGTCCATTCAGGGATGATACGGTAGTCTTCAGGACGGGTATGGTGTGAAAGCGAGAATGATTTGCGACTTGGGATGAAATCATTGACCATCGCGGCAGCCTTTTTATACCGGAATCCATGATGCGATTTTTGACAAGAAATTCGGCCTCTGGGTCTTTTGCGAGGTGACAAGTTAAATGTTTATGCATACTGTAGAGCATCGAGGGTACAATAATCGCATCATTCCGGAGTCTTGCGCAAGAGTGGAACACGAGATCCATAAACCTGTACAACATAACCATTTGCCACATCAGCTGTTTGATAGAGACAGTTTATATGGGACTCCACATTGAAAACGAAGCAATGAAAAATAACTGATGTCAATCTAGTTTACTTCTGAATTTTGACCGTCATAAACTGAGGACGGAAATTGGATATCCTAGGAAACTATTTGAGCTATTAGACATAATGTTGTTATGCCGTAAAAACCAGGGGCCTGTGTAACAAAATTAGCATTTCTCACGATTATACTTTATAATCATCATTAATATTTTTGGTGTAATTGTTGAAATCGATATTATCATTGTATAAATATTGCATGTGTACATATCATCTGAGCACTCTGCTCTTGGTTGTCTCTTGTTACTTTGGTGACAAATCTTTTCTATTCTTTTCCACAAATGTGACGGTTGCTAGTTAAATCAACCCAAGCTGTAACTTTGTGAGCCAACCGTGCGAGGCCGTAGTTCCGACAACTTGTTTCTTCTACTTGCATTCCTTGCTATCCATCTAAAATCATTTATCTTCTGAATATTTTTACCATCCTATTTGCGTCATATTTCTGTTTTTGTTTTTCTTCGTAGCAATCTAGTATACGTTTTGTAGAAACTCACTCAGCCAATGCCGCACTGGAACTAAGGAGGGGACAGATGGAAACAGAAGACAAAGGTTTTCTTGAAGGCAAATCTGTCTGTGTGGAAAGTTTGCCAATTTTGATAATGCTACCTTTCCCACAATATGCCTTTGGCGCCAATTCCACATTTTTTTAGTCACTATAACCAATCTCATCCAAAATCATGTATGTATCTCCAATCTTATGTCAAACATAAAACAGTTTAACTTTCAAATGCTAATGCTTTGCATATATCTGGATCTGTCTGTCGAATGTATGCACATCTTGATAGTGAGAATAGTTGGAATGCTGACTTATCAAGTATCCTCATGGTACTAGCAATTGTGTACCTTGTCTGCAGCCAGTCGTAAACTTGGTTTTGGAAAATAATAGCTCTTAAGGTTACTGTAATAAACTTTGTCGTTTACATGTATTTCTGCATTTTTGTGCAATAAGCGACAAGCCTTCAAGTGTCACATTTTCTGATCATATGTCCATCATAACTGAACCATAAGACTACAAGACTAAAAGCAGTAGCCGAAAGGCACACTGGATACCCTCCCCCCCCCCCCCTGCAGCATGCGAGTACATTGTGCCTCAGTGATTTCCATAACCTTCGGCTGAGAAAAAAAACCTGTTGCTTTTAAACAGACATGTCATTTGTATTTTACCTTCCAAAAGGAAGGGAAATACATGTACCGTCATGTTCCCTTCCAATGTTTGAACAAAGTGGACATTAGTAAATGAGTCAAGAGCAACAAGGTATCTGTATTTATTAGCTTGTGCGTTTCAATCTTACCTCAGTGCTTTAAAACTTGGAAAGGGTACTATAAGGTCTTTGTTGAATACTAACTCACTGTTACTTCACGATACACCTTTATAAAGAAGCCTGCGGTGACCTTGCCTTATATAGCTCAAGGTCATTGTTGCTTCATGACCCACTCTTTACTGATAGACAATAACCATACCCCCTCCATGAAGGAGTTAGATATCATTATGTCTACAGGTCTACCGACAGATGCCTGCTGTGACCTTGACCTACATAGCTCAAGGTAACTGTTGCTCCATGACACACCCTTTCGTAGGAGAGAATTACCATGCAAAGTTTGAAGAACGTCCATGCATTAATGAAGGAGATAGAGTCGAGACAAGATTATGTCTACAGGTGCCTGCTGTGACCTTGACGTATATAATTGAAGAGGTAATCGTTGTTTTGTGACACACCCTTTAGTGACAGAGAATAACCATACAAAGTGTGAAGAAGATTGAAGCACTATGGAAGGAGATCGAGTCCGAACAAGATTACGTCTACAGCCGGACAGACGAACGGACGGCCAGACAGCTTTTATACCCCCTCCATATCGTTGGGGAGGAGGGGGGGGGGCTGGTAGAAAAACTTGCATATCTGGTATCGTATTTACAAATATTTCCGACCACTTACCTCATTGCACGTGCTTAGACCAAAAACTTGACTTACACGGACCAGCTAAATTCATAAATAGTTCGACTAAAGATGAGAAGTCTGTACGAAACTTCATTCATGAATTAAATAATGCAGATATTATGGGAACTCTAAATCATGATTTGAATAATAGCCCTAATATAAACTTTGACAAACTCGTGAACATTTTATGTAATGCTAAAACGAAGCACCTACCCATTTAACAGTAAAATTTCACAAACATAAACAAACACACTCAGCCTGGATTACAAATGGCATACTAAAATCAATTAAATTCCCTGACAACCTCTATAAACAACTAAAATGCACCAATCAAGATTACCAGACTCGTAAACTAAACCTTAAAGCATACAATAAAATACTTGATAAAATGCTAGGTAACTGAAGCAAATTTTTTACCCTAGTCAATACTCACAATTGAAAGACAATACAAAGAAAACTTGGGATGTCATACGGTCCATCTTTAAACTAAAGAAAAATAGATAAGAATTCCCCCTCTTTTTCAAAATAAATAATACAAAATTACCAGCTTTGTCGAAATCGCCGAAAGATTCAACACTTTTTCACAGATATTGGCGCTAAATTAGCCGCTAAAAATCAACGCTGTAAACCTTCCTAACTTCTTTACCTCACTTACTGAACACCTCGACCATTTGTCCTCATTTTTCTCCATGTATCCTCACGATATTTTGCTAATTATTAACAACTTCAAACCCAAGTCTAGTGCGTGGCATGATGGTCTCTCCACCAAACTACTGAAGAGAACCACTTCGATTATTTCTGATCCCCTTACATTAATCATCAACCACCCCTTCAACACCGGAATATTCCCCGACAAATCAAAGATTGCTTAAGTATTGCCCATCTTCAAAAAGGACACAAATCTCTTCTGAATAATTACAAACCAACACCTCTCCTCACTGCCTTATCCAAAGTCCTGGAAAATATAGTGCGTCAGCAACTATACTCATTCTGATCTGCCCTCAATCTGGTCTACGGTAGTCATCGTGGCTTTAAAACATTACATTCTACGGAAACTGCTACATTAGAATTTACAGATAGAATTTTTAAAATACTTGGTTCTGATGAACAACCCGTGACTGTTTATCTTGACCTATCTAAAGCCTTTGACACCTTTGACCACAACATTCTTTTTGAAAAACTTGAATTTTACAGAGTTACTGGCACCGCACTGATTTGGTTTAAAAGCTATTGACAAGGAAGATCCCAATATGTACAATTTGATGACATCTGGTCTTACACGTTACCTACACAGATTGGGGTACCCAAAGGGTCCATCCTTGGTCCACTCTTATTTACTGTCTATATCAATGACCTAGTGACAACCTCCCCCAAATTTGAATCCATACTACATGCAGATAATGCTAATCTAATAAATTCCTTATGTGTCTTTATAACCGATGATACTACCAACGATGGAAATATTTGTGGCAGGATAAACCTGGAACTGAAGAATGTGCA
This sequence comes from Hermodice carunculata, assembly GCA_964020975.1. Taxonomy (NCBI): domain Eukaryota; kingdom Metazoa; phylum Annelida; class Polychaeta; order Eunicida; family Amphinomidae; genus Hermodice; species Hermodice carunculata. The sequence continues at coordinate 76,400,535 of OZ026621.1, forward strand.
TAATTGGCTTCTCTGCAAATAAATTACGACTAAATATTTTTAAGAATAAATTCATGATTTTCCATTTCTCTCAGCGAAAGTTAAATTTTCATTTATATTTACAGATCGATAATACACCTATCGGAAAAACTAATGTAATTTTTAGGCCTTATTGTCAATGAGAATCTTAATTGGAGTGATCATATTTGTAAAATTTCTACTAAACTTTCAAATATTATTGGCATTCTGAAAAAAGGTTGCAAAATTTTCTCCTTCGCCGGCAACTTGTGCTTATTTACAATCCCCTCTTCTTACCCCACGTCAATTACTATATACTCGCTTGGGGATTTTCCCCGGATCGAATCTTTCTACTTCAAACACAAGCTATTCGTCTCCTTTGTTCCGCAAATTTCCTCGCCCACACGGACCCTTTATTTAAAGACCTGGATACATTAAAAATAAAAAATATCATGCGCATAAGAGCATCGAAATTCCATTTCAGATATATTCAAGTACTGCAATATTTCATAAACATCTTTGCCAGTGAACCCTCAGCATACCACCCTATAACGAGATCTCCCTCGTCCGGCAATTCCAGTCAGAAATAAAACCAAAAACTCTATTCGATTATATATATATATAAATAGAATTGATTAATGAAACGCCACTTTGCATGTAGAATAAGTTTTACACTCACTCATATGATGGTTTTTCTAGATATGTACAAATTTTCTTCTTAATAAATATTCCGAATTCTGTATGACCGAAAATTGTTTTGTATGCAACAACCGATAGTATGGACCATTGATCAGTTATAATGTATTACAACTCATGTATATGCCTACACATTCTCAGTATTCGCTGAATATGTGTGCACATATATCCTTTACGTTGCAAATTTTGAGAAGATGTGTGTACTGCACCAATCAGTTAGAATCACCAGTGGGTGGCCCCGATGATAGCGGATGTTATTATCTGCAATTCGGGTCACCCTGACTTATCCACGTTACGACAATTATATAAATCTTCACGTTTTTGCACTGTATGTCTGAAATGTTTACCGATATTTTTGTATTTATATGATCTGTATTTCTTGTCGAATAAAGAGCTAGAATCTGAATCTGAATAACAGCAAACTTCCCTTATATCTACAGACTTTTCTATCTGCTTTAACCTTATGGAGGATTAAAACTTCAAAATGATGCCAATTAGTGAAATTGATTGGAATATATCAGCTATGGCAACGTGATCACAATGTGCAACACCCTTAACAAATGCACTTTTACACCTGTTGTGTGTTATTACTTAAGAAATGAGGGTCGATTTTGTGTGTGTTATGGCATAATGACGCGCGTGATTGAAACTGACATCGTGGGCGTGGCGCATTATTATTATTATTATTATTATTATTATTATTATTATTATTATTATTATTATTATTATTATTATTATTATTATTATTATTATTATTATTATTATTTGCGGAGCCATTATGTGCTTATGAACGCAAATTAACCAGTAGGCCTAAATTTGGTTGAATTAAACAAGATTTATTACTGATTTTTATGTGCCTTTTCTTTAATCATCGATAAATGCCCTATATTAAAAGAGAATAATTTTCAAAAAAAAAAAAAAAAGAAAAAAATAATCATGTCGATGAAAACAAAATATACAAATCAATTGCACAATATTCTGCTTGAACAGTAGTGATTAGGGATGGGTGTGTGTGCGACAATTAGATCTGCAGCACTTTTTAAACCATATGAGTCAAATCAATTCAAACTAGCAAAAATTGGTCAAGTCACCTGAATCCTGCAATGCCATTGGTCACTTGCTCTCATGCATCCTCAATCATTTTAGAATATTGACCCCAAAAGTTGTCAAAACAGTTCCTGTGAACTGGAACACTTATGCCTTGATGGTACGTTGATTGTACCCTTTGTGATAGGGGATTAATTCTCCTGACCTCTATCCAGAGCGTCTCTTGGGATTGATGGTAGGCCCAGTTAGCTCCAGTCAATCATAATGTTTAGAAGTGCACAGAAACTGGGCATATATATATATATATATATATATATATATATATATATATATATATATATATATATGTATATATATATATATACATATATATATACACATATATATATACACATATATATATATACATATATATATATATATATATATATATATATATATATATATATATATATATATATAATTGAACCGTTAATCTGTTTCACACAGCTGAAATTTTGAAAGCCTCACCATGAGAGCTTTCGACCGGAACTCCCCATCTTGTTCACTTTGCGGATACCAGGTGGTGTTCATGACAGGTGGTGGGAACCGGCGGGTGTCTTTGGGGGTGGGCAGGATCTCAGTGGATGATTATAGATTCGGGGTAAGGTACAGCGACCGTCATCCCTGCCGAGGCTGCTCTGTTGGATGTTGATATGAATGGCCTCTTTCACACTCCTATCAAACAAGCCATCAGCTTTGTCCAAGATTTTAACTTTCCTCATGTCTACTTTGTTGTTGGTAGTCTGTGAATGTGCCAATATTCCTAAACACAAAGTGTGTGATTCGTATTATTGCTCCCTTCTACAGAAGCCACTCATCTTAAAAGGCCTCCTTTGGGCTGCATTTGGGGTGGCCCCATAAGAGCTTGGTCTTTCAGAGCAGAAAGTTAATTATACTACATGTATATAGTAAGTTGCCTAGGAGACACGTTCTAATAGCCTAACTAATTTAGTATTCATGGGAAATGGTTGCATAACAGCATGGAGGAAGATAACAGTAGCCAGCTTGTACATGTTTTGGTAAGAGCATGGATGCATGTTGTAGGGAAATTCAATATATTTAGCACAAAAATTGAAATTCTTTTGGTTTTTTATTCAAAACTTTTGTTTGCATGCCATAGGATTTGCCTATAATGCAAACCCAGATATAGAATTGGGAATGGAACCTCTGTCTGTAATAGGTTTGATAATATTTAACCATGTAATTTTCATATGATCCTAATTAGCATAAATTTAAATTTTACAACTTTTTGCGGTTAATTTTATGCACTTACAATACAAACCGATGAATTGAAGTTCCGGCACTTCTAACATAAGAGCTTTGAAGATATTCAAGTTTGAAATTCCAATGTGTCCCCAATTTGCAATAATTTAAATTTTAAAACTTTAATTTGTGGTTCACGGGGTGTGCCTCCAGCACAACTCTATGAAGTTGGAATGACACCCCTATATATAACAGTCTCGAAGACATCAACTTTCAAATTTTGAAGTGTCCATAGTTAACATAAATTTTAGGTGTATAACTGTTGTTTTGTGTCCTGTAGATGCGTAGCCCCAACAAATGCACCAAGACAACCAAGATTTGGGCCTCTATGTTGAATGCTTTGGAAGCCAGAAGAGATTGAAATTTTCAAATGACCCTTATTTGTACAATTTTCAGTCTATTGACTATTCTGAACGATATGCGTAACTTCACCATAGGAGCTATATCCATACCAAATTTTAAGTTTCTGGCTAGAATGGCGTCTGAGTGTAAGCCGACAGAAAAATAAAGTGGAAAGATAGGCATGAAAGAAAGCAAAAAAATTGGTTAAAAACAACATGTCTGCGTTTACACACAAACATAATTAGATTAATTTTGGTAGGGCCTATATGAAAGATACACGGGACATACCTTACAGGTAGTGTCATGAAACTTTATCAGATTATGGCTCCGGGTGTGGTCACATATACATTACAGTTGTAATTGACCTCATTACTCTTTAGTCTTTAATTGGTCTTATAATCACCTTGTCTTCAGGCGTAGTCATTTCGAATGGTTCTTGATCTTGTATTTTCAGACATGTTAAAGACCTGACCGTCGGGAAAGCTTTAAAACGCCGGGCAGACGTGATCTGTACCGTGACCTGCGAGGCATATGAATTTTGCTTGGCTGAGTTGTATGTGATACTGCAGACGCTTTCTGACTAACAAAGACGTACACGGTTTAACAAATCAAATCAGAGATCCACTTCAATGTCGTTATGAAAATCGTACTAGAATAACACTGTTATCGGTCAACAGCTTTCCGAGAAGGTATCAAAAGCCTCTTCCTGACCAATGTTAACATAAACAAGATATTGATGAACCTGATGAACACAAAGGCTGTTCATTTGCATGCAACAGATATTGCTGATTGACATAAATCTAATTACAAAGATACAGTCCAACATACACGTAAGCGTGACATAAATACAACAAAAAGACAAGGAACTTTAAGAATACACACACAAGAAGTAAGTCTCAGCTCAGCCCGTTTAGGTAAGATTGATGACAAATAAAAGTAAAAGGTAATAGACAGCATTTATACACAATTAAGATGTGTTGTCAGCTTGATTAAAAAAATATCATTTAAAAATTGAGCATCGTCCAAGACGTGGTCACGTGAACATAACATTATTTTGCAGCGTGGATTAAACGGAGCAGTCCCTTCTGTTTATGCTAGAATGAATGCTGGAATCTTTTGATTGCAATACTATGACAGTTTCATAAATAGCAGGATCATTGGTTCACATCATAATTTGTAACATGAACAACTGTTATCAATACGTGTCACATGCCATTCTTGGTACATTTATTTAGTTTTTTAAACAATAAGTCTGAATTATTAGGCTACATAAAATTTGTAATATGACCGACTATGAAATATCATTTCAGTCGTCTCCAATGAAACTGTTCTAACAGCTTAAAATAATGCTGGAAGCCGAATTATAATGACATGTATGTCTAAAATCCAGATGGCTGAAAAAAATTAAGACGTTATTCTAAATTTCATCCTTCAAATACCTCTTCCGTTATGTCTATCCTGTCTATACTGTAAAGGTGCTGGCTTCCGACAGTGTATACAAAAAAATGGTCTGCTAATTCTGAAAGGTGAAAATCGTCACAAATTACACGTCGACTCCCTGCTGACTATTGCCAAAAATTTGAGTGCTTTTGCGCTCCAGACTTGGTTGTTCCCAGAACTTTTGCTACGAAGGAAAACACGGTGATGTGATGACAATGCACATGAAGCAGAAGAACTAAGGTTATTTCCACTTATGCGCTGCAACATGATACGCAGGCCGTTGATTTTGAAGACTGCGGGTAATCATGTGAAACACATTGTGTTAGTGACATGGAGCTACGAGGCATAGTGTGCTCTTAGACAGAATAAAGATGAAAAAAAAAAACATTTCTTTTATCAGATTTTATTTCGGATTTAACACAAATGCATAAATTTCAGTTTTGGAACACTTTAGACAAAACATGGAACAATTGTACCTGTTGTCTTTATTAATATTACAGGCGTGTATGTATTACAAGGTTGACAACATATCCATGTATGTATGTATGTATGTATGTATGTATGTATGTATGTATGTATGTATGTATGTATGCATGTATGTATGTATGTATGTATGTATGTGTGTGTGTATGTATGTATGTATGTATGTGTGCCTCCTTGCTTGTCTGTGTCTGTATGTATGCATGTAAACATGCCAATCTCTGTCTGTCTGTCAGTCTCTGTGAATGTAAGTAGAGATGTTTGTATAACGTCTGCCTTTCCGTACAATGTATAAACTTGCACACCCAGTCCAAAATAACATCTCAAGCGAAGGGTGCAATGTAGCGTTCCTCAGATTGGCCTCTGATATTTACAAAATAAAAGGAAAAATGGAGAAATCTGTACGTGGCCAAGTTCTGCTGCTCTGGTCAGCATTGCGCATGCGTCTACGTTGGTCTGTTCACACTGTCAGTGTGCTCTGCATGAAAGTACTGTGTTACTGCGCGGGTTTTCTTTTGGCTTTGGCCGTAAAATGAATGAATATGAGTGGGCTGCTTATAAACGGTAACTAACACACAGACCATCTGGCTGACAAAATCAAACCTGGTCAACACGAAGAAGTACAAGCTGTGTACGACCGTTAGTGATGGAAGCCAGCAACTTCTGTTCACATTCTTGACTTCTGTGACTCCGTTTAACTGCGCAAGATTCAATTGAAATAGAACACATACTGAAATGGGCAAATACAGGAAAAAATGCGAAAGGCTGCTTCGCATCAGTCGTCCGATATTTCTACAAAACACGGTCCTGTAAATGCACAAAAACTATCAAAATTGAGATTCTGGCGTATCATATAGTGATTCAAGTAATTGATCTCACAGTAGATCCAGATTTCTTCAAACAGACTGTCTACCTTGTGACTGTCCCATCACTTTGCATGTACAAAATTTGATTATTATCTGTTAAAAATAATGATTTGACCAAAATGGAATTTGGTTGGATCTGTTTTGCATGACAGTAAGTATAGTGAAAATAGAAATATGACGTATAGACAAAAGAAGCCAATTGCTGAACTGTGTTCTCGGTAAATAAACTGATAAGAAGGAAGCATCATTTACATAAAAGATGAACGCAGTACAGCTGCTAAGAGGAAATGTATGATAGTAAGATTGCTTGCTAAACAAATCAATCTTCATGTTTTTTTCTGTTCCCCAGAGCCTCGTCTGCTTTGGAGGCAAAGGGTAAGAGAGTTCAGAGAGTCCTTTGTGAAATATGTCTGTCCAACTGAATATAATGCACAGAGGAAACGGAACGTCTTTTAAATGGTCTTGAAACCCTCCCCCCCAAAAAAAAATATTTAATACCATGCAGAAAAAAATCTTTAAACATTTCAAGCATCGACACTAGGCGCTTACCCTTGGGTTGTTTGGTCGATAACAACAAGAAGTATCAAATACTAGTACCTCTTGCGTTGTCACAGATCATACTGCATAATATGAGCCGTGTCCTGCTTTCCTTGGCAAACTCTTTGCGTTTATGTCAGATGACGCCGATGAGAGCTGTTGACTTGTACTTACTGTCCCTATTTAAGTTGGCTTGAGCAAGAAAGAGATAAAATTATGGGACCCTTTGGGAATAAAGAACAAATAAACGACGCTAAAAGCAATATCTAGCGGCTTAAGGTTCACTAGAAGAAAGCAACAGGGATGGTCCATGTATGCAATCACCATTCATTACGGCATCGACAAAATATGTCACACTTGGGTATTCTTATCTGTTTCTTGTTAGAGAAACTCATGAAGTACGATTTAGCAAGCACTATACTCTCCGATGTGCATCGACTTCAGCTTTACCTGAATATTTACTCAGCTTACACTTCAATCGTCAATATTATCTGCGGTAAAATCTACAACTTGCCTGCACAAAGGACACCCAACACTTACAGGCTCGGCATCACGAGTGGATGCAAACAGAATACCCAACACGTGTAGAAGAAAGCAGCAGTACCCCCCCCCCCCCCCTGGCCAAAGGAAAAAAAAAAAAAGCTCGCTCAATGCAATGAAGAGCCACGTAACGCGGCACTGACATAAGGACGTGCGCACGCTTGATGCGTTAGGGAACGGGAGATCCCGGGATAGGGATCTGATGAGGGTATTTGCGAGATGCAGATGGAGCAGTGAGTAGCATATGGATATCACAGATGCACCGGATACTTGGACGCTTGCCGCGTTTTGGTAGTACTCTTGCACCAGTACTGGTGATAACGAGGTTTTATTGCCTTGCCCGTTAAAAATCCTTCAGCACCATATAAGAATACCAAGAAGCCAAAATCTGCCTATTGATCGTTCCTGGAGGATGATTTACCAGCAAAAGACGCTACTTGTTTTCCACAGTGGTAATCACAGCCTGCTTGTTAAGCGAGGTCGATTCCAGAGCAACTACGCGAAATTAAAGCTCGGACGCTAAGGAAATTGCTACCTTCATCACAAATTTGGTTGTTGACGCCTTGGCATTTCGTTACGCTGAGAAGTGGTTTTATCGTAGGTAAGTGTATTTTCATTATAGAGAAACTACGGTGCACCTTTTGTTCCTGATACATTGTACCGAAAACCTAAGATTAAAAACCTTCCGTTGTTTCCCAAATAAACTGTACTTATGCAGTTAATTGGTGCTACATTGTTGCTGAAAAACGTATTGATCGTTACATATATACATTGTGACCATTCGCCACAGCCTTCATGCCCAGCATATACTTTGGAAATGATCTGCACATGTTTACAAGGCACGCCGACAGAGGAAAAAAACATCACGAAACCGTACATTCCACATAAAATATATTCTAGTTTGATCGTAATTTATGGATTCTTGTTCGGAGGTACTGTTGAGTTTCAGCAGGAATTATATCGACAGAAGATCCCGGTGTGTTCAAAGACACGGACAATTTCTAGACGGATGGCTTCCTTCTGTCAAGTGACGCGTATACTCGGAGACTTTCACAGGAGGTTCACCTGGGTAAAGCAGCAAATTTGATTGGCTGTCAGCTCTAATCGCAGAAAAATACCACATACTTTGCAAAGGCTGTCACTGGCATAATTGGGTATGCAGGCATGCTGCATTACCCATACAATTATCACGGTGCATTCGCCCCGGTGAAGTAAACGTCTTCATTTTCAAGTGGCCTAAGTTTCGTGTTTTCAGCTTACAGGTATTTCGATGATGGTGCAATTTGAGTTCGCTTTGTATTAATATAACCTGTAAAAACTCCGTTAAAATGTTATCAGTAAAAATAAAGAGTTTAGATTGGTGACATGAAGGAAAATTCAATGGAAATCATTTCACAGCTTGTACAGCACGATCCCATGCACCTGAGACATGAACCCTGGATGAGACAAAAGAATTTTGCGGGCGGCTTGGAAATGCATTGCTCGTTCTTCTCCCTGTATTTTGATCACACCGCATTTTGCACATAATAAAGGTATACATAATTCACGGATTTTTTTTTCTTTTTTTTACATTCAATGATCACTGCCACCTACCGCATGAGTCATGAAACACTTGAGTTTTTTCTTTCCTATGTCGCCCCATATTATTTCTATTTGCGTGGCACTTATCCATTTTGAAGTAAATCAAACAAAACTTTCTCGTGTGGAAGTGATATAAAGGTAATGGGAAGCTCGCAATACGCGTAGACTGCAAAAGTGACTGAACAGGAGTGCGTGGAAGCAAAAGCCTGGCCCAGACCACGTATATCAAGTGCATGCGATGCACACGATCTTAATTAAGGGACTGTCAGTAGATGCTTCAAAGCAATATATGCAAAGAGAACCTATTCGTACAAGCTTATATCTCTCCGCTGCAGCATGCCCGGGGGAGACGAATGAAGCAAAAGGCGTTTGGGGGTGCACGCTAACATGATCGGTGCGTAATTCGATTAGGTGCGGCCTTAGGGCCACTTGCCTCCATATTGCCGGACGAATTAAAGCTCTAGTGTACGAATGGCATTTCGCATAATAATCGGGATCACTCTCGTGTCATGATGGTAAAAGTCAACGATGAGAAAATGGAATGTATTGACCATGATCCTACAGCAGAATGAGGAAAATACCTATTATTTCAACATCTTTTTGGTGTTGACCATTAAATTAGAAAAAAAACCCACACACACAAAACAAACAAACAAAAAAAAACCAAAAAAAAAAAAAACAACAACAAAAAAAAACCCCACACAACAACAACAACAACAACAACAACAACAACAACAACAACAACAACAACAACACCGGCGCTATATAATCTACTTTATTATTTACGCAGTTATCCCTTGTTTACTGCTTTTAAAAAATTGTATGATCAGTTTTTAAAAACAGTTAATTTATCTATCTCTATCTACCTTTCAAGGCAAGGAAGGTAATGTTCTCGCTTTTTAAGGCGAGTCTTTTGTTCAAACAGCGCGCACCAAGTCCTGCTGAGTTTGGAATCAATTGACATTGGCAAGGAATTGCTTACATTTACATACATTTCCTCTTTTAAGATAGGTCAATCCTTTTTGTTGAATAACCTTGTTATCTTATGCAAAAAATTCAAAATACAAGAAACTCTCTGGTCACTAGCATGTGAACCATGTGCTCACAATACTTTAAGATATGTAATTGAATTACTCTGAATAACCAATTACTCTTAACATGTCTGCAGTGCAAGACAGGCCATACCCTTGCGTTCCGACGTGGTATATCTATTCCAACAGCGTGTTGTGGCTGCATCATTGAGTTCAATGTGCACAGGAAACAGCAGCTTTGTCTTCCGTTAGGCGTTACCCTGAGTTATAAAGCCAAAGTATACTCACGTCTAATGATATATTGTTGCGTTCGTTCGGGCCATTTCCCTTTGAAAAATTAGAAATGTCAGCAACATTATATAAGATAAAACTACGTCTCTCAAATGAGTGTCTGTTGATCTTGTCCTTTGATCCGTTGGTCCTTCAACTTTGAATATCCCCCAAAGTAATACCATTGTTGCGTGAAAACCTCTTATGTGCGGCAAGCAATTGATATGGTTAATTTCTATGTGATCGTTATTTTGAAAATGACCTTTACCAGAAATGCCTATTGCCACGACTCTGGTAATGTTCCGATCTGTCCGGCAACTTTACGTTCCAAAGGCAGACCGATAGACGAAGAACTATCCATGATGGCTGCGTTGGGAAAGATGGAAGTTTCATTTTTCTCACATGTTTCGAGCCATTAAGCTAACGATATCTCAGCATTTATTAAAGTGACATATGTGGTTTCAATTTTTTGCTTTCTTGGAGTGCCATGCAAAAATCACACCGTTCTATGAGCTAACAGTTCGAAAACGTTTTAAATGAATTTGAGACTTCCAGCCTCAAAACGTTTTCAGTAATTTAGCTGTATCAGCCTGTGTTTTAGATGGACATGTACGTATTTCTGTGAAAGTGCATGGGTAGGTTGAATGAACTTGTGACATGGGGGTGGGTGGGTGGGTGTAAAATTGGAGTTTAGTTGAAAATTTTAAGTTTGTATCTCCGTCTTACATCATACGGATAAAATGATTTTTGAAAGGCGCATTACAGCGTTTGTAAAATGAAAAAAAAATCATATTCGTTCTATGACCAAACGTGCTGCTCCACGAAATCCGAAACTCTGGTCGATGAACCAGGTGCCCTGGCTCCCGTTCAGACCCCGTGTTGGGTGGTAGAGACACGTATTTTTTTTATTTTACTCCCTCTGAACGGCTCAATATTGAAATATCAACGCTGCAAGCAAATTACTTTCATTAAGCGTACGTTGACGGAGTACTCCATATTTGTGAGCTGTCTCTTGCTGAACGTGTGGTGTTTTTTCTTTTTTGTAAGTTGGACTGACTTATCACACGCGAGGACGACATCTGTATTTAACAATTTCTTGACTGAAATTTGGCTGCAATGTCAAATTCACTTCTTCGATGTCTGGCTACCTTGGTCGAAATGCTGGAAACTGTTTAACAACCCTCAAAATAAAAAGCTTACCGACTAGATAACTGGATGACTCACTCAATACTAACAAACAGACTGACTGACTGACTGACTGACTGACTGACTGACTGACCGACGACCGAATGAATTGGTAAAAAAATAAGTGATAATGAATAAATAAATAGCCAAATTTGGAAATGAAAAAATAAATAAGTATTTAAATAGATAGTAAGATAGATAGACAGACAGACAGACAAATAGATAGATATATAGATAGATAGATAGATAGATAGATAGATAGATAGATAGATAGATAGATAGATAGATAGACAGATCGACCGACTGTCCAAACATCCAATCAACCAACCAAACCAACCAACCAATCGACTGACCGACAGAAGGACAAACAAGAAATCAAACAACCAAACATAATTAAATAAATAAATAGATAGATAGATAAATAAATAAATAAATAAATAAATAAATAAATAAATAAATAAATAAATAAATAAATAAATAAATAAATAAATAAATAAATAAATAGTAAGCAAGCAAGCCAACAAACAAGCACACAAATATATACATAAGTTTTGTCAAGGACTTGATTTGTGATGTGTGGAACTGTCCGTGGTTTGCAAATATATTTTCTCCGGTAAATCGGACTTTATGACTGCACTCAAAGAGGAAGTCATCCTTCGTGTAATTTAAGCACTATGCTTTCAACCTAGGGCATCGTTTGCCAGGGTTGCAAGTAAAACATTAATCCGAAGCTGACCGCCTATTTTTGCAGTCATGCTGTGTTCCTGGATGGTTGTATCCGACCATGTCTCTTGAAGATCATCGATTTTGTTCTTTCGGAAAAAAGAGGAAGAGCTGGTTGTTGTGTTAAATAATATTTGTCTCGGTCAGGAATGGTGCTGCATTAGATGTCCATTGGGACTGCCATGTCAACCAACAATTTTATGGACTGTTCAAAGATTGTCATCCAATGAGACAGTAAACCTTCTTTCCGCCAAGAAAATAATGGCTCTCTAATGGTTCATTGCCTTTTTCCACTGTTCAGTTTTGCAGGAAATTATTCTCGTTAAAACGTATGACAGGAAGGTCGCATTATAAACCAAAAAAGAACATTTTCCGGTGACTCAGCTTGTCATTTGTTTATATTTTTTTCAGTGCTAAATTACAAACTCAGTTAACAGCCTTCCTAGGAGCAGTTTGGGCATGATGCACGCAAAAGAAATCTGTTGACCTGGAGCAATCTGTAATTGTCGAGAAGTATAGAGATGGTCACAGTTACTAGAAATGTCGTTTTATAGGGACTTTGAATCTAGCATCGCATTAGCGATCCAAAGTTGTTTATTCTCACAAGAACACAGCTATGTATGAAATCGGTGGTCAAAAGTTGGGACAAGAAAGTGGTCTCGACAAGATACTGTAGTTCTAGAAATTTTCGAGCGTGTTTTATTTCGCGCAAACTCAATTTTTATCAAATAACAGAATTTTCGCGCATTTTAATTTCGCGCAATACAATGCCATACAATGTAGTGAAATACAATGCAACTTATTTTCGCGCATTTTAATTTCGCGCCCTGAGTTGTAGCGCGAAAAGCGCGAAATTAAATCAAGCGCGAAAATTTCTAGAAGTACAGTAATAGAAATTTGCTACTCCACTTCGCTCTTCCTGTGGCCATATTTCTGTTTTATGAATTCCACACGGCACATCCATGGGGTGGTGTGGTGCCTCATGGTGTTGTTGTTACCCAAAAGCACAAACCCAAAGCCGCACGAGGCATCAGGCTGGAATTCCAATGTTGATCATGCTCCCATAAATGTAGCTGAGATCACTTTGATGCCCTTATTTACAATTATGCAGATCTGAAAGTAGGCCTTTGTGGGTCTTCTGTGGATATATTTTGCCACGACCCCTTTGTGCAAGTAAAATAGATTCGGCTAGAGGGCATCATTTTCTTCAGTGAGCTGTTAAAACCAGATTGGAGTCCCTGACCGAAAAAAAAATGTTTCCGTCGCTACTCCGTTTTCTTTCCCAGTTGTACTTCGTTGCCTTCAACTACCACCAAGCCAGACTGACTCCCCTACAGTGCATACATTCAGCTTTAAGATCACTGATTCCTTCATTTTTTTATTACATATCCTTTGCTTTGATTTGATTTCGCATTGAAACTGATCCCCTGTTAAGAATTTGGCGGAGTTACGTTTTCATACAAGACTAAAAGGCAATCACTAATGATGAACGCATCTCTGACATCACATTTCATCAACATTCTGTCCTGTCAGGGCCAGCCCAATAAGAGACGCGTCATTCCAGGTCCTTGTCTGTGATTACTATTTTTACAACAATCGTTCTGATCACGCAGTTTTAGTTCACAATGGACAGGGCAAGGGTACATTTTATCAAGCAACCAAGGCGATCAATCTGGATGTTTTTTGCATGCTGACCAGAGTACTAGGGACAAGGATCATGATTGGAAAGCAGCTGATTCAGCTGGTTGGAAACTGGCCACCTTATCTCCATGCAAGCCAGGCCTGATGACATTGATCATGCGTGGTTTAACATGTCAGTCGTCGTATTGATGCCCTGGCCTGGTCAAGAACCTGCAGCCAAGACGACCAGGGTTGTGTGTTCCCTTTACTGTCTTTTCGCAATTTGCAAGTTGATCACTTTAAAACTGATGTACGCATTAATGCCAAATTTATCAAGCCGGATTAAGGTGCACAGCTGAAACTTCGCGAAAGTTTTATAGACTGAGCTGTGACCGACGTATTCGTTGTTTCTTTAATGAGAGCCCAAACCTCTGGCCCCAAATGATTGTTTCCTGTCTTGCGTGGTTATGTGATGAATGTCAATAACAATACCGATTGTTGACCCTTTTATAACATTGAAAGAAGATAATGGAAGCTGCATTGAATTTTAGCGGAGTACTCGTCTTTGTTTATGACGCACATAAATGTATCTTTGGTATTCATGCCAAAAATCAATTATTCCGGCAGATAAATGCAAGATTTGGGTTGAACCTGCATTTTTTTCTATAGTGTTTTTTTTTTTTTAATGAATTTGAGAGACCTTGGGATATACCTCCGAAAAATACCGGATGACATCCTGTCACCCTTGAGCATTTTGATATCTTGCCTGGTTTACCCCCCCCCCCCCCAAAAAAAAAATTTAAGCTTATGATAGACAACCATGCGCCACAAACCACAAAACTACAGTATTGGGTATGTGGGAACTATTTAACCATCTGTACCTATTGTGACCTTGACCATCACATGATCCCGAGGTCAAGGAATGCATTTTCCGACACTGGGCAAGCTGATTGTCAACCCTAATAAACTATACATGTGCCGACACCACACAAGCTGAATGATCTCAAATTGTCAAAATAATCTTTAAACGTGTTACAAAATTAGAGTCTAGATGGTCATTTACAACTTCAAAAATGCATATTGGAGGTAAAACAAAACAGGAAGATCATAATGATTCTGTGCTCTGCTGACTGGAATCTGCTTCTGCAAGTGCAGACTTAACTAATCTATACATGAACTGTACTAGTACTTATCAACAGTTGACTGAAGGTTTAATTATTCCCAAGATATAGGCCAATATGTCAGTGTGAGCTTTGAAGGTCATTCAAAATCAAAATTATGAACACTAAAAGGAAACCCATAGGAACATTCTTAGTAATGTTTTAGAATAACGATGAGCTCAGGATGCACCATTACAAAGATATAAGCCACTGTGTCTGTTTGGCCTTCCAAGGTCATTAAAAGTCAAAATCAACATCATATGTACATTTCTAGTAGTGTTTAGTAGTAGTCATGGGCCTAAGATCCCCCGCTACCAAGATATAAGCCAATATATAAGACTTGTAGAGTCAGGAGAAAAAAAGGCTTGAACTCTACTATACATTCGCTGTCAAAAGATACACAGTAACTGTTTTGCTTGGCCATCCCTTCGCACATCTGATGAATATTAGTCCGAGCAACATCTGTGTGCCTTAAAACAAAGCATTCCATACACCACATTTTACAATATCGCGACTGATGCACTGCGTTGCTGCAGTTTACTAGTATAATGGCAACACTTACCGACCCATGGTTCAAAAGTTTGATATTCCATAAATTCGTGAAAAAGTAACATACACTTATCATTTTTGCAAACTTTCATCATCTTTAGTCATATAATAGCCTGCTAAAAGGACCCTCTTGGCCAGTCTAATTACAAGGGTAAAAATATATGATCCCTGGTGACCTAAATAATAATTCAATATCACTGAATGTCGAATTAAATCCTATCAAGATTCTAATGAGATGCTCCAACAGTATAAGTTCTCTGTTGGTAGCTTCATTTCGTACAAGTTCTTCTGGCCAAAGGTGAAAAAATCTCATGCGCCCTAGTGACCTTGGTCAAGATCGCTGAATGTCAAACTCACTTAAAAAAAAAAAGCCATAATTAGCTCATTAAAAATAGCGTTCAGAGAACGGATTGTCCTCCGCGCCCTCCCTCTTTTTTTCCTCAGTTCTTCATTTTTTAAGACTTCACAGTAGAATACTTTGCATATAATTTCCATATTGTTGTCTATGAAATGAAAAAGCAATTTTGGATGTGTTCTTGGTGCAAGTTCTGGTGACAGAGACTACTATTCTGTGCGTGGCTCTGGCGACCATCAAATAAATACTTCAACAGTTTCATAAGTTTAAAAATAATAATAAGAAGCTAGTTTCAATAGGAATATCGTACACTGTAATGTGCATCTCTGGAAAAAAATGGTGAGGCTGCGTTGGACCCTTGTTGACATTTATGGTGACCTTCTGCTCTTGTGCACCCCTCAGATGGCCTTGAAGATAAAAAACATTGAAGTTTCATAAAACGGTTTATAAATACAAAGAGGAATCTGGTTTTAAATAAGAACCTGTTCCATCATAAGATGCATATCTGACAGAAATGTGGTCAATATTTTTTTAGATATCACGGTAACGGTGTCAGGGTTGACACCACCCAGACAGAATTCAAATAAATACATCAAAGTTTCATAAAAAGTATGAAAAATATCAGACGAAGCTGGTTTTAAATAGGAACTTGGTCCACCATAAGATACACCTCCGATAAAAATTTAGTAAAGCTGCGATCAACATTTTTGAGATATCGCAGTAGCATCGTCGGGGTTGACGACACTCAGACGGCTTTCAAATACATAAAGTAATTATTTCATAAAAAGGTAAGACATTATCAAAAGACGCTGGTTTTAAACAGGATCCTGGTCCACTATGAGACGCGTCTCCGACAATAATTTGGTAAAATTACAGTCAATATGTTTTGAGATAACGCAGTAACATTGTCAGGGTTGACGCCATTCAGACGGCCTTCCAATAAATACATTAAATGTTTCATAAAAAGGTTAAAAATAACCAAAGGAAGCTGGTTTTCAATATGAACTTGGTCCATTATAAGGCCAGTCTGCGACCAAAATATGGCACAGCTGCGGTTAATATATTTCTTGATATATCGTGGTAACGTTGACAAGACAGGCGGACTGACGGAAGGAAGGATGGACGGACGATCCAGGAACCGACAATACCCTCCGGCACATTATGTGCCGAGGGTAAAAGTGACAGTACTTTAAACCTGTACGCTGCATGTTTACAATTCTTATTGCTTCATGGGCTACTGTAACTGCTTACCTGTAAGAAAAAACAAAACATATGTGTCAGCCACTATCTTTTCACCTGCAAACAAATCAAACATGATTTGCCACATTATAAAAATTCATAAGTGCCTGAAAACCCACTTTTGAAGACTGAAGGCCTGTCAAGGTCAGGACCAAGGTCAAGGTCGAAGAGAATTTCCAGAATAATGCTACATGTACCCATTGTCTTACATCCATACCACACACATGTAAAAAACAGGGAAAAAACAAAATAGTCTGAAACTAATGGAACAATTAACAGGTGAAGGTCGTGTAAAGGTCAAGGTCACTTCAAAGTTACTATATGGAACATATTTTTTTGTTTCATTTTTTTTGTTTTTTGTTTTTATTTTTGCTTTGTGTCATCTACTTGGAGGTAAGAAGTCGTGCAATTATTAATTTAAATGATTATTTTGAAATATATTGTCAGTGTGTGGTGAAAAAAGCAAATATGGGGGTAGGGGGAGGGCTAAAGGAGTAACCATTTAAAATGCTCAAGGGTGACAAGATGTCACCCGGCATTTTCTGACTTTGTGTGACCCAGTGGTCATAAATCAAGCAAAAAAACCCCCAAAACACCCCCCCCCCCAAAAAAACATAGACAATAATGTCTGGTGAACCCAAACTTCTGCCGAACTAAATGTACGTATGACCAAAATGAGCTATCCTCACACCCTTTTGCTGATATACATCGCTCCAAAACACAATGACCCGATGTCTTTTCGCCTCTCACACCAAAACTATACAATGGTCATCATTAAACGGCCAACGAAACCCTCTACATTCCTATTTCTTAGAATTATGGCCAACTTGATCTCAACACTGAGTTTTTTTACCTCGGGGAAAAGAACTCCACGTCCCAGGGTATTGTCAGGCACAAGTGTAGGAAACCTTTCTAACTGGAGGAGAATGAAGCTGAATGTATGTTGATTGCTACTGAATCATATGGAGATGACACACAGATGGTCAAATCTGGCATCTGGGTCGCTGCAAAATCAGCGGCTGGAGTTACCGTAAATTGGATGGCAATGTGTGAATGCTTTTCTTCGCGTCTCGTGATGCATGGGGTTTTTGCCCCAACACAGCATTGCTCATGTATCGTTACCTCAAGCTATATTTACGCATATCAAACAAGAACAAAACACGTGTCTGAATTCAGCAAAATATATACTATTTTATTTTGTAAAATAAGGGGTTAAACACAACTTTAAAAAAAAAGTGATTACAAATGACATACTACTCAGGTAAACTTATATTTAGATCCACCTAGACTACTTGAGTGATCCATGTGAGAGCTCTCAGCAAAATACTACCAGAGGGACCTGCTTCCTATCCTGTTTGGTATAGAAATATGACAATCAACGTTCCGCATTAGACAATATTTCTCGACTTAAGAACGAAAAATCGCCAGTCAAAGATTGATCTTCGTGCTAAAGGCGGAACATTAGACTATAGCTTAATAGCACGGGATCATTGAATGAGTTAGCTGTGTTCTTGGTGCATGGTAATCGAAATCATGACTAAACGTTTCAACTTATTTTGCTCCTGGGCTCGACCGCGAGTGCAGAAAGAAACGGTAAAAATATGGCTTGAATACACGACAGCCGAAGAGGAAAAAATCGCCTGCGTGGCAATACATCAGAATTTTACTTTTCCATTTTGCCACGGGGGTAACCTTTGCAGCACTTCTAATGATTGTATTCTTTGGAACGCCTGTTGGGTGAAAAGTATATCTTTGGCTCATAATTATTTCGACCTGAATTTATGTTTAGAGGTCTCAACTGACGCTAATGATACGATCTCATTAATGACTATAATATGTTTACATGTTCTCTTCAGGGTGCCACAAGTGTTTCCAGATTTGTTATTTCGTACTCTCGTAATTTTCTCCTTGTATTACGAAAGTGCTACTCAAATATATACTCAAATTTAGACACGAGAATAATCATCATGTTTCACGTACTGTCACAGTTTGGTACCTGATCACTAGATACACCATAGAACGGGTAGTTATATCAAATACCATGCACCTGTAACGTTTCTGTCAGTTTTGACTTGCAATTTTGAACCGACCTCGCTCTCAGGCGCTTAAATTTTGTTCGACAGTGGATCTCCTTTATGCGTGAAAGGCGCCTCGCGCTTCAAGACCTTTCTGTAGTAAGTGGCATATGAAGCGTGAAAAATACCTCACACTCAAAACGAGGCTGCATACTGGTATCCAAACGAGATTAAATGACTAGGTTTAGAGATAAACGAACACTTAACTCAATTAAAAAGTTCCACAAATTATGTAATCAATTCAAATAATAATGCTAACAAAAGAACATTTTACAGCTGAGATATTTAGAAAAGCACAAATTGATAAACTAGGTAACATATGAAGGCTGCAATATTCAAAACCAAACTGCCTAGTCCTGATACAGTTTCCTTGACAAGTCACCTCGGGCTATCAAAACATACGTTCAAATGATTTTGCATAAATGAAGTATTTCCAAATTGATTTTTTTAACAGCACGTGCTGAGATTCAGCTATACCAATGAGTCACTACTGGCTCCATCATGTTAGAATTCTAATTTGGAGCAATAAACCCATTAGGCTATGATGATGATGATGATGATGATGATGATGATGATGATGATGATTATGATGATGATTATTATGATTATTATTATTATTATTATTATTATTATTATTATTATTATTATTATTATTATTATTATTATTGGTTTAAACATATTTTATTCAAAAAAGCGATCGGGAAACAGGCTCTGCCTATATAAATCCCTCTTGTGAAAAAAAGAAATAAAAGAACAATACAAATGCTGTACAAAAGATAAAGACGGGCCACAGGACACCACATTGACGTAACATCGACATGGACATACATACAAATAGATCATACATCACAATTACAGGACAGACAGAAGTATGCATTATTAGAATACAATACTGTCGAGGCCAGCCAACACTGTTCACATGAATACTGCTCGCAGAAAAAAAAAAAGTACCGGCCCGCACGTGAACCACCAGGAGTCACAAGCAAAGCTTGTTTGTCAACCTGGGTGGAAAACGTACGGGCCTCAGTTGAATCTGCCAGAATTTAAGATATATGTGTGGGTACTGTCAAAAATAATTTTGTTTACTGCCTTTGAACACTTGGGATTTCCAAACATAAGAGTTTGTAGTGTGAAAGGAGCCAATACTATGATATTTTGGTGCAATAAATTCCGCTCAGTCGTGTATTTGGTGCACTCAAAAAAGTAATGAAATGAATTTCTATTTCGGCACCACAAGAACAAGCAGGAGAAGTTACTATACCAATTTTATGCATATCGTGGTTCAACTGGCTGCAGCCCATCCTAATTTTTGCATGTAGAATATTGGTTTTCCTATTACCAATGTAAAACAACTCATTTGTCTTTGGTCTCCCTTTATCCAATTTACGCTTAAAAGTATCTATATCTTCAGAATTTCGAACACTGGATGGGAGTAAGTTCCTTTGGCGAATCGTTGCGGGAAAAAAAGAATTATCATAAGTATTAGTTTTTGTACGAACCTGGCTTATGTTCTGTCTGGATCTCACATTATATGCATTTCTGTTGGATACATTTTCCGGAATCAAATCGTGTAAATATGCAGGTGTATGTCCATTAATAATTTTATAAAGAAGTAGGAGTCGGTGTTTTTCTCTACGCTTAGAGAGAGTCTCCCATCCAGTTTCATTGTACAGGAATGCATGACTTGTTCGACAAGACGCACCCGTAACAGCGCGGGCTGCAGCCAATTGAACATCTTCTAGAAGGTCTGCATCAAATTTCGTGCACCCTCCCCACACAACATCACCATACTCAAAAATAGGCCTAATGTAGGTGAAATAAATCAATTCTAATGTGCGTCTACTGAACTTATGTTGCAAAAATTTCATTACTCCAATTAATTTCCTTGCTTTGCAGACAACATAATTTATATGAGGTGACCATAACAAATCTGCACTAAAAATAAGACCTAAATGTTTGTGTTGTTTTACATCTTCAAGTGTAGTACCCTGAAATAGAGCATGGGGATGATGTGGAGGCTGTCGCTTCTTACTAATAATCATTGACTTGGTTTTGGAGCTATTGAATGTAACTAGCCATTGCTTAGACCAATTCTCGATGTGTTTAAGATCATCATTCATGGTGACAGCAGAGCCAGTGGGATCGTCAATGGTGATGTACAAAGTTACATCGTCGGCATAGAGCCTTATGTTAGAAGTTACAATGTCAACGATATCGTTAACGTAAATAAGAAATAAGAGAGGCCCAAGAACTGAGCCCTGGGGGACCCCTGCTTCTACTTTACCCCAATTTGAAAACTTTTCATGCGTCACAACCCTCTGTTGACGATCGTTCAAGTAACTACTAAACCAACAAGTTAATGAGTATTGCAGAGCAATACATAGTCCCCCGCTCGTCGCCCACGAGGTTGAATGGACTACTATATAGGGGTGTGACCTAGATGAAAAAAAAATTAAAAGTATGGCACATTTTTAGATTGAGCTTCACATTTGTGTAAAATTTCATTAATCTAAGTAAAAGGACAAAAAAGTTATGGCCCGGACAAGATTTTGAATGGATTTCACAGTGACCTAGATATTTGACCTAGTGACCTACTTTTGCCATGTGACACAACAACTCCCCAGGTAGTATTAGAATAATAAATTTGGTAGCTGTAGGTATTATAGTAAGGGAACTATGGCATGGACAAGGTTTTACATGGAGTTTACACTGTGACCTAGATATTTGATCTAGTGACCTAGTTTTGCATCGTGACACACTTTTAGGTCACAATACATTAACAGTAAACTTTTATAACAAGAAGTCAAAATTTTTTAAGAATTACAGTAAGGACATGAAAATACTGTACATTTATGTATTACTGTGACCCAAATATTTGATGGACGGTCGGACACACGGACGGTGCCCATTACCATATCCCCTCTAAGGTCTACCCACCATAAAAAAATCAAAGGGCTGGCATCAATAATTTAGAAGATATGGCCCGGACAAAATTTGTATTGTATCTTGAGCTTGCTTAATGAACTTCGTTAATTAATTAATTAATGGAAGTAATTAGCCACACAAAACAATGCATATGCACACCTACTACCTAAGGTCTACACACCATAAAAAATTCAAAAGGCCAGCATTAATAGTTTAGAAGATATGGCCCGGACAAAATTTGTCTTGCTTAACGAACTTTGTTAAATAATTAATTAATGCAAGTAATTAGCCACACAAAACAATGCCTATGCACACTTACTACCTATGGTCTATCCACCACAAAAAATTCAAAGGTCTAGCATTAATAGTTTAGAAGATATGGCCCGGACAAAATTTGTCTTGCTTAACGAACTTTGTTAAATAATTAATTAATGCAAGTAATTAGCCACACAAAACAATGCATATGCACAGCTATTACCTAAGGTCTACCCACCATAAAAAAATTGAAGAGGTAGCATTAATATAGGGAAGATATGTGCCGGACAAAATTTGTTTCTGTATACTTACATTTCGATCGGTGACCCAAATATTTGACCTAGTGACCTAGTTTTGCTTTATGACACTTTCTTAGACTAAGCTTCACATTTGTGTAACATTTCATGACTCTAAGTAAAAGGACAAAAAAGTTATGGCCCGGACAAGATTTTTCATACATATGTATTCTGTGACCCAGATATTTGACCTAGTGACCTACTTTTGGCACACCATACACCTCTATCCTAGGAAGTACAAATACATTAAATTTGGTAGCTGTGGGTGTTATGGTGTTGGAAATATGGCCCGGAGAAGCTTCGGACGGACGGACGGACGGACGGAAGGACGGACGGACGGACGGACGGAAGGACGGAAGGACGGACGAGGTGCAAACCTATAGTCCCCCACCAAGTGGGCGGGGGACTAATTAAGTAGAGCTCCGGAGATACCTAACTTTGATAGTTTGTGTAATAAAGCAGGATGATACACCTTATCAAAAGCTTTCGTGACGTCACAAAAGACGACTCTTACTTCTTTCTGCATGTCGATAGCTTTCGCAAACTCATTATACAAGAAAACAAGCTGGTTGATAGTACCATCCCCAGGCATAAAACCAGATTGTTTATCAGTTAAGGCAAAGTTATCCCTCAAGAAATTAAACACATACTTGTAAACTACACGCTCAAAAACCTTTGATACACAACTTCATAAAGATATTGGTCGATAGTTACTACAGAGACTGGCATCACCACCTTTTGGGATTGGGGTTACATTTGCTTTTTTCCAATCGGAAGGGAACAGACTTTTGTTGAGGGATGATTTGAACAGTCTCGTAAGCGAAGGAGCAATTGAAGGAGCAGCCTCCTTATTATTATTATTAAAGGAGGACTTGATACTAACGAGTAATGTATAAATGCCGGATTTAATTTACGATTCTGAACTAACATGCGAAAAGCCACAAAATTCCTCACTTTCTTACTATATATGCTCCACCACGTCCATCTGTGGTGTTATAGGCCTATATATATAAATTTTCTAATGTTAGTTTTGTACTTAAAAGTTTTACGATAACAATGCTAAATATTTTGTTGCCATTGGAATTGCAATACGACATTTGTCGTGTTGTGAGACCAACCTTGACGAAGTCTTTGTTTCATTAAAATGCCTAGTTTTATCAACGCCTCATTCCCCATTTTGAGGCCCCCAGCCCATGACACCTCGATTTCCCTTTACAGACCAGTGTACACCATGGAGACCACAACCATACTTATGCTGTTTGATTTTCATCTGACACCTATGCATGTCCATGTCAATATAGTACCATAGGGCCATGATCTGAAACAGCTCCATGACGCTATATGGATGTAATGTAGTGGTATTATCGCCCATGGCTGGAACTTGCCAAAACTATTTTAACTCATATTGAACTCTTCTCTGCCTTTCCAATACCTTTATATGGTATAAATAAATACTGGCTCAGTATCTGACGCAAGACAGCGGCAAAACAGCACAAGGAGCCGCTTATCCAATTGAAAAAAAAAAATCAGTGACTGTTGACACGGACGTGGATAGGCCTATGGCACTTGTGGCCCTCCTTTGAAACAAGGTCTGCCTCACTGTTATTTTTGCCATTACCATGCCGCTGTGTTTATTTTACCATCTTAATCCACGTCCCTGCTGTTGATCACGATA
Organism: Hermodice carunculata; assembly: GCA_964020975.1. Classification (NCBI taxonomy): domain Eukaryota; kingdom Metazoa; phylum Annelida; class Polychaeta; order Eunicida; family Amphinomidae; genus Hermodice; species Hermodice carunculata. The sequence goes on from OZ026621.1 coordinate 76,424,724, forward strand.
TCGCTGGTCTTGTAATTTCATCAAGGGGAACAAGGTGATTTACTCGGGCGTGTGCGCATGCCCAACATAATGAGGTCTCATTCATGCATTTAGGCATAAAGCTACGAGCTCCATGGTTTAGGCAACGCTAAAGAAATTACGCGCAAGGCTTTGTGTCCATTAAAAGTAAGTATAGAGCCAGTAATCAGCGACCTACTATGGAGATAATGTAAATGGCATCATATTGTATAGTTTGTTGAGAATCTGAGGGATTTGACCATTATCTGCCCACCATTTTTAGACATGCAGTTGACGCAGGCATCATGTATTCATGCGCAAATACAGGGGGTCCCATTTGGTGATGTTCACTGTGCTTGACCACCATCGGACATAATCTGGAGAGATCGACAGAAATAATAAACCCGTCGAAAATGGTGATTTGAGTGAAATGAAAAAAAAAAATTCTGGTCTTATTTTGTAAAACTAGTCATCTGTCTCATCTTGTTCAAGGAAAAAAAAATAATAATAAAAGAAGACCATTCCCCCTGGGTAGAGAAAGTAAACTGTGTAGGATTTTTCTTGAGTGCGTCATTAATGGTACGTAACGTTCCTGATCGGGGTGTGTTTCCAGTGGAACATCCGCGAGGTCACCTTATAACAGTGGCTTGCAGCGTTGCCCTGACAGCTGGCCAGTTTTCACGGCGCATCCAGCTTTTTCTATGCCATGGAGGCGCAGAGCCGTGAAAGGTAACTCCTTGCACGGGAGAGGTCTGGATCGTACTACAGAGTTTATACAGGTTTTAGAAAAGTATGCATAATAGAACAAAAATGATAACGATACTAATCAGATCTGTATTGATGTTCTTTTTGGTGCATCTTCAAGGCTTCTGCCGGGCTTAGTTGAAAGTATTTATCATGGCACCGCGGTGCCGATCTGGAGATATCAATGGACTGAAGCAACAACATAGGCCTAATTATAGGTTACGTGTCGTGTATTTGTCATTTCTCGCTATTCTATTTTTATTTTTGCAATATTTTGAACAACCAGTGAATTGTTAGAAAATGATTTACCATAGGTATTGTATTGTATTGTATGAAGCTCGTGTATATGCATTGTAATCACTATCTGAGTAACTCTGTAAACTCTGTTTTGTTCTTGTTGAGACATGTGGACACCGGACCTAGATTGCTGACTCTGTCATAGAGTCTGTGTATATACTAAAGATAAAAACTGTTCCGTACAACACAATGCAATGCAATGCAACGCAGTGAAACACAACACAATACAACATAACACAAAAATTTAAATGAATAAAATGATATGAAATGCAGCATACTGGCAATTTTACACCACTTACAATTGAAAGAACACATGTTCAGCCGGCGGCGGCAGTACGTATTACAACTAAGACTTCTTTACAAAAGTTGTGGTAAGAAATATGCCGTATTCTATACATTTTTGGTAAAACAGTTTTATGGAATGTTCAATAACTTTTCTTAATTTGCATAATCTGTGCATATAATTATACACATTATTCGGCATCCCATTATAAATGAAGCCTTTATTCCATTTTCCATAAACGGCTGTAACATTCTCTTCCAATGAAAGAATATAAGATCTAAAGCTAAATCATAATAATCAAGACTTGCATCCTATCCAATTTTTACCCCTCGGCCCATATGGGGGTATTGCTATCCCCTGCATCTGTGTGTGAATCCGTGCGTCCGTGTGTCAGAAGAACCAGATTAGCTGGGATCATTAAACTTTTTTACTTGATCACCCTTTTTGAAGTTTACGTCAACTTCGAGAGACAAAGACGTTGACCCAATTTTCAGGACATCTAAGTCAATTCTGTATGAATTTCTTGTACGCACTATCAGGGGAACCAGGATTGACAGGATCATGAAACATTTACAGATAATCATCCTTGTGAATTTTTCTCTTTAACAAATGTCTTTTTCATGAGATCTTAAGAACTGGATAAGATAGGATCATAAGACTTTACAAGTTAAACACCCTTGTAAGAATATAGCTGAGGTTTGAAGGACAGTGACCTGGACCTGATTATAAGGTCGCCAAATTCAATCCCTTTAAACAAATTTGCAAGCAACATCAAAAGATCCAGGTAAGCTAGGATCACAAAACATTTACGGATGATCTCCCTTTCGAAAGGTGAATTCAAGATTGAAGAAGAATGATCTTGACTCAATTTTAAGGTCACCCAGTCAATTCACTTTAAAATTCTTGCACACGATATCAGGAGAACCAGATGTGCTAGGATAGAAAACAAATCGTATTTTATACACCTTTGATAGGGTCTGCTTCAATTTGGACGGACAATGAGCTTGACCTAATTTCAAGGTCACTGGAGACATTTTGCGTGCATGGGTCCCGGTGTGTCTTTTTCATTGCTTGTGCATAGTATTTGAAGATTTGAACGTTTGAAAGTCATTCTCTGTGTTTTCTTTGCAGTGTTCTCAAGGGGATTATAGCCCCATAAAAGTCTTTAAATATGATTAAAATAGATATGATATGAATTGTGAAACGTGTTGGGGCATGTTTTGGGCAAGTGACCACTCTTAGGAAAACACATTCATTGTAGGCAATTTAGTTTGGAAGAATGATTACGAAAATACATTCAGTGTGCATGAATTGGTCGGACCTGCGATAATTGGCCAAATAAAATGAAAGCAAATATATCGCAAATTAGTGTCAATTTGAAAAGCATATCTGTACAAAAACCCTTGTAAGTCAACAGGTAAAATACCCCTAAGGGCTCATAACGCTCACAAAAGCTCAACTGGTTAATACTTCTCCTGTCAAGGGGAAGTACCGTTCCCAAGCCTGATATAACTCTACCCGCCCAAAACATGTCCCAACACGTTTCACAATTCACATCGTATCTATTTTTCATTTTTTTTCCATACCTTTATGGGGCTATGATTCCCTTAAGAATGTTACGCCATTTGGGCGATAAAACACATAACACTACTTTGATCATGTATTATTTATTCCCTTTTGTGGGCGGCCGAGGAGTTTTCAGGCGTTAGCCTTTATGTTAGATATTGCCGTCCAATTTACCATGTGTACTCTTTAGGGGCCAGCCTGGTGTTTAATCTTCTGTTATTACAAAGTCATCCTGGCACATCGTACTGTCACATTCAATGCATTGTATAGCCATATACGCAAGTATGCACAATATCCCGAAACTCGTGCAGGCAAAAAGTAGCACCGCATAAAATTATATCTGCGAAAGTCTCACACAAGATGCATATAACTTAAAATTATATCACATCACCAATATAAATCACCTTGGATAACATTATTAAAGTAAATTGTTATGATAATACCACCGTAACTGGGAAAATCGAAGTGTAAAAATGGCAGGATGCTATGGAATCATAGTCTTTACCTCATAAAATTACAAACGTGTGCAAAACTTAGGAACACAATTTGATTTAGAATAATACATGGTAATAGTGAATGACTATAGCTCGAGAAGAAATTATACGTGTCGAAGAATTCGTGTACCTTATCTAAATATTGAATAACGCAGGTCAAAAAAAAAAGTTTGAAAAAAGATTTTGTGACAATTATAAACTAACCGACGAAGAAATGACATTTAGTGGTAATTGTTTTGTTAAAAGCTTTCAGATCAGCGATCAATTTTGATGGTGGAGATATCGAACATTTTTGTCAATGAGTGATTCTCTGATAAAGTGAATATGTGGATTTGAAAAAAAGTAAAGATGGTTAAGTTATATGATAGTTTATTTTTCTGTTAGGGCAGAAACAAAAGTTTTCAAGACATATTTCAGCAACGCAATTTTAATTTTTCGTTGAGGAGTAAGGTTCAAAGAGGAATTATGTATTCAAATGTTGCGTGACAAAAGTCCAGCACGAAATTGTTATTCATGGCCTTGTGTCACTCGAACGTCTTATATATATTCGTTTGAAGTCATGATTGTAACTTATACACAAAATAAAAGCGAAATTTATAACTTATTTCCAGAAATGTTATGCCGGTGCTTATATTTAAAGTCCCCAAATTAGACCCAAATTGACGTGACCTGTACAAAATTTGTTGGCGGAATATCTTGACCACAAACAATATCTTCAGTGATGCCCAGTCTTCAGAAATGATCGAATAGGCCAATAACAGTGTAAAACGTGAATGTTATGAGGTTCATGTTTTGTCAAGAAGTGGACACGCTAACATGGAGTTGAACATTAACTTCCATTCTTTGGTAAAATAATTCTTTGTTCTCAAATACAGAAATTGGTATCACTATAATATCATGCTGTTACACTTTTATGTAGTTTACTCACAGCTGAAATATTTCATACATATCTGACACATTATTATTTCATGTTAAATTCTGCAAACCCTGGTCTTGATAAGACCTGCCTTAACAACTTTCATTGACGCACTCTGTGTGAGGCGTACTCAAAGTGTGCTGGGCAGTCTTGCTGACCTTGGCAATTTTATTCATGTCCTCTCTTCAACGCTAATGAAGACATGCTTATACAATAACTCCTAATCAAATTAGAAGTTAAAGCAGATGGCTGAAGCTGGTTTGGTAAATGCAGGTTTGAGCGGTAACTTGTTAACATTAAATTGTCACCCGTGAAAGACCAAGAAGACTAATTTCTCAACCAAATTTTAATTATGCGTGATTTTGTCGAACATTGAAACGTTCATACAAAAGTCAAACAACTTGTTTAGAGGTCTACTACTCCTATCACTTTGGGGGAAAAAACCTCGAACCGTATATATGCCCAAAATTATCATCATTACGGATCATACGAGATAACTCTGTGTAGTTCTGGAGCTTCTGGCATGTTTCAAGATCAACTAAGTAAGCTATATAGGTATTTTCCTTTTGATTGGACACGTTGCATTTTTTTTTCAACATAAACATGAAGATGTATAATAAAAAATTTGTTTCAAGTCCCAGACATAATGTGCAGTTATAAATAAACTGCACATTGAAACTTTAGTCAATGCAAATCACAACAGAAATGTGGCCAATTGTGGCAAACATCACAGTCAATCGAGTCGCTGGTTGCAGGTACTACAAAGAGTTCATCGCACACAATGCAATGCCATTCGTCTTTGACATAGGAAGTATACAGATTGTCAAAAGTACATGAATTCACGTTGAGTGCACGTTTCGTTTTGGGCTTTTTTGGAACACACTTTCTACTCAGATCTGAGAATCATCATAGTCTTAACCCCATATATTTCAAAAGTCTTTAGGATGCCCTTGTGAAAACTTGGAGCGTTCATACGTTTTCATCCGTGTACTTCATACATCATATCATCCAAAGGTGTAAATAAGATCCATTTAACGGTCATGGGCTGTCATGGAATTGAACATCATGGCGATGAAAAATACAAGGTTTTACTTGCTGTACCAAAAAGACAAACACATAGGCCCACATATCGCTTGCAAGCACATGGATAGAGATACCCAACGTAGATGTATTTTGGCATCAATAATGTACTGCCTGGCTTATTCAAAACTTCAAAAGGGTGTTATGGAGTTGAATTAGGAATAAACATATTATCCAAAATTTGAATATTTATCTGATTCGCTGCCAAATCGGGAGCGACCGGTCTAAAACTACCACTCTGCCGGAAGAGCAGAGGGGAAAAGTAGAAACGTGTGACGTTGTAACAATGTAAGCACAGAATTAAAACTGCCCATGTCCTACATGCTGAAAATGACATTTGTCGTGGAGTGGAACATGAGCCGATGGAGAAGGATTAAGTGTGGCAGTGCTGTTATTACTGTTGTTGATAGAAAAAAGTGGGGTATGAAAAGAAAGTATCAACTTATATCTTATAGATAATTTACAATTCTCGACGTCCCTGAAATGAAATCCAAATAATAATAGTTTATTGAAACCTCCAAAGTTGGAGAAAATAAAACACATTTACATCTAGATATTCACAGTTATATACAAAAGACAAAGTACAAAAATATATCAGCGACAGTTAAGTTAAAAACAAGTTTTGAAGTCGCTATATATATGCTTAGATAAAAGCTCACATGAAACTAAAAACACCTGGTTAATAGTACAGAGAGCACATGCTCCTCAGACCACGGCTTTATAAAATTCTCGTGCGCCGTCAAGTATCTCAAAGAGTCGACCACGCCATCCTCTTGTGGTCGACTCTCTAAGACACTCGGAGAAATATCGGAGACAAGCTGCATAGGGGAGAGACCAAGGCGAATAATTCTGTCAAGTATGGATCCCTTTGTCACTGATCCGTGCAAAATATAAGTGGCCAGCATATATGAATAAAATTTTGACAGTGGCGAATCAACCCTAAAGAAACGTCGGAATAAGGAGATAGTTTTACTAGTTACAGTCTCAGTTACATGTGGAACATACAAGGCCTTCAATAGAGACGAATGATGGGAGCGCTTCCCAATGCCCAGGAAGCGCTTGACCAGAGTCCCTTGAGCAGACTCAATCTTATTTATACAATCTCTGGGTAGACTTATCGTTTCCAGACCATAGGTAAGTACTGGAGTACATATAGTTTTCCATAAATGTGTTTTTACATCTGTTCCAAGACCCGGGTATGATAGACCAATATTTCCTAGCCCATAATAGCTCTGTCTACATAGTTGTAGTCTTTTGTCCACGTGTAAGCGTGAACTACCAGCGCTACTGTTTGCAAATTGAACACCAAGAATATCTATTTCATCACATACCAACAACTTAGTGTTGCCGAGGTACCAACATGGAGTTACACTGAATAGATTTGGTCCCATCGTTAGGCATTTAGATTTCTTTGAGTTGAAATTAAAACGCCAGGCCTTGGCATAATCAACACAAATATTAATATTTCTTTGGAGGCCAGTCATTGTGGAACTTAACAGTGTTACGTCATCAGCATAGGCGCAAACATTATATTGCTCATCGCCTACACGGACACCATTACCATGAGTTGACACATCTTCAAGCATATCATTTATGAATATATTAAAGAGGTGAGGTGAAAGAATGCTGCCCTGACGGACGCCCCTGGATACAGAAAATGATGGGCTGACGTCACCATTCCACCTCACCACTGCACAAGTGCTTCTATACCACTTATACAAAAATCTCCAATGTGGTGATGGTAAGACAAAAGCACCGTTTGTGTGATAACGTCTGCGATAAACTAAAATTATTACCAATATATAGCAACTTTACATACCTTAAAAGTATAACTTTTTTTCCTGTTGAGTCTAATATATTTTATCATATATCATGGCTCGCCTATTAAAATCCAACCATACATCCGGCTCTTTACTCCCACTTCCTACCCGTAGTGATCAGGCAGGTGCTGTCGATTGTAAACAAACATGGGCTGGCCTTCATGGTTTTGATATGGCGGGATATATCATAATTTACGCGGGGAAAAAAGTGCGCTGCAGGTGGAAATAGGCATAGATCAAAAAGCTACACTTGATCTAACAGTTTTTCAGCCATAAGCTTGGCCTATTGGCAAGACCGTTGCAATTTTGCTACGTCACCCATTTCTCTATTCCTTGTGGTTATCCGCTTTTTTCGCAACAAAGCGGTGACTTGCATGTGTTATTTATGCCTACAAATAAGCCTATTTAGACATCTTAAAGAAAACTGACGTGAAAGAACGAGGTTTGATCACGTTTGTTGACGCTGGGCCCCTCATTACGACACGGTCGGCAGTCTAAGCCAAATAGTCCGTGGGCAGGAAGGGCAGGGGCTATGTGGCTTAGACTGCCGATCCGGACGAACTGAGGGGCCCAACGACGACGTCGATAAACTGTGAGCAAACCCATAAATTCTTTATAATGTGATAGTAAATATTGAAGTAAAGAATGGTGTATCGCTCCATGTGGTAAATGGCATCCAAGAAATATATTTAATTGTTGACTATTTATGTCAGAGTCACTCCTATTTCACAAATCCAAATTCGCTCTTTATGAATACTGTCTACAACTATATGTGACAATAGGCCTATTTTATGTTTAATCTCGATACAGGTACATGTATAAGTAGCGTACACGATGTAAGTGTTGTATTGTTGTGTTTTGTACTGAGGCTAAACGCCACATCTTTCGTGTGAGGTGCAACCAAAAAAGTTTCCTTTTACGTTTGTATATATATATATATATATATATATATATATATATATATATATATATATATATATATATATATATATATATATATATATATATATATATATATATATATAACCAATTATATAATTGTACTTTCGGACCTGTATCCACTGCGAGGGCAACTCTCTCCACTAATCCTCATTTTTGACCCAGTGGGGGCTTTTGGTTTTCATGCTTAGTGCTGCTACTCAATTCATAGCCCCGGAGCCACTTCAGCATCTGATACAACGTTCCTGTTCTGGGGCCCACCGCCGCCAACAACTGGTAATCTCAAGGAGTTAAACCGTCCATTAACACTAATAATCACACATAAATTTGGGTACCACCTCTTTCAAACATCCAATCGGGACTAAACCATGAACTCGACTGCCATTTTTGAAAATTTGGGATTCCGCACCCAATGGTTTGTAAATGAGGATAGTATTGGGACCATCTTGAGGGTTTCATAATATGTGAAATCAAAAGTACATATTTTGCAAATGTATTAGAGCATGAATAATTATATAATATATGCTGTGGCCATTGTTCACTTTGATATCCAAATCAAATGTGTTTTTTAATGACTGTCCCGCAATAGATTGCACCACATTCAAAATGGTGCTCTACAATATGCATGATTTGCCAGCTCAAGGTATCGTGTCGCATTTGGAATTGTAACTTACGATGATAACTGCTTCAAACACGACTGAGCGGGCAGATTACAGTTAAGATACTAATTCATTTTTAAAAGTACTTTGACGACCGTTTATATTGGTAACTAGGAGAAAGGACACCTGGAACCCTGCAAAATATTACGATATCGATCACCGAACAACCGCAGCTATCGTGTTTCACCGAACAACCTGGGCTATGCAGCTTTGCTGTTTCTCTGGCCCAAGTTTACCTTCGAGACAATTTAATATAAAATGCTGTGCTTGAGTTGACTTTGCTGCAAAATAACGGCACATGACGCCCACTTTCTCGACAAAATCTTTCAGCCAGGGTCGATCATTTTTTATTAGGAAAAGGCGGCTTGAAAATATTTATCATGTTTGATATAACTTATTAAGGGTCACGCCTTTTCAGTACGATGTGATAGGGTTACCCGAACCTTGCATATATTTTTGTTAGGCATTAGGTAGGTTGGACATTTGTTGAAGCATGTTTTAAATGTATGTACTTTCCCGTTCTATATGTTACCTCCTTTGACCTCAGTTTAATTTCTTACCTGGGCACAATCGGATGCAGCTGTATATATTAAGAAGAAATCAATTCGTTACGAAATGAATAACTAAGAAAAAACGTAAGGAAAATCAATAGTAGTCAACACAAGCTTGCAATAAATTGAAAGATTCAATCGATTCCAGTTGATGGAAATGTAAACAACTGCAGACAAAGTGTTTTGCTCTCATGTTGCCAAATATCAGCCAACTCCTGTATTCTCGGCAACTCTGATTTAGTTCGTGCTCTGCACCGCAAGACTACAATTATACTTTAACGCAGGATCTGTTCAAAATAGGTCTATGAATTTGTTTATTAGTTTAAATAAACCATCGATATGTTGTACCTTACTGTGAAAATTTTTTTATTTGATTCCAAACCTCGGTACGCATACATATTCAATGAAGAAACAGGATTTTGCTGTAGGTTCAAACATCAGTCAATTTCTTAATCTTTTACCGACCTTGTGAGTAACATATTTAACGAATTACCATTTTGTCGCAAGTTAAGTGGGATTTGGCGTCAGTATTTCCATATGTCTGGGATACCATGTAGTAACTCTGGCAGCGGTCACAGTAAGTGGTCCAGTTTGGATAGTCTATGCTTGATGATAATGCCAGGTTAGGCTTTTTGCCAATTGCGTAGGCAAATATCAATATATTACCAGAACAAATTGGCCACAAAGTGTTGCTTATTTGAAGTGACCAGTTTGGCGTTGGCTTCATCACAGCAGATCTGGCTCTGACATAGAATTCGGCAACGATGAAACACTATTAGTTATTCACTGTTTTAGTGTGAAATACAGGAAGTATCTCCCCAAAGACAGCTGTATCACCCGAGGCGAAGCCGAGGGTAATACAGCTGTCTTGGGGGAGATACTTCCTGTATTTCACACTAAAACAGTGAATGACGATTTTATCCCATTTTTGCTCTTCGCTGCTCGACTCGCTGCTGCGGCAGTTCAGTTCACAGTGCGCCATCATGTTGTCGTCTGCAGCGCGTCAAGGCTTGTATCGCATGACAGAGACTTCTGGTGGCTGATCGATGCACTAACCAGATAGGGAGATACAGCGAGAAATCCGCTGTATTCCCCGGCCAGTTACGAGAATACCGCTGTATTCCCCGGCCAGTTACGAGAATACCGCTGTATTCCCCGGCCAGCTACGAGAATACCGCTGTATTCCCCGGTCAGTTTCAGGAATCGCGCTGTATTTCACCTTTGCAGTAATTAATGCACAAATAAAGGTAATACAAAGAGTGTACCATAGCTATTAACCAATCAGAAGCCAAGGATGCTATCAAAAATGGGATAAAGAAGTATGATACCCAGGAGTCGTAACATTAGCAAAACTGTGCGGTCGTCTGTATGTCTGTCTCTATTTTTCCCTCACGTCCGTGTATCTGCGCTGAAGTTTTTTGCACAATGCAAGATCCCAGTGAAAAGGTCTAATTTCACAGTCAAGTTTGCATTCAGTCACATTACTACGGAGTCACACCATATTTTGTTCCGAGGAAAATACAAACATTATTGATGTAAGTGTTTAAAGTTTCTGTCTTTTTTGATACGGTCGGGAAAACAAGGTTACGGCAAAACAAATTCGCAGTTGCAGAAAAAAAGACAAGTGGCGCAGGACACTTTAAGACACATTGGTATTGCAGGATCACTTAAGTATAATGATTATGTGCATATAAATAACCGTACAGCTTGTCAGTGTACTTAATAGACTAAACAAACGTCAAGTTGAAACACGCACACATCATGTTTAGCCGCCCATAAATCAGCAGGATCAAGTTGAAGAGACGATGTAGGCCGACAGGGGGTCCACATATTAACCTCTCGTATAATGTAACGTAAACAAATACGTGAATACCACACTAATTCCAGGGGTACTTAAGTTTTACTCTTTCGGCGCTAATCACAGCAAAAATTGTGCCTTCTTAAATATCATTTGGATTCCATAAAATCATTTAGATTCCAGATTCTTATTCCTTATCTACATACCTTTCATTTAAGTACAAGCGTGTCTGAAGGTTCAAAGAAAACAAGTCTTCTGGAATCCAAACTCAACTTTTAGAACATATCAGAAATAGGTACTTTTACCCTTTGATCCTGCAGTCGTTTAAAGTATCGTATTTTTCACTTGATAATACTCTATTGGTTTCGAAGTGTTGTGGGCCATTGCTCCGACTTCGAAATTATATTAGAGGTGTATTTCATAAATTGTCGGTCTGTGGAAGTGCCCTACCGTGTCAATGTACAAGCCACACCTGCTATAATATATAGCAGTGACCTGTCACTATATCGGCCATTTCATGTTTAGCAGCAAATACCTGCACCATGCATATATTTTGCACCCTACCTCTTTCCCGCGCAAGCGTCTTAGAATGCCCGGATGTCAAATGTCCGCTTCAAATATTTACTTTAATCTTTAGCCAAAAGGAAACGTTATAAACCAGAACTATGCAAATAAATCAATTAAGCATAGTCTATCACAGATCAACAGTTTTTCTGGGGTTTAACCCTTTCCCCCTTTAACCAGCCAAAATCGTCTGGTGGTCAAACGTCGTCTGCTTCAGTGTTTTCAATTTCAACAGTTATAAAAGATATTTTTGTCCGAGAATTGTAGATGAGCCCTATCAAGATCACATGCCCCAGGTCAACAACTTCCTTGGCATGAGATGGGCATTTAGTGTCCAACTCATGCCAAGGAAAGTTGTTGACTCAAGTGTCACTTCAAGGGGGGGGGAGGGGTAAGGTGGGCGCTTAATCACCACCGAGGGCAGCTGTTGATCGAGTTTCTCTCAGACTAAAATGACAGGAACAGCAACTTGATTTGGAGACGTGTTGACTGTGGCTATCAGCCTCCCAAATCTAAGAACGAGTAACATGCAGCCGGTCATATTTAAAAATTGTTAAACCGTCTTTCCATTGTTCCTGCACAGTGGTTTATTATTCAATGATTACAGTTAAGCCACTGCTTATTTTCTGCTGCCTTCTAGGACTATTTGCGGTAGCTAGACTTGGCATTTTAGGTGGTCGGCTCACTTTGTACAAATATACTTAAATCGAGTGGTTTATCGAGATTCCAGCCTGTACCGCTGAAGACAAGTATCTCATTTGAACGACCTGTCCTAAACATGAACTCCGTTGGGTCCATTGCAGTTGGACAACAATTTTCTGTGTATATAGGTTGAACTAATGGTGCCTTGCAAAGCGAAGCTATGACGAAAAGAGTGCATCAGAGGTTAGTAATTATAGTTCAATGCATTTTCTAAGATTGTTTAACAGCTTGAAGTTCAACATACGAACGGATGATACTCCTCTACCATCATGTCAGGACAGCATGGTTTATAAGCGGGGCATCTTTCGTCGTCTGGTTGTTGGTTCCTGTTTCAGAATGAATAAAAAACCAATCTGTGCTTTGATGGGCGTTCCTTATTCCGTTTGACACAAGAACCCACTCCTACTCGTGTTGTCTCCTCATCTTAATACAGAATATCATGCATGGAAGCAAGAATAGAGAATAACTCAGGGGCGATGAAAGCATATTAGAAGTTCCGTTTGAAGAGGGTGGGTAAGGGGTTTCCCGTACTGGCTTACTGGGGCTTTTTATTTACTGTACTGGCGTACTGGAAGCCCTCTAATTTTACGTACTTCGTACTATCCAAAATTTTGAAAGATTTTTATTTTCTGTACTACGCACTCTAGAAAAATAATTACCTGTACCAGCGTACTGAACCCCCCCCCCTCCCCTTCTTTGAAGCTTACTCATATCCCAAGAGGTTTCTGCTTTGTTTGGTCCACTGTAATCACAAATTTCGAACGTGCCACATGACACATCCGGGTCTGTCTTTTTTTTGTTGAGATTTTTAAGTTCATTGTTTCAGTGACCCGTTAGCATGGCAAACTATGCCATGAGAAAACACAGCATAAGTTGTTAAACATTGGAAACGTAATGGTCGATACTGCAGATAGTTCTACCACAGATATTTGCAAGAAGATGTATGTTTGTACGAGGCAAAATGAACAAAAAAGTCATTTTTACGGGCCAATGTATCACTTCGACTGTTTGCAAAGAGCCCTGCTGCAATGCACGAGTATACACGTTTCGTCCCATTAGTACAGAGGTTGGCATACAAGAATGAAACATTCCGGTTCAGTAGCGTATACAATGCCCGTAAACAGACAGGAAAAGTGAAGATACGCGTATATCCATGCGTGGTACGAAAGAAAATAAAAAAATGATTTTGTGGTGAAAGCCCTGTGCTTATCTGACCTTGTATATTATGACTTGAATCTCCGAGTTTGTCTGAAATGTCAACTGATTTTTATCGATTGCGGCAACACTAGGACACTGTATTAAACATGTATTTACACTGGTATAACTGTACTACCATTGCCTACATGCACACTTGTTGACCATTCTTTAATTAAAAAAAATCATTAAATTTCAGCATGTGCTTTGAAGAACTAGTCAAAACTTACAATTAACAAATTCACAGGAATAGTCTACATCTGGGTTAGTTCTAAATTCGCCCAACGGTGGTGCTGCCCATCCTGTTCATGGCTGACCGCTCAGATCTTGTGGTCACTTTCCATGACCCCTCACTTTTTCTCAGTAAATTTACATGGGGAATTAGCAGATATAAATTTTTCCTCTCTATATGTTGCCAAATAAGCATAAAACTTTCATTTGATTACACCTGGGTGTATTTGAAAGATAATAATATATACTTCAGTTAGATTCGAAGATGATAATTCCAAAAATCGTCCTCATATGTAGGGTAAAACTTTCAGGTTCACTGTAATGTAATGGGCTTTGCTGACCCGCCTGACCTTATATGGCATGGGTTGCTAGGTGCCACAAACATGCATCATGGGAACAAAAGGCTGTGTGTCAAGAAATTAAACTAACCCAGATCACCCCTATTAGAATTAATAAAGTCATACATTACGTTGAGCAAATCGAGGGCTGGGGCTACCGACAACCCACAAATGTCCACGTGTTGCTGTCCAAACTGAACGAAATTGGTACGCTGGGTTCACAAAAGAAAACTTTGTAAAGTTTGTTAGCGATACATTATCTTTGTATAATCCCTTGGCATAGCCCATTAAACGTACTTGATGAAGAATGACTGGGTTATATCTTCATCAAGCTTAAAGAGAATATAGTAAAACGTTTTGGGGAACATGACTTACGCATGCGTGCATGTACTCTTGGTATATCCAGGTTCACATATATATTCAACTTATCGTCACGTACTTCACAGCAAGTCTTCAAAAATCGAGAAATGTCACCTAGGGAACATTTCCTCGACACTATGACGAGGTGTATTCCAGCCTAATTTGAAATGAATATAGAAGACAATTTGGACAAAAAGTTTAAACTCCACCCCCCCCCCAAACACAACAATAGTATATTTAGAACAAATGCAGCATCACTGGTTGAAAAAATTAGGTGGAGAGATTGTCCAAAATGTTCTCATGCAATGGGAGAGGTCACACTTACCAATTATCTGTGTGTTCAGCTGAATACACATTCGAATACACAAAGTTCTTCAAGGCTAGATATGTGTATATTGCCATTGGATTGCATGTTAAATTGACCTGAAATTAAAAGACTATGTTAAAAGCTGCAAGAGTAAAATTTATGTGGACATTTCAGCTAAGTAAATCATTTTACCACACAAATTTTGGAGATTCTGCAACGAGTGGAGATTACAATGAAAAGTGATGTGAATACACTACTGTAGCCCTGAATGACTGAAATGCCCTCTATAGGAGAGCGGTAGAAGCTTCTGTTCTTTCTCTCCCCTATTTCGAGGCAATTGGCCTAACGATGTCAAGGGAGATCTGTCAATTTTTTCCTGAAATATGAACAAAAATATTCCTAAAGAAACCTGTAAATTATCATGACGCCACCTGGTGAACAGTCTGGGTACAAGTCTCCCCAGAACACATTACCGCCAAGCAGAAGAGGACTTGACTGACGGTTCTTGAGAAGCTGAAATTCTGGATGTTCATCTGACAGGGAGGACGGATGGACAGACCCCCGAGCAGCTACAAAACTCAGCTGAATGACAGCTTACACACAGCTGCACTGTATAGCGTCGTGACCTTGTTTCTTTGCTATCCAGTTCTTAATTTTCTTCAGTGAAGTTTTGAACTGAGTCAACAGTATCTCGGCGAGAAAAACTATTGATCCGGACTATTATAGTCTCTAGACCTATAGGCATGCTGGTACTTGAACTTTTTTACTAGGAATATGAATCTAGCTTCCTTATTATAATTGAGAACAGTTCCTGTTAAGTGTTTCGACTTTAGCCATAGTTGGTATTGAAATAACTAAAAAAAAAAAAAAAAACAACTTAACAAGGCAATACAGTGTGACAAGACAGCAGAGCTGAGCAGGTTGGAGTAGGAATCACCAGAGTAATATTATCAGGCGGACAAAGGTCTTGTAATCGTTCAATCGTTGCTACATATGCATTCTAATTTGGAAAGAAACTTATATTCTTTGCACTGGCAATATCAATTTATCTATTTGTTTGCCAAAAATCGACTTGGAAAAAGAGCAAAGTCTTATATGAATCCCTTACGCACACACAAACAGAGGGAAAAGGGGAGACAGAGTAAAACAGTAAAACACCACTACACGGAGAGAGATAGAACGGCAATGCCGTACAATTATAAGATAGGAAAGGATGGTGGGATATGCCATCATAAATAAGCGCTACTTTACCAGCCATGATAAGGAATAATTGTGAAAATAATGTAACACCTCCAGGACTGTCTGTTTATTTTAATGCATAACTGTGCGGCTGAAAAATTCTTTGCGTTTTCTTGAAAAGCACAATTTTCAGCGCCAAATAATAAAGTTTATTATTTGGCGCACATGAAATTATGATATTTTGCAATCTCGTTCCGCTCTAAAATTTACACATTCGAAAAAGGAATGTAAATGTCTTCATTTTTAGCACCACAGGCACAGCTGGGAGAGTAAGCGATATTTTTGCCTCAAATTTTGAGATTTGGTCGCATTTGTTCTAAATTTCAGGGCTTTGTATCTAGAACCAAATATATTTACAATAAACTTGAGTCAAGAGGATACTAGTATACAGATGTACTTTCGATCAAATATTTCTACATAAATTTGCTGTAAATGTCCAGAGATGGTTAGAAAGTTTGGCTTCCATGCTTTTATAGACTTAAGACTTGCCCGTTTTGCCATCTAATTTTACGTTTTGGCATAATTCTGTTTAATGTTCACTTTCAGACATTTTTAGCTAGCTTATTTTTTGTTAGGTGAAACTCACATGGCCTATCGGTAGCAAGCAGCTGCTTACGACAGTTACTAGCTTGCCTAATTGTACTTGATATCTGGTAAAGAAAAAATATATATTTTGGTTGCGTTTTCGTGACTTAAAACGAATGACTCTCATTCATTTCTGAATTGCCCTACAAATTTTCTGTTAATATGCACAGGTTGTTAGAAAGATTGGCCTTAATAATTTAACAGATTTTAGACCTGCCTATTTTGCTAATTAATATTATCTTTTAGCATAATGCTGTTTTAATATTCACTTTCAGACACTTTAGGCTGACATGTTTTTCTGCTATCGATACCAAGCAGCGGCCTACGACAGTTACAAGTTTGCCTAATTGTACTTAAAATCTGCTTAAGAAAATTATGTTTTGATAATATGTTTTTTCTTATATTTGGTCGAATTTGTTCTAAATTTCAGGACTTTGCATCAAGAAGGAAATATATTTACAATTAAGTTGAGTCAAGAGGATTTAAAGATGTATTTTTGATCACACATTTCTACAATGTTGCTGTAAATGTGCTAGTTTTGCAAATGACTTTCATTCTTTTCTGACATGGCTCTGTACACATTTACACAATTTAAAAAAGTTACTCAAATTTGACAGTATTTACTCAAATATCACAAACCTGACAACCCATCATGTTGAAACATTGACTCAGGGTTGGCAACGAAATAGAGCTTTATTGTTTGGAGACTTTGAAAGTGAGCAGTAGTTGCCATTAGTGGGTTTGTTTTACATTTCTGGTGCAGGATGTCCACTGTTGCAGTACCTGTTAGGATTCCCCTCGGTCTGTACAGGTGCTCTGTCCAGCTGCAACTGTTTATTTTACAGTCACTGGGACGGACTAAAATGCCCCAGTTTGTTTTTACTTCAGATATATGCTGGCAGGTGGTTTAACTAAGATAAGCTATTCAGCTGGAAGGGGGACATGCTGGTTCAGGGGGAAAGGCAAATTGTTCTTATCTGAAATTGTACCATACAAATTTAGTAATTATGTTCGGTTTGACTGGTATTCTTCATTCACAATGAAGCTCTGCTTTATAAGCAGAATTCACTTATTTCGATAATTCATTATTTGCAACGTTCATATTTATTGATTATTATGTGGGTTCTCGTTGCTGAATATTTAGCTTAGACAAAAAGCCGCTACTTAGAGAGCTATGTACGGTTACAGGCTCCGAAACATGTTTTAAGTAGTTACCCGCCAAAGACCCTTTAATTTGTTTGGGCTAATACAGCCTATGTAAAAATTCTACAGACGAGCGTGTACGATATGGACAATGGTAGTTCCATATGTATATACGTTAGACAGTGACAGGTTAGCTTATGGAGAGAAAAGAGTTTGGACTGCGGAATAGGGTAATGACTACTAGGAAGTGGTTTCCGGACAAAAAGACACAAATACGATAACAAAAGGAAAAAATGGGCTAAAGTGGCTGTTTACATCCATGGCAATCACCCATATGGAACAATGGCTATCGTCATTCAATTACCACTTATATAAAAACTCGCCAGTACTTACGGACCTGTTTCCACTATCGGGGCAACCTTCTCCATTGAGCTTCGTCTTTGACGCGGTGGGGCGCTTGGCACTCAGCCTATTGCTGACTCTTATTTCATTGCTTCAGGGCGACTTCTATGTCTGATACAAAATACTTTTTCTAGGGTCTACAACTGGTCACTGTTTGTCGTTGTATTTACATTTTCTTGTAATGCTCACTCTGGAAAAGTCCCACTATATATTGTACATTACATTCATTAGACCAATTAATCTTCCCTTAACACTAACCACACATATATTTTGGACGCTACCTCTTCAAAATATCCAGTCGACTTGGGTGCCATTGTGAAAATAGTGAATTCTGCACTCAATGTCAATGGTTTGTAAATGAGCATTGGGTCGATCTTGCCGACTAGGGGGTGGGGAGAGGGTTATGATACATGAAACCAAAAAATATACATTTTGTAATTATTTCAGAGTGTCAATAATGATATATATGCCGTGGCCGCGATTCACTTTGATATCCAAATCAAGTGTACTTTTGTAAGACTGTCCCACAGTCAATGTATTAATTGCGCAATATTCAAAATGGCGCTCGAGCGTGCCGTGTCGCATTTGGATTTTGTAACTAACGATGATAACTGCTTCAGACACAACCAAGTCGGCAGATTAAAGTAAAGATAGTAAGTCGTGTTTTAAAAGTACTTTAACGACCGTTTACCCTAGTAACTCGGAAGACGGACACCTGGAACCGTGCTTAAAACACGTGGCCATGATTCACTGTGATTTTCCTTTCCCACAATGCATTGTGCCATGTTTAAATGAGCGTTCAAGGCGTGTGTGTGTGCATGCCTTTATGTTGCATTTAGATTTATAACTAACGATGATAACTGATTCAGACACAACTAAGCGGGCAGATTACAGTTCAGATTGTAAGTTATCATTAAAAAATACGTTGACGACTCTTGACTGTGGTAACTCAGAGAACGGACACCTGAACCCTAGGGATACTAGATACCGATACTGCACCCATCGTAGCTATATGCAGCAGCTATGCTTTTTCCCCGGCCCAAGTTGACCGTCCAGACAAGTTTAAATAAAATTCTGTGTTTGAGTTGACTTTACTGCATAATAACGGCACACGTTGGTCAGCTTTTCTGTTAAATTTGTCTTACAACTTGGCACGGTTGATTTGAGCGACTTTTTTTTTACGGGTGGTTGTTTGTGGTGTGATTTTGCTGGTCGGTCCTGTGTTGCAGCTAGTCAAAGATTGTCCAACTGGCGCATTGTGGCAAAATTTGCATCACAGTTCTTGAAAAATGCTACAGAATTTGGCCAAAATAAGTGTTTCTCATGTGAAGAAGTTTTTTGACAAAATGATCCAGGGAATGTTAATTTGGTGCTGCAATTGAACAGTACCGTGGTCTTGCGTCAGGTCATTTAACATTGCAACAGCGCCCGTGCCAAGGAAATCTGGTCCTTTTCACCAGGTGGGGACTGGGGTCGGTAATTGCAGGTACTACTGTACCATGATTATACCAATTCCCATGCAGAACCTGCCAGGGTATATCAAAGAGAGTGAATGTAAGAACATTTTCAAAAATAAGGTGAAATCATTCTTGATGCATGATATGGAAGTACTGGAGAGGGACCGCGTTATAAATAAATAAATAAGCTTTACCGACATAAACTGATACATGGTCAGTATGGTACAGCATACAAATAATATAGACACATGGTTTCACGATGGACAAAGAAAAAAAAACTTGTTTTTTTATATATATTTATAGTTTCAGTATCTTAGTTTTATCAGGGACGTGAAATTGATATACATAGCAGGTCTCTGGAGTTACAGAAATTACGCCTTTGGTGTTTATATTTATTCATGTATTAATTTATTTTGAAAATTGAGATCAATCTTTTAATTCATAAATAGTTAAAGCATTTCAGCTACAAACCTGTGCAAAGCAACTTAACATTTTTCCGATTTCATACTTGCATTTCTGCTATTTTTATGTTGTAATCCACCATGGAAATAAGCCAAGGCAAGATTCCCTAGGCATTTGGTACTCCCATTTCATGCATCATAGTTTGGTGTGCTTTCAGCAATTATATTGCACCACCCTGGCATATGTGTGCATAAAATATTATCAATCACCATTCAGTGATAAAACTTGAGTACATTTGGGCTTAGTGATTTTCTTAATGTATTTTTTGTTCTTGCTTTTGTAGAGAAAACACACAGCTCACTAATTGCGGGATAATTTATCTGTTAATTTTCCCCTAGTTAATAACCATAATATGTGTGCAAGAAATCTCTAAAGCCTTGCATGTATGGATGCAAAATTTGTCTTATCTTAATTGATCACATGGCGATTTTTTCTAAATTTGTTTTTTACTTATTTTTGCTAATTTTCATCAGATTTTTGTACAATCTGAGGGAAATAGCCAAATCAGTACAATAATAACTAAAATGTTGTGATTTCGTCAACCATGTGAAGGCAAGATACTCATAACTCCCCAGATAAATCATTTTGCATGCTCAAATTCCAAATTTTTCGAAGGGGGGAATTCCCCCAGCCCCCCCCCCCCAGCATGCTTTCGGCCCTTTAGGCCGTGTAGGTCAAATTTGGGCCACTGAAAAAAATTACGGACATTTTTGGGCCACTTGGGTCCCTGACTGAGTTTGTAGCACTGGCCTGGGTCGGCCAGTATTTGTTTGGGAAGGGCGGCTTACATGTGCTTTTTTTGTTGCAATAATTTTACGGTTGGGCATTTTTTGTAGAGTCTGTCAGGTTACCGGAATCACACATTTATTTTGGTTAGCCCTTGGGTAACTTGGACATTTGTAGAACCATGTTGAAAAAAATGTATGTTCTTTCCCCTTTTATACATTACCTCTTTTTAGGCCGTTTTACTTTGTTATCTTGGCACAGCCGTAGGCACTTGTTATGCTAAAAACATCTTGGTATGCAATTTTTCGCTCTTTGCTATCCAAGTCACTATGCAGGCAGCGACCACTTGACTAACCTCTCACCTGTGGCTTCAATTCCCAACTTGTAGAAAGTGTAGTGAATCATGGATACCAAATTCACTGTTTATAAAGGACCAATCAGTGTCATAAACATTTATGTATCTGAGACAGTCTGAGCACTTAGCAACGAGACAGTGCATTGGGATGGCCATGACCATTATGAGTAAGTTAGCATGGTCAAACCTAAGACTTGCTGGAAATGATCCTTTAAATTTACAAAGACAATTGATTAAAATATAACCCTAACGTTCTACAAGACAACGCTCTTACAACCAAAACTGTTCATTTGCAGAAAATGCAGATGAATGGGAACAATAAAGGGACGTCACCAATGCATTTCAAAGCGCCATAATTACGTGTCAATGTTACGTATCACTTGGCTTTTCATGAAGTGCTTCGTGGTAATTAGGTATCAGGAAGCCTTGTCTGGTTAAGAGGTGCTTGCGACTTAAGGCAGAAATTTTAGTCGATATACCGAGTTTTAGGGTCGTTATTATATCTCTCATCACGCTCGGATCGATAACCTTGACCAAATAGTCTACACCCCAGTGACACGTTTTTGAAATACCATATCACACACTAAGTTTAATATGACTCCATAAAGAGCGAGTATTACCACTTCTATTTCTTCATTCCCCTGAGAAATAAATCATGTAGGTTATCTGATAATTCCTAGAATTCATCCCCGAGATATGTTGCTGTCAAGAACCCATCAAACATGAGTAAAATATTGGTTTAGCGACAAGTCGCGCTGAAGGTCCTGGTGCGGTCAATTCTAGCAATTTGCGCGTATCAGATATAAAAAGCATGTACTCTTCAAGATCTGTTTCAGCTTATATTATTTTACTAGTTCAAGGGCATGATACTGTATATCCATCATTGTTGTGACCCGCCTACCCTTCCAAGAACATGTATCATATCTACAAGAGTGTCTTCCACCACATTCAATTTGCACATAATAAACGCTAAGTTGATATGTAACGTATCCGGCTTATTTTGAAACATGAGAGGTTAACACGAAAAACCTTTTGGCGCATTCATATTTTCCTTTGTCATCATTCTGAGATTATCCGCACCTTGCTGATAATATTTTGGCATGTAAAAGGGTCTTGTCAAAACGCTGGTGGGAATGCCAAGGTTTACATGTGTCTGGCAATCAGCCGTCTGTCTTCAAATCGCTTATGAGCCTTCGCATGACAAATGATGGTTGCTTCAATTTTATTATATATGGTTCTGACTCGAACCACCTATACCATGCACAAGAAAAGCACTTAAAACCTTAATCGGAAATTCCTTTGGCAGTGACTTCGCCTAAAAACTGATGACCTGCCTGAAGAGTACTGTCCTGGTCGCTCTTATCTTCTGCGCCAACTGTACAATGTTTCTCATGAACAAAATATTAAGCACAAGTTTAGGGGCAGACGACACTTTGCATCGGGGTGATTTGGGTTTACTTCAAGGGGAAACGGTGAGGGTGCTTCCAAGTGCCAAGGGAACGTGTTGACCCCGGTTTGTCTTTAATGGGAACAATGTCAGAGATGATATGATGTGCAAGATACCTGATGAAGTCATTGACTGTGACTTATAGACAGTGCTGAATGAGTTATTTCCTCCTTTTCGCCATTTGCGTTCTCACTTAGCGTGATTACTGGTTGCATTCTGTGTACCAGGCAACCCCCAAAGCATCATTGAAAATCCGTCGCTTCTTTATTGGGGCTTGAAAATCAATGTGGCCTGTCCTGAGGCAACTTTCCCGGGCCTCTGACTAATACACTCTAGGGTTATAGTCAGACCCTGGCGAACGAATTCCCATCTAATGGGTGTGAAATAGGCAGGAAATCATTGCTGACCACCAAGGACCAGGAACAAATAAAGGCTACATATAACACCTTCTGTTTTGATCCTTTTTGCAAATTTGCAGAGAGAGAAACAAAACGTGCGCGCGAGAGAGAGGGAGAGAGAGAGAGAGAGAGAGAGAGAGAGAGAGAGAGAGAGAGAGAGAGAGAGAGAGAGAGAGAGAGAGAGAGAGAGAGAGAGCGCTGAGCTATTGGCTGTCTGAAAACTTATTCGTCCTCCTCTTGTTCCATGTCAAACCTTGTACACTGAGGCGTCATTTCCACACTTCATTTACACAACACAAAGACGTACGTTTTCCCTAAATACAAATTTAAAAGTAGTAATTTGCCTCCTGTCTCACCCTTGTTTATTGGAAATGCATTTGAGATAGGTCTTAGCTGGCTCATTGTTCACCGTGTGATCGGTATTCAACACTATTTATAGCTGGCGGAAACGTGTTAAGTGGTCTATGTGTTCCTAGGTTCCCGTAAGCAGTGCCAGCAGTTAAGCGAAGAATAGTGTTAGCGTTATCCATTGATTAGTTTTCATTGGGCATTTAAACCCCAAGGGCTGCACTTGTGGAGTACGAAGCTTCTGTTAACCCTTTTCTGTTCAAAAAACCAAATCCTATATGCTGTTATATCTGTGTCCCAACACAGACATTTTCTCTTTCTTTCTTTCTTTCTTTCTTTCTTTCTTTCTTTCTTTCTTTCTTTCTTTCTTTCTTTCTTTCTTTCTTTCTCTTTCTTTCTTTCTTTCTATCTTTCTTTCTTTCTTTTTTTCCTTCTTTCTTTCTTTCTTTCTTTCTTTCTTTCTTCCTTGATTTATTTCTCTCTCTCTTTCTTTATTTTTTTTTCTCTTTTACCTTTCTGTGTTTTTATGCCAACACAGTCATTCTATTTTCTATTCTTTCTTTCTTTCTTTCTTTCTTTCTTTCTTTCTTTCTTTCTTTCTTTCTTTCTTTCTTTCTTTCTTTCTTTCTTTCTTTCTTTCTTCCTTTCTTTCTTTCTTCCTCTCTTTCTTCGCTAGCAGAATTGTTTGACATTGTATTTGAAGACTATTACGCATAACTCCAAACTTGGCATAATTGCACCTCCATACATAAAGTCTGCTATTTTTATAAACAGGGGTGACAGCTTTGAAAATTATGTAAATTAAGGCCATCTGAAAACATAAGTCTTGAATATCTTCAAAAGTATTATAGTTGAAAGTGTGATTCCAACTTTAATCTATAAGTTTGCGCTGTAGGAGCATCTAATCACAAAACAAAAGTTTTAGAATTCAACTTTAACTTAATTAGGGGCATTTCAAAAGTGTACATGTTGAATATCTTCAAAACTTTTACAGGTAGAGGTGCCATTCCAACTTCAATATGTAGGTTTCTGCTGTATGTTCATCAAATGGACCAAAACCAAAGGTTTTAGAATTTTAATTTATGCTAATTATGGACACTGCAAAAGTTTAAATATTGAATATCATCAAATCTATTATTAGAAGACGAGCAATTCCAACTTCAAAATATGGGTTTGTGTTGCAGGCACACCTACTGAACCACAAACAAAGGTTGCAGAATATGAGGGGTGGGGGGTGGGGGGACTTTAAAAATTAATGTTGGGTATCTACCTTCAAATCTATTGTGTGTCTATGTGCCATTTTGACCTCACACACGAGGTGTGTTCATTATCAATTTTGTCCAGAGCTAAGACTCCGGTGCCATTGAAGCTAGAATCTCTGAACAGTATGTGGACCTATCAGTGAAGTTGATATAATGCAAATTAGGAGCCACAATAGCAGACTTGAATATATCTGTGCTAGACCAGAAATGCAACAGGCCATGATCTGTCATGAGCATTCAATTACATGTATATGTACATAACAGGATTTGTTGTTTACACTCAGGTCAGACTTACACTTTTATACTACAATTATGGTGAGCCTTTTGTCATCAGTTCATGTGGTAATGTCAACAGTGATCCATTAATGAATCAGACTTGCAAGACAAAGGCAACATACTAGAATTACCTTGAGTTTCGCATTACATGACCAAATCTTGTTTGTTTGCTGACACTTGACATTCTATTCTTTCTTTCTTTCTTTCTTTCTTTCTTTCTTTCTTTCTTTCTTTCTTTCTTTCTTTCTTTCTTTCTTTCTTTCTTTCTTTCTTTCTTTCTTTCTTTCTTTCTTCTTTCTTCCTTCCTTCCTTCCTTCCTTCCTTCCTTTCTTTCTTTCTTTCTTTCTTTCTTTCGACATCTGAATTGAAGACTATTATAAGTAGAAACTTCAAACTTGGCATGATTATACCTGCGTGCGAAATGTCTGGTCCTTTTATGAAGAGGGGGTGACAGTTTTGAAAATTGTGCACATAAGGGCCATTTGAAAATTTAAATGTTGAACATTCTCAAAACTATTATAAGGCAGAGGTGCCATTCCAAGTTCCATTTGTAGGTTGTGTTGTAAGCACATCCAAAAAAACGACCAACAAAAGTAGCAGAATTTTAATGTATGCCAACTACGGTCACTTGAAAAGTTACAAGGTTGAATACCAAATTATTGCAAGTAGAGGTGTCATTCCAATTCTGTTCATGTGTTAGTGCTGTGGGCAGTAAACCACGAAACAAAATTAGTAGTATTTGGATTTATATCTATCAGGGGCACTTGAAGAATTTGACTTTTGAACAACTATCTTCAAAACTATTATGCGTAGCTGAGCCATTCTGACTTTACGTCCTAGGTTTGGCCATCGGGAATTTTGTCCAGAGCTAAGCTCTCAGGCACCAGCGAAACTTGAATCTCTGTGTGGCTGACAATGAAGTTGAAATTATGCAAATTAGGAGCAACAATATCAGATTTGCACATATGTGTGATAGACCAGACAAACAGCAGGCCACTATCTGTCAGCAGTCAGTTACCTGTATATGTGTATTACTAAGATTTGTTGTTTATCCTCATGTCAGACATAACACTTTCATGATACCATATGCTGATCATTTTTATCTGTCCATACTGTGATGTCAACAGTGATCCATAAATGAATCAAAGTTGCAATAAAAAGGGCCCTTGCATTAGCTAGATCTTCTCACTGCATAACTAAATTTTATTTGCATGCTAACACGACATTCTGATTTAGAGAGAATTCTTTCTTTCTCTTTGCCATTTCCCTTTTACCGGCAGATTTGTTCATGCCCAGAGAGTTTCTCACTACATAACCAAATTTTATTTGCATGCTAACACGACATTCTGATTTAAAGAGAATTTTTTCTTTCTCTTTGGCATTTCCCTTTTACCGGCAGATTTGTTCATGCCAAGAGCCTTATTTGCTACAGTTTTTCTTCTATTCCATGCAGCTTTCCAATATCAATTTGAATGTACAAGACAAAAACTTTCCTTTGTTAGCACACAGAGAGATTTGCTTTGAAGGAAATCCCCTTTTCTAGCTTTTAATGTTGTTCTTATTTGCACTGTTGACCTTTCCATTTCAAGTAATTAAAACATGTGAAGTGTGGTATGGATATCGCCTACCTGAGACAAGCGCTAGCGGAGCCTTTAAAGGGAATGTGTTGTTTATAACAAACAGTATATGACAAAACCCAACTCTGGATTTGAAAGTGTATGTGTATTCGCAACTATTGTGGGCTAAAAGACGTTTTTTATGTTTTACGTATGGATTTTCTTGCGCAAAACAAAAAAACTGCTGGATTACATACATAATTAATTATGTCCCATTCAATCAGTGCGACTTTTTTTACTGTCTAACCCACGATGGAGGATGTGTGTTGCAGATGCCACCAATGGAAACTTAGCCTTGGCATCTGGCCTCTTACAAGTAGAGCTACCTGGTGTAGAAACAAATCCGTCCTCACTAATTGGCAACTATTTGTCCACAGGAAGTGGTGGTACATGTATTTTCCTTCAACAGGAAGTAGTGTCACATGCACTTTACCCATCCAAGCATCTTTCACGGGCTCTTGAAGATAGACTTTTCAATTCTTCAGTATACGAACATAACATGTTGTCTACCATCTCATTAAGTGGACCAGAAGTTCATAACAGAAAACAGTGATACTTTAAATACTGGAACTAACATAGTTAGACAAACGCATTATTATTACATTTGGTTAAAAAAAAAAGTGAGAAATATGTGGCTTATCTTTCCCAATTCGTCGCCGGCAAATTACTGATGACAGCTAGTCTCTTCCATCCAACCAGCCACTACACTTCCTGATTTGATATACTTGCTCATGCACACAGTAAACCTCATGACGTCGCCATGGTAAAGCTTTGTTGCTACTTTCTCTTGACACAATGGGATTTTGTGTGCTCAAACACTGGAAAAACGAAAAATATGTTTTTTTTTTTGAAGAAGAGGTGTATTCGGGAGTCTAACGAAGTTTCAAGTTAAAAAGTAATGACTTCAGGTCTTAACTTTTTCACGAAAGCCGAAGGTAACATTCGTCACATCGTGGCTGTAAATATAAGCTTGTGAATATGAGGGGCCACCCATGAATTGTCATCAGTTTCACTTGTTTGCCACAATAAAATACGTTTAAACCAACCTTCTCCCCTATGCGCCATCTTTGATCCGGCAGGTGCGCTAGGCTCTTCTATCCATTGCTGCTACTTAATTCGTAGCCTGGGGGCGACTTCAGTGTCGGATACAATATTCCTTTTCAGGGGCCCATCGCTGCCCACAACTGGTATTTCAGGGCATTGTATTTATATTTAAAGGTGATGCTCACACTGGAAAAGTCCCATTATATAGTGTACATTTCATTCATTCGACAAATTAACCTTCCCTTAACGCTAATCACCATGACACATATATTTTGGAGTCTACCTCTTCACAATATCCAATTGGGACTAACCCACAAGGACTTGGCTGCCATTTCGAATATCGTGGATGCCACACCCAATAGTTTGCAAATAAGGACAGTAATGGGACGATGGGGGGGGGGGGGGAGGGGGTATAATATATAAAACCAAAAGTATATAATTTGCAATTATTTCAAAGCATCAATAATGATATGTTATATGCTGTTTTATGATGTAGGACTATACATGTATTATGGATTGGGCCTGTGACTATCTACCAATCCTAGCCAAGAAAATATTTGCAAGGCGGACCATGAAAAAACAATGATCGTCAACAAACATTGACAGACTACGTGCAAGCATTTTAAGATAAAATACAATCATGGGCAATTTGAGTAAATTTGATTATGTTCAGTCAACCTTATTCGTTTTTATCCATGCATATTGCAAACAGTGCTGAAAACATGTCGCTACCTCAGAGATAGACTGTTCTATCTCCATTTTTCAAGTAAATGAAAGTAATTTAAAAAGCGTTTAATGCATTGCTTGTTCTATCTCCATACTATACTTGTATACTTCGATGATAATCTAAGTCTGCGTTAATCGCAAAAATTAAATGTCCTATGAGCCTCAGACGTACAGAATTTAATATTACAATGCTCTATGTCCACTGCCAATGAGCGTGCTGTGTTTTGGTCACATGCCACGTCTTCATGGCTGAGCAGGAGAGCACGAGTTCAAAGCTGCCTTGGTGAGTAGATACCCTTGTCAGAGGGTTAGTTGTATATTCTATGAGCTAACATTGGTTACTGAATGTTTTAATCGATAATTGGAGCCCATTGGCTTCGTTCCAAAATGCAAAGTAGTGAAGAATGGATGATGCATAGAGCAAAGGTCCTAATTATCGCTAATGCAAGTCATGATAACGTTTTGCAATACAGACACGTATATGCTTTATACGCTTGATCCATTCCTTCTCACCTGTTGTTTAATTTATATAATGTTTACACTAAATTACAGTGCTAGAATATTCAGATATATCATTCTATATAGCGCTAATGCCGTAAAAATTACTGCAAACTGTAGTACGTAGACATAGAACAAAATTTCCGAAAATACGAGTTACAGTTTCACAAGTTTAACATTAGATTTATAATGGAGATAGAACAAAGTACATTTCCGAATATATGAGTGTCGGTTTCACAAGTTTAATTTTTGATTCATAATGGAGACAGAACAAAGTACATTTCCGAAATGTGAGTTTCGGTTTCACAAGTTTAACACTTGATTTATAATGGAGATAGAACAAAGTACATTAATATGAATATGTGGATTAATTGATGGTTAACTTATGCTTACTTATTAATGCCATAACTGTTTTTAAAGGTTTGGGCTGGTATGCAGCGTGGCCAATTTGGAAGACAGACTTTATTGATACATGTAGTGTCCTGTCATTATTCAATTCACTGGAAGTACATACAAGACAACCAAGTCTTTCGACAAACAAAGGATGTCTTACATGATAATTTCATAGATTTGTTAGAGGACAATTCCTGCCATCTGACGAACAATATAATTCCAAATTTTGTAGAGGACCATATTTTGAACGATAATTTTACATCAGACGATGATGGAGACTTGTGCGAAATAATGATTGAAGTTTAGTGGCTTGTACATAAGTTGCAAGATAATCCGGAGTTACGCGATATGCTCGCAGTGCCACACATTTTCTTTGAATTTGAACTTTCGCTCATGTTTGTGATCACACGAAACACTCAAATAGGTGCCCTATACAGAAGGCAAGTCGCTAACATAGATGAACTATCTACTGTAGCTTTTAGTGACTACAGCTCAGATGAATCAGATAAGTATTAAATAGCTACAAGCATGAATATGGTACGTTGTAGAGAAGATACGGGAAAGGACCCTTTAAATGAACATATTGAGATAGATCCACAGGATTCAGAGTCAATCAATTAAAGCGAAGACGCATTGGTTACAATTTTGAAGAAAGTTGTGGAAACACACCCTTCTACGCATCATATTATTCTATGGTCAGATTCATGTGTCCCCCAAAACCGTAATTGCGCAATTAGCATAGCATTGATGGATTTTCTTCAAGCTCAGCCGACGCATAGTGTAATTGAGCAGAAATGTTGTCAACCTGGGCATTCGACAATACGAGAAGTGGATAATATCCACAGCCAAATTGAACGGGCATTCCGTGCAGCTGAAATATACAGTCCCTTGAGCCTAGTCCGCCCGATGATTCAAGTAAACAAGAAGAAGCCATTCAAAGTCATCCAAATGCAACCAACGAAATTTTTCTATAATTTCCACGCAGCATCAAAAGATTTAGACTTCGAAAAGGTACCATTTTCAAGTGTAAGGCAAATTCGCTACAGAAAAGCAAAGACCCTTCACCTGGAATACAAGAAAATGTTTGGAGAACCTTACATTGAGGTTGCACTTCTATGTGAGAAAACCACGCGAGGGAAACGCAAAAAAGCTAGCACCCTACCTCATGTCCGCACTTTGGATGTAAAATCAGTGTTGAGTGAAGCCAAAAGAAAGGACATAAAATCATGAAAACACTCATCCAAAAAAGCTCAAAATGAACCCTTGGACATGATCCAGCATAAAGACTTTTATCTTATGCGTTTAGCTAGGCTTTGATTGCGACTGTGAAAGGATTTCTTATTGGCCATCAAGTCACGTACAATAAAACTCACTTTTTGTACCCAATTGCATGTTGAATTTTTAGCTGAAATAGTGCATATTTTATATTTAAAAGTTAATTGGACTCCGATGCATGAAGCTGGTTGAGCTTCTAAAGCGTTTAAGTACAGAGTAGATCAGTAATGTAGTTAAGGGTACTATTTTGTTCCGTTTTTTGACTTTTTACGAAGAAAACAAATTAAAGTTCAGACATAGATTTCAGTACATGGAATCAGACATTTTTTTGTTTTTTTAATAGTTACCCAGTCACCACACTATGACCCAGTTGAGGCATTGTTGGCAATACAAAACAGTGCAGTTATTAAATCTTAGTACAATATAATTTTGCAGTTATGATAACATCATTCTACACGATGGGAGCGAATCCTTATTTCTTCTTTTTATTTGTGATGTATCATAAATACCAGTGACCTGATGGTTAGGCTCATCTTGATTCAAAGTGCAGAGATAAGAAATAGCTAATATGTATGATCATAAGTACAATAATAAAACTACACGAGTGTGAGTGCCTGGCCGTAAATTCTGCATGGCACGAGCGTACCCGTGGAGCGGAAGGATACACGAGATGGAGCCCGCCGCAGGCGGGCCATCGAGTGTATCCTTCCGCTCCACGGGTACGCGAGTGCCATGCAGAATTCACGGCCAGGTAATTGCAAGAGTGTTGTTTTATTTTTATCCCATGTATGTGTAGTCCAGAGTATTCTCTACCATTTCATATCAAAATAAGTGATAGTGTTGTGTCGAAACAGCAATCAACATCCTAGGTGCGCACGCATGAAAAAGTGGTCAGCGCGAAAGTAGGGCATGCACGCGACCGTTCTACACGGGCGTGTGGATCGGCAATAAATTCTACACGGTGAAGAATGGCCTGTCCGTGGTTACTCTGGACTACACATACATGGGATAAATTGTTGTATTGTATTGTGATAAAATGGACTGAAATGATTTCATAAAGACTATGCTTCCTTCCACCCATCCCCCAACTCCATGAGGTAAAATGATAAAACTATGCGAGTGTGAATGCCTGGCCGACCGTTCTACATGGCACGAGCGTAGCGGCGGACAGCCAGGATACACGAGGTGAAGTCCGCCGCAGGCGGACCACCGAGTGTATCCTGGCTGTCCGCCGCTACGTGAGTGCCATGTAGAACGGTCGGCCATGGTACTCAACACGAGAATGGTTTTATTTTTATCCCATGTATATTATTATTCATCCATTCATCCATCTAATCTTTTGTATCATAGAAACTCAACTTTGTAATTGCCGCTCGGTACTTTTCATAGCAGACGACAGAAATCAACATCCTATGTGCGCGCGCATAGGGGGGCGTGGCAGTAGCGTGTGGAACGGTCTCGAGAGTGTGGAACGGTAAAAAATACTACACGGTGTAGATCGCCACGTCCACATCTACTCTGGACTACGCATACATGGGATAAATTATTGTCTTCCACAATTCAATATATGCTGATAACCTCAGATACAGACTGAAATTATTGCATTTACTGCAAGCAATAGCACAAAGTTTTATGTTTATATGCCAGTCTAGTCACTACACTATGCCCCAGTTGGGGCGGTGTTGGCAATATCTAAAGACAGTCAGTCTTAATACAAAACAATTATGCAATCTACTAATATACATCATTTTAATAGATAAAGTCCTTATTTCTGCATACTAATTGTAATATTATCATGACTACCAGTGAGCCGCTGGTTGATCTGGTTTTTTTTTTCCAAAATATAAAGATGAGATTATATTTTTATACGTACAGTGCTTTTTGTAACTGTTTTCGACGAAAACAAAACATTGTTCAGTTGACCTATATTATTGGTGCCAAATATATATTTTTGATAGTTATGTTGATGTCTGGTCTAGTCGCCACACCATTGCCTAGTTGAGGCAGTGTCTGCAATGTAAGTGCAGTCAATGCCTTATTTCATAATAATCGTGCAATCAGATTTCATGATTATACATTATTGCAAAATACAGAGAGGGTGTATCAGTTTTTGTGTATGTTAGTTGTGATGTTTCATGAATAACAGTGAATAGCTGTTTAACCGCAATCTATGTTGATTTCAAAGTAAGGAGGTAAGATAGTTACGACAAGAACACTATTTATTCCAGAGTAGACTTTATCTTTTATAATGAAAGTGTTACGTTGAGCTGGAAATCTGCATTATTAGTATAATTCTAAACAAGCAAATTATGTGTGATACTTTCGACCGAGTCATCATACTATGCCATAGTTGAGGCAGTGTTGAGAGTGTGAATTTCTTTCTTTCTTTCATTTCTGCCTGCAGTTTGGTTACATTACATCAAGTGAGGAGACACTTTGAGAATTGCATTATTTTAGAATAAAACTTTGAAGATAGAACAATACGAGTTCATTTTGCGTTTGTTTTTTTTAAATTGATATGTTCTATCTCCACTTCAAAAGTTTTAAAAAAATATTTCACTCAATGCCTATATATATATATAATAATAATACAGTGGAAGTCTTCATTTCATGCAAATTAAACATGCGTTATTTCATATTTGTAATGTTCTTTGTATTAACTTTGTAAGTATCGCAACTTCAGAGGGCTTTTTCTTGAAACAGAAAAAAAGTGGAGATAGACCAGTCTAATTCTAAGGTAGCGATGTGTGCGTGAATCAATTTGATATCCAAATCACATGTACTTTTGTGTGACTGTCCCACAATACATTGCGGCATGTTCAAAATGGCGCTCACCAATACATGCATGGTTTGCCAGGGTATCTTGTCGCATTTGGATTTGTAACTAACGGTTATAACTGCTTCAGACACAGCCGAGTGGGCAGATTAAAGTTAAGATAGTACGTCATTAAAAAAAAAAAAATTGGCGACTGTTTGCCCGGTAGCTCTGAGAACAGACATCTCCAACCTAGCGAAATATTACAATAACGATCACCGAGCAACCATGGCAATGCAGCTATGCTGGATCTATGATGTTTCACTGAACACCGGGGCTATGCAGCAATACTGTTTCCCCAGCCCAAGTTAACCCTCCAGACAACTTGCACTTAAACACTGTGACTGTGGTGACTTTACTGCAACATAACGGCACATAACGGCCACTTTCTCGATAAAATCTTTCAGGGTCGACCATTTTTATTAGGGAAGCGCAGCTTGAATCTTTTTTTATTCTTATTGTATTTGTGTCTTTTTGCCCAGAACCACTTCCTAGTAGTCAATATCCTATTCCGCAGTTCGAACTCTTTACTCTCCATAAGCTAACCTGTCCCTGTCTAACCTGTATACATATGGAATTACTATTGTCTATATTGCACACGTTCCTCTGTAAAATTTTGACATAGGCTGTATCAGCCCAAATAAATTAAAGGGTCTTCAGCGGGTAACTACTCAACCTGTTTCGGAGCCTTTTACCCGTACATGTCTCTTTGAGTAGCGGCTCCTTGTCTAAGCTAAATATTCAGCAAAGACAACCCACATAATAAAGAATAAATAAGAACGTGGCAAATGATGAATTAGCTAAATACGTGAAGTTTTGCTTATAAATGCAGAGCTTCGTTATGAAAGAAGAACCCCTGTCAAACAAACCATAATTACTAAATTTGTATAGTACACGTTCAGATAAGAACAATTTGACTTACCCCTGAACCAATATATACCCTTTCTGGCTGGACAGTTTATCCTAGTTAAACCACCCGCCAGTGTGTCATAAAATTTATTTAGGGTCGGGCCTTTTCAGTAGGGTGCGGTTGGGTTACCGAACCACATATATTTTTGTAAGGCCTTCGGTAACTTGGACATTTGTTGAAACATGGTTAAAGTGGATGTTCTTTCCCCTTTTACACATTACGTCCTTTGACTAGTTCTATTTGTTGCCTGGGCACAGTCAGAGGCATCGCTATCAATATAAACAGGCACCCCATAGCCATACCATGGGAATGAAAATGGCCATGCATCAAATGTTTCTCATAAGAGCACAATAAACATTTTGTTTTTGATTAAATAAAACATTGCTTTAACGTGATTCATAAGTTGTTGTTTTTTTTTTTTGTGAGTGAGTTTTCATGATTTTATACCATAGATAGCACCACATATGAAGTATGACTCACATGGAATCCAGACTTACATGCTGTGATTGGCATTTGTAAAATGATGATTTTGGTCGGGGCGAGGGGGGGTGGTGTTTAAAAACTTCAGAATGTTTTGTTCATAAGTGAAGCTTATGACAAGTATAGACAGCCACTAACAGTGTAATTTATTGGCCAATAAGTGGGGAGTCTTGCCGGTAAAATGATCGTATCCAGAAAGATGTGAACATATGTTGTCTCGAAAATGTCATAAAAATATTCGCATGGCAGAGAGGTGAAGTTTTTTTTTCGATACACATAAAATATTAACGTTGGTCTGTTAATATCATTTGAAGGAGATGGTATGAGATCAAGGATCACTGTGCATAAATAGGAAACCTGCGTTCCCATTAAGTGGCCACACTGTTATATCTGGCAGGCAAATTGAGAATAGACGCTCTGGCCCCCTCTTGGCACCATTCCCCGTGACATTTGTTAAAAATGAAGACTCGTTCTATGACGAGATTTAAGTATATGCAATGTTGTTTATATCCTGCCACATCTGTTCCTCTTAGGGATTTAATCAAACCAGATTGGACCATACAATTAGCCTAATGTCACCCAGAGGGCTTCCATCCTAATGTATAAGCTGTCCAGTGTAGCCGCATACACGCCGACCGGCATGACCTGAGCACCTGGCCTGGTGGGTTGCCCACATTTCACCGAGCCACATGGGAGACAGTCGAAGCTAGGATCCGGCACTTGTCTTTGGTCAGCACTCTTCTTGCACCGGAGTTTCCTTTGCGTGCATGCCAGGCCCTTCATATGTTTGCAGTATAGGAGATTAGTGAGGGTTCATAACTATGGCCGACAGTTTTGCAGAACACTTCATAGGAGCATGCAGGCTAATCGGGCATGCAAGCTGATGATATCCTTTTGTGACTTTTTTTTTAGGCTGCAGACATTCTGTAGAACACTCCATAGGAGCATGTAGGCTAATCGGACATGCAAGCTAATGGATACTCTTGGGACCTTTGGGGTTGTAGTGACTCTTTAACGTACCAAGCAATATAGATTCCGGATTAGCTGTAAGGAGGCTTGTATTCGCTAGCAGGCTACTGATCATATGGAGTGGTCATGAAGAGTATAAACCAATGCTTAGGATGGGATTATGGCAATATGATGGCATAGGCAAGGGGAAACACTGTCTTGAGTCCATGTTTCAGACAGATGTGGATGTCTAGACTACCGTTCACTTAATTATGGCGAAATCAATAGCTGAAATGTGAATGCACCGTGAGGTTTGCCCTCTCTTCAGGTCACAAGTCACTGGATACAACTTTCTCTCACAAATAAGGATTCCAGTGTGGCCAACCCTCCCGGATTCCTCGGGAGACTCCCGGAATTTTATGCTGAAAATACTTGAAAAAGTGTGGATTTTTGACAATTTTGAGTCACCTCCCGGAATTTCATCAATATTTCCCTTCTATATTTCATATTAATTTATCAACCTCCCGTAATTTTACTTTTTATCTCCCGGATTTTAAGTTTGGCAGGTTGGCAACACTGGGATTCATAAAATAGATATATTTAAATCTACAAATATAACTCTTCCGGGTGAAAGCTTTGGTGTACTGAGAGTTCTGCACACGTTTGCCATCATTGATGGTCTTATAATTTCATGGTGAAGAAAGATATAGAAAAATAGAAATGTGCTTCTGGTTACCAGGGTAACTTAACACGTTAAAGATGGGGAACGATTATTCACCATGTTTATTTACCTTTCACCTAAATAGCCAATGGATGGCTATTCTGAGACATAGCGACTTGGCTTACATGGTGTACCTGATGTCCAGCGCTCCTAGTTTTAGTCAGGGCATGAACGTTAGCAGTAACGGTGGACAATGATTTTTTTTATTCTGTTGGAAAAATGGCAGCGAGGAGCCATGGAAAGCATGGAAAAAGTCCCGAGATCATAAGTCAAAGTTACTTAGTATTATGTAACGGATAGACGGGCCTTGTTAATTCAATATGCCAGTG
The DNA here is from genome assembly GCA_964020975.1 of Hermodice carunculata. NCBI lineage: Eukaryota > Metazoa > Annelida > Polychaeta > Eunicida > Amphinomidae > Hermodice > Hermodice carunculata. Next base: position 76,461,419 of record OZ026621.1, read on the forward strand.
ACACTTGGCAGCATTTGCAGGAACCGGTTACAACGGTTTACTTACGGATAATAATCGACTTTGATTTTTGTGCCCGTACTGCCTGAAGGAATTAGGCACGGAGTGTCGCTTATTTGTAATCACCCAAAGAGTGCAAATTTGAAGTAAAAACGTTTCACCCGCAAAGACTGTTCTTATTGGTCAGTACATTTTATAAATTTACGACAGGGGGTCAATGACGCGTCGCGATATGCTCTTTCTTCTGGTCGTCTCATGATAATAAAATGTAACTTATTATACTGCTGCCACACTAGACCCGGGATAGACCCGAGATAATGATGAGGGTAGTACCCGGGGCAGGTTAATTCGAGAGAACTTGCCACACTACAGTCTGATCTCCCGGGGTGGTTCCCATTCGGGTTGTTGTAGCCACACTGTAGATAGTAACCCGAGACAGGTCAGGAATGTCCTGAGCTGATGTCAAAGGGCAGCTGTTTATCTCATTGGCCAGGTCACCGTTACCAGATACACCCCCTGTGGAGCCCATCCCGCGTCAAGATCTCGCATTGAACCCTCATCATCCAGGGTTTGCCTGGAACATCAACTCGATATCATCCCGGAGTAAAATTTCACAGTGTGGTAGAGTTTCTCCAGTTAATCTCGGACTGAACCCTAGATATTTGTCTAGTGTGGCAAGGGTATTATACTCGTATCATGGCTAAGTGCTGTCCTGTGCGATCATCGCGTACCAGTAAGGAACAATGGAAACTAGAAAAAAGATTTGCTTCACAGCAAATGTCTGGGGCCTTCAAATGAGAACAGTTTGAAATGCTACACTTTGCCACAGTTCAACATGATCTAAATTTCGTGTATTAGCCTATTTTTATAAATTAAAATGCTACAACTTTGGTTTTTGGTTCATTGGATGTGGCCATGTCACAAACTTATAAAATGAAGTTTGAGGGAAACTACTATCTATAATAGTTTTGAAGCTATTCAACATTCTAATTTTTGTACATTTACCTAATTTACATAAATTGAAAGCCTACAACTTTGGTTTATGGTTCATTGGATGGGGCTTTGCCACAAACGCATAAATTGAAGTAGGAATGGCACCTCTATCTATAATAGCTTTGAAGCTATTCAAGATTTACATGTTGCATGTTCGCCTAATTTGCATTTATCAAAACCCTACAACTTTGGTTCATGGTTCATTGGATGCGACTTTGCCACAAACCTATAAATTGAAGTTGGAATGGCATGTCTATGTTTAATAGTTTTGGAGATATTCAACATTGAAATTTTTCAAAGCCCCTTATTAGCATAATTTGAAATTTTACAACTTATACTGTCCATTATATTGAAAGGTGTCACTAACCTATGCATGCACATTGAAATTTTGAGATTCTGCAATAGTTTGGAAGATATGGAGCTTTTTAAAATTAGATACACCCTAATTGCATACTTTTAAGCATCATGACTATTCCAAATGAGATGCACAATTTCACTGGTTAGGTCAGTCGCCATAACAAGTTTGGTAGTTTTCGGAAAAACAGTACTTGACAAAATCTCCAGACCAACTTGGTCGTGAATAAGGAAAGAAAGAAAATTCCAGTGTTTACTTATACAGTGAAACTTCTCTACAGTGGGCACCCGTGGGACCAGAGAAAATGCCCACTCCTGCGAGGGTCAGCCCTTCTTGGCAGTATGGATGAGTATATGTGCACATACATGTACATTATTCATACAAGTACGTATACATATACAGTGTAAACATATAAGAATTCAAGGGGATGTGTATACATGCAATACAAAACTGTCTTTCTTCCTTTTCTACATAAACAAATGGAACAGAAGCTGTCAAGAAACTACATGTACGTGTACCTACGAACCGAGACAAGCACTATACTGCCTCAGTATTGGCTATAAGGATTAGGCTTCGTCTCACTGGTTACAAAAAACCAAAGACATGAAAGTGTCGACTGAGATGACACAAATCTACACACTGTTTCAAAATTCAAAAAGTTGTGAAAACGGTCATTGAGGACTGGAATATCATACTTTGATGAGTCTGGCCAAGTTGTCTATTTTAAACAGAGGGTACACTCAGGAGGCTTGTTCTGCCTAGAAATCCAGAACCTGTGTTCCCTTGGGACTGATACGCTTAGAAGACTGACATAGCCTCAGGAAAAAAAAACTGATCAGCTAGGCACCAGTCGCAGTCATGGTGCACTGTCAGCTCTGTGCAGCACCAGTGGGAACTATAACCTGCCTGGTACATATGTCAGCATAGAGCAGATCTGTTCTTCCATGAACAGAAGAGATTTTCTGTATTTTATTGACAGCCTCATCACACAGTTGTTAAGAGTCCTTCCCCCTCCCATTTGCTATAAGACCAAAACCTTCCAAAACATACATCTAGCATGCATGGATAGAAGGCTGCCTTTGAGACGGGTTCAAGCTAATTAATTATGAATGCAAATGGTTGCCTACTACCCGGGAGGTCAAGCAATAGGTCATACAACAAGCAGTTGGAGACCTGCAAGTGGCTTGTGGAGAAATTCAGTGAATTAGCATACATTGAAATTAAATTAAAAAAGTTTTTTTGTATGCTTTTGGATTTGGCAGTTGTCTCAAACCTACATATGTAAGTTAGAACTTTGTGTCTATCTATAATATTTTTGAAGATATAGATCTTTTAAAACTTTAATTGCCCTTCATTTGCATACTTTAAAACATCATGGCTATTCCAAACCAGGTGCACAATTTTATTGGTAGGTCAATCACCATGGCAAGTTTGGTGATTTTGGGAATAATAGTGTCTGAGAAGAACTCCGGACAAAATTGGGTGCCATGGAAAGAAAGAAAGAAAGAACGCAAGGAAAAACAATATGTCTTGGTTGGCACCCGGACACAAATACCCAAAAAAAGCAATGTAGGAAAATCGGCTCATAGTAACGTTTTAACATTTGCTCAGTGCATGCCATAAAAGGTGCAACGTGAGCAGACTCCTCGTTGCAGACGTGCTTGGGTAAGAATATGAATCTAAAGGGCTTGAGAGATATATGGCGTATCGTCAACACTCTTTTTCCCCGTCGGGCATTTTCATGAAACGCTGGGGTGACATATAACACCTGTCCAAATGCTCCTCTGTTTCAGCAGTTCATATCCTAAAGCACAGGGCAAGGACATGGCCAGTAAGGTCAAAGGATCGTTTGGTTAGGATTGGCATTTCAAGAGATTGATCATTGTCAAACGGTCTCTCGCGATTGGACATTGCAGTGTTATACAAAATAGCAGTGGAACACGACCCATGGCGGGGGGGGGGGGGAGGGAATCTTCCTTCTGGCCAATGCATGTGCTGATAGGCCGCTGGTGAAGGGCGTATACTGAGCTTTATACTTCAAGAAAAGATTAAGGTTCCTGTTTCTGTCCTGACAGGGTGATAATGTTCCTTTTTCTAGCTATGTACTGGTAGAGTCTTTTTGGCATGTTATCGGGCAAGAAAGCACTGCAGGTCAGAGTACGTTGTCCAGCATGATTTTAGAAAATCATATTCAGGGCGTCGTATACTTTATGACTCCAATGCATACATATTTAACTTTTTGTCTATAGTTACCCTCTAATACCATAAAAAGTTTATTTTCTAGAAAAAAAACAACATCATAACATCAAGTTAAATTCTGGTACTAAATATAAAATTTAAGTGTCGCTATTGGTGTAACTAAATTTTAATTACAATTCTTAAATTGTGCATGGAATTTAATAAAGCATTTCAAAAAATAAAAATGAGATTTATTTTATGATGTCAAATTTTTTTTTTTAATTTTGAAATTTTAACTTAAATTTAAACAGCCTGTAACCTTTGGAGTTAAAGCCCTTATCCAAATTTAAAACACGGTTTTGCTGCTAAAAGTGTACCGTTTTATTTCCCATAAAAAATAATGTTTCCCTTTTTTTGTGTTTGTTTTATTTTTATTTTTCCGCGAAAACAGGTAAAACATAAGTTTTTTAATTAAGCAGTTACAATTCTAGTTCTTAACACTTACAGAAACATCATTATTTTTAATAACTTAATCCAAATGTATGCTTTTAGAAAACATATTGTTTGTATGATCTCAAATGAGAAGTATAGTGTATGTAAGGTCGTGTTTGGAGCAAAAAAGTAGCTTCTGTGTAAAGTGTTGTAAAAGTGTGCCACGCCCTTAATTTAAATGCACCAAGGGAATTTAATATCCAATGCCACGATTACACCATAGGTGTCATCTTAAACTTTCCAGTAAAACGTTTTTCTCTTACACTGGTATAGACAACTCTAGTGACCAGAAAAGTGTTCAAATATCCAGAAGTGGCTATTGGAATGGACATCATTTATTTTGTGCGCCACTTCAGGGGGTGATACCGGGGCAATATAAAGATTCAGGACATCTTGACCGTGAACAGGTAACTTAATTTCCCTCCATATGAAGCACACAAAATGATGGCCCTTGACAATCCCGGGAGGGTACCTTCGACAGATCGCAGGTGTTGTACCCCTACATCTAATCCAATTTGATGGTCACACTTGAACCATATTGATGTTCCTCTAGGCATGTTATAAAGCTTTACTTAGAATTTGGCGACGGTAAATGATTTTTTATTAAGACGCGTAAATCACATTTACTGTTTAAAACCGTTGTAGTGTATCCCACGAACTTCATGTCCGCCCAGTGTAGAGAATCTAATTTAGAGGACTACCCATTTTTTATGGAAGGTATCCAGCAAGGGAGGTTACCTGTATTACCAGATGTCTTCAACAAAATATCACACAGTAAAATATGTGAATATTCTGGGTGACCAAGGCCATAAAGTTACATCGACAATGGCAGACTCGATCATCTATTATAAATGCCTAATGTTATTAGATGGATAATTCTGCACTTGATTTTAGCTGATAGAACATTGGTGGTGAGAATCGTGAGGTCATTGTACTGATAGGCATTTTCCCTTAATCATTTAATCCAAATGGTCTAAAAAGGTCCTTTCTTTGATACTTGGTCCTTGTTTTGTTTGTTTGTTGACTCCTTTATACATTATTATATGTGCACTCTAAAGAGGTCGTGACCTTTTAAGTCAACTCTCTCCAAGACGCTTGTAGTCGTAATTTTTTTTCCCGGAGTGCCTTGACATTCAGGTTTTTGACAGGTTTACAACTTTTTGTGTATGTTGTTTGAAGTCTTCAATCTTAAGTATTCAAACCAACACTCACAATGGAACAGGTATTCATTGCTCACTGAATCTACATTCTTTGTATTCATCAATGTTCTTCATGGCTTAAGGAATCAATGATTGTGTACTGTTGATGGTTTAAAAAAGAAAATACACGGGTTCGTGGGAAATTGTTTCATTGCTACCTGCACCGGGGGTAAACGATTTTCTTCTGGTGTATGGCTTGAGATTAGTAATCTGTGGCAACGTTGTGGAATATCTGTGGACGACTGAATGGACGAAAATAGGTGAGTTGCTGGTTGAATTAATTACATTGGCTAATTTATTGCACAATGTGTCAAAAAACATACCCGAAGCTTAAGTATTCTTCTACAACATGTATACATAATAACGTATGTGTGTGTCCTACAGGCGTCCGTTAGTCAGTCCCCAGTTTCAATATTCACGTTTCTTTTTCGATTTGTTGTCGTATTTACTCATTTAATGGCAGTATACAACACTATTATGTTATCTTTTAGGACTATCTAATATCCCAGGTGTAATTTATGATACTTGAAGGCTTTTGTGTCGACAAATGAATACTGAAACAGAATAATGCTTAAAAAGGTTTGGTGTAAGACAAAAATCGTTATTTATGGTAGTGGTATAAGTTTGTCTGAAAAAAAAACTTTAACGTCCTTATCTTTTATTTTTCAGGGTCGATGCCGAGCACAAAAAGATCAAACTTTGCGAGTATCGCAAAAAAACCCCAAAAAACAAAACAAACAACAACAACAACAACGACAACAAATAAAAAAAACAAACAAAAAAACAAACAAACAAAAAAAACAAACAAACAAAAAACAACAACAACAACAACAACAACACACACACACACACACACACACACACACACACACACAAACACAGGGGTATCGCAGAAGAGAAAACTTTCTGAAATTGTGAGTCATGCAGTGGAACAGGAAACAGAATATAATGAAGATGCTACATCACCAACTTAGTCATCACTTGAGCAAGAGGAGTATTCCATACAAACCGAAACATATCTTCATAGTACTGATAAAATAAATACTAACACTGTTACGAAGTTGACCATTCGTTGGATGCGGCTACGTCCCAAACCTACCAATTAAAATGGGAAGGCACCGATATCTACAGTAGTTTTGAAGTTATTTAAGATTTAACTATTGGATCTTCTAATTTTTAACAGTTTAAAATGCTACAACCTTGGCTCATGGTTCGTTGGATACGGCTATGTCACAAACCCATCAATTGAAGTTATTTGGCATCTCTATTTATAATAGTTTTGGAGATATTCAACTTTTAAACTTTCCAAATGCACCTAATTATCATCATTTAAAATGCTGCAGCATTTGATCACTGTTCATTAAATTGGCAGTGTCACAAAGCAATATGTACAACTTGAAATTGTGTGTCTATATGTAATAAGTTTGAAGATTTAGAGCGACTAAAAGTTTCATCGCCCATAATTTGCATATTGTTTAACATCATGACTGTTCCAAGCAATATGCACAACTTCACTGCTAAGTCGATCGCCATACCAAGTTTGGTACTTTTCGGAGCAATACTTTCGAGAAAAACGCGTGACAATAGAAGTGCACTCTTTAAATCTGGATGAATGGTTTAGGATATTGAGAAGAGGTCGCGCATGGAATTTAAGAAAGGCTTTATTTAGATTTAAAGGCTGTTGGTTTATGATAAAAAAAAAACGTTATAACGCACCACATAGACAATTTGTCATTACAGTTATTTTCCATTGTGAATAACTGTGAAATATTTTACACAAAATTAAATTACACTGTACCAAAGATTACTCAATTTTGCTTCTCCTGTCTATATTTTTGCATGGTGACTTTAAATTTATATCTGCTCAGACACAAACGTATTCTGGTATTTTCTCATAGTACCAGCCACATGCAACCCATAACTGCATATCCATTATCTGTTTCTAAATGGGTGAAATACTAAGTGAGCTCTATCCGCAAAGACGGCACCATCCTTGACTGGTTTGACCAGCTGGGGATCCGCTAACCGGGGCTGTCGTCCGCGTATGCTTATGTAACCTATTCCTTATTGATTAGGCGCTGAGTGTAGTTTCGCAAGGGGTACTTTTACATTTTCAAATATTTACGAAAAGTGACATTTGCATGAGAAAATGGTCACAAAAAAGTGAAAATGTATCCAGAAATAACCTTACACAATACCGCAGATTACAAATTTTGCCTTGTCTGCTAGCAAATTACACATAATCGACATGTCCATTTGCCGCCCGGTGATTATACACAGGCCTCTCCTACCTGCATGACTTCCACTCAGTCAATGTAAATTATTAACTATGGACACACATTGGTTGTCCAGGATAAATCCCCAAATAACACCGAAGATTTAACCAATGTTTTAAGATCACATCAAGCCACTCCAATCTCAATTATCCGCGAAATGCATTCTCAGCGCGCAACATCCCAATAAAAGTCCGTCTGCTGAATATTTTGGCACTAAGAGGATTTTAACATGATTTTAAGAACGATGAGGAACAGAGTCTAGGTTTGTATAGCAGTGATAGACAAGACCTCTTTCCTCGCTGCAAGATCTTTGTCGCACTGCTTCCTTCCTTTATTGTACTTTGTCTGTGTTTTCCTTGCGTCGGAGGTTTTATAAAATTATTATTATTATTATTATTATTATTATTATTATTATTATTATTATTATTATTATTATTATTATTATTATTATTATCATTATCATTATTATTATTATTATTATTGTTGTTGTTATTATTATTATTATTATTATTATTATTATTATTATTATTATTATTATTATTATTATTATTATTATTATTATTATTATTATTATCATTATTGTTATTACAGCGACGAGCACACACCTGTCGCTCTGATAATGTGCTTATTTCAGTGCCTTATTGTTTTATGCGGGTGAGCAACACCCTCCCATTTATATTCTGTTTTGATATAAGTATTATGACTACCGGCATGTGGTGATCTGTGATTATGCTTTGACTGTGATTCGATCTTATTTCTCCTCATTCGTGGGGTATTATGTGAATAATGTGGCTTCCTTATGTTATTATCATTTGATGTGATTGTGCTTCGTCTGTGACTTTAATATGTATGTTATCTTGATAAAGCTTACTTTTCCTCATTAGTGGGGGTTTTAATAAAATTATTATTATGTCGTCGAATGACGTAGATAATTTTGTTACTCATTATAAATAGAAACTCAAGATTTCTCTCGACAGATATTGATATTATCTGCAATGGGCTCCAGGCCAGAATGCAATATAAATTGCTATTGCTTGCAAAATATTATGTCATCTATGATGCAATTTATGCAGTGCAGTTAATATTTTAGAGGATTTCAATTGTCACGATAACATTCCTATTCAGCAAGATTGGATGACGGACTATAAGTATTTAGACAGGATACCTGAACAGTAATACTTCTCAGTATACTATGTACACTTATTACTTGTTCTAGAACATTCCGAACTCGAACTTAAGTATATGGCAATCTTTCAAGGTCATTCAAGGTCAAATATCCTCTCATTTTAACCTTGTCCTTTGCTTAATTTACCATGACCATTTTTTGCAAACTTAAACGTATCTCGGTTTGCTTTCTCTGTCCTTGTGCTCAGTCGGGAAGTGTATACCCTAGCAGACCATCGATGAAAATGTGCAACAGCAAAACTAGAAAATAATATTTGCCAGACAACAATTGGGTGTATGTTGAAAATTAGCATAATCTGAAGTGTTTAATCTTTTGTTCAATGACAACACGAAGTAGATGTTTTCATATTGACCGCGGTCCTGTGCTGCTGCCATAACGCATCAGTGAACTTAGGAGGTTGGAATGCAGATTCGTGTTTCAAGCTGGGCCAGATCAATTTCTCTAATAAAATTGAATACTCAGAAAAAATAAGATTGAGAGGAATTAGCTAGTGTATAGCTATTTTAACACACACACACACAAGCACGCACACGCACACGCACACACACATATACATGTCTATATATATATATATATATATATATATATATATATATATATATATATATATATATATATATATATATATATATATGTATGTTGTACTAATGTATTTTTATCATGACTAATTCTTAATTCCTAACATAACAAAAGATCTATCATTCCATTTAATATTTTTCCTCTGTATCTATTTTAAAATTTTGTCCTTGAATAGAGGCATTATTTCAGTTTTATCTTAATTAACTTTTACTCCGAATATGTTTCAAAGCTTTCAAATACACGTATTACCCCCAGCAGGATATCCCTTGTAGCTTTAATTGTTAAACACGTATCGCCTGCATATGTCTTATTTTAAATTTTGTTTCTGAAATTGGATTTCCCTCAACGGTTTGGTTTTGTCTGATATTTATAGCAAGGAATTCTGTGCATCGAATGGAGATATAAGGCGAAAGGGAGCAACCTTGACGCACTCCTCCGCAAATATTAAAAGGTTCTGTTGACCGGCCGTTATCAGTGACTTGGCTTGTAATATTAGTACATGGAATTTTAATCAACTGGCATAAAGACTGTCCGAAGTTAAAAAACTTTGAAACAAAATACACAAATTTCCAGTCCAAAAAGTCGAAGGCTTTTCCAAAGTCTATGAAAACTGCCAATGCCAAAATATCTTCCATATCTGTATATTCTAATAGCTCTACTACTCTCGTGGTAATCTCCCCTATGTATCTATTCATCTATTCTTCATAAAATCTGTCTGATCACTATCAATAATAGTTAGCAATATTCTATAATAGTTTTGAAAATGTGAAAGATTTTAATTTCCCGTGGGATCCTAATAGAATAAATTAAATTTTATAGCTTTCATTTTGGGTTCATTGGATGTGCGTGTAGCTCAAACCTATGACGTAAAGTTGGATTGACACTTGCATTTATAGTTCTTTTTGAATATGTTCGACATTTTATTTTCTCAAGGATGTCCAGTTCGTGTAAATCTAATTTTCCAAATCTCATTTTTTTTCATTGGATACGCTAATAGCGCAAATTACCTGTGAAATGCAGTTAGATTGACATATTTATCCACAATACTTCTGAAGATATTGAACATGTATATAATTTCTGAATGTACCTGACTTGCATATATTAAGTTTGATAACTCTCATTTCACTAGCTATGCCAAAAGCAAAACGCAATTTATGGACGGTGGATCGACGCCACCCTTTCCGATACTTTTTCAGATATTAGATATTAAAGTTTCAATTGACTGTGATTCGCAAATATTTTGAAATATTATTTATTGCAAATCAGATGATCAATTTCAATAATAGCGCTGTGGCCAGTGATATTTTGAATTTTTACCTATACCAATCACCCACAAAAGTTCCGTCTAATAAATTAGCTAGAAAGAAAAACGAAAACACATTGTCTATGTTTGCATACAGACATAACAAATAAAAATAAAAACCAAAAAAACAAAAAAGAAACATAACAAATAAAAATAAAAACCAAAAAAACAAAAAAGAAACAAACAAAAAAAAACCAAAACAAAAAACCAACCCCCCCCAAAAAAAACAAAAAAAAAAACAAAAAAACCCCAAAAAACAAAAACAAAAAACAAAAAAACAAACCCCCCCTAACCCCCCCAAAAATAAGCCCCCCCCCACCCAATCCATTCTAAATTTGACACGTGTAAGTCTTGAGTGCGAATGTTGAACCTCAATTAACTCAAATATGGGCTAATGATAGTACCGTGTAATAATCATGTCAGACACACTGACCTGTATGATGTCAGCATCCGACTCCTGTGCCAAGTTCAGGGACATTGAGGACAGGCTCGAGGGGAGTGGAAGTGGGAAGCGTTCGAGAGTCATTGTGCAGGTTGGCACCAATGCTCTCTCGGACAGACAGGGAAGAGCAGGGGGGAGCATAGGAACTGAGACGGTGTTAGCCAGAAACGGGAAGCTTGTGGGGAGGTTAGCGCAGTTACACTGCGACGCGTTGGTAATGGGAGTATTACCAAGGTTTAGGATGAGTGCGTGGGAAGGGAGTTGGATATGTGGTCCAGGTTTTTTATGTAGTTTGAAAACCACAACCGGCTTTTTCTGTAGTTGAAATAACAGATAGGATGGCCCAGCGGGCTATATAATTGGCCTACAAGGTGTGCACGAGCATATACCAAATTTGAACACCCGTTAAAAAATTATCGAAAACACACGATTTGAGTAAATTTATAGAAGAGCATATCCAAATTCTGTTACAAATGAGTACCAGACTCTCAAATCCGCTTTAATAAGTTCAATGCTACCCATGGATAACATGGAGAAGTTGCTCTGAAGAAGGCATTTGAGAGCTTCAGAAGTTTGGAGTTGTGGGTAATGGCGCCAAATAGTTTGAATGCTTAAGTTAAAACCCTTCCCGCCATTCGTAACCATAAATAAGAATAACAGGTAGATCCGCTAATAATGGCTAACTATGTAGATATGGATTCAACTTTTAATTCAACTCCTTCAATGCACTTTGAAGAACTACAGTTGAGTCGACGTCTGGCACGATCAAAGACAAATAAACCTATTCCAAGTTTTTTTCGTTTTGCTTCATCTTCTGCTCTTTTTTTTCTGCAGTCAGGAAGGGGAGGGCACGTTTCCGGCGCCACCTCCCCTACCCGTAAATCCGCGCCTGAGAGGGTGGGAGAAAAAGAACAACAACATGAAAATATGATATGTCAAGTGTGGAGGATTCAAATGGAAGAAATAGAGGATATAGCTGAAAGAGAGAAAATGGATATTATTGCACTAGTAGAGACACATATTACAACAGAAGAGACAGGGTCAGTGACAGGCACCCGCAGGATATGATATGGTAGGCAGAGGAAGAGAAAGTGGGCAAAAGAAGGGAGGAGCAGCAGCGTTTCTGATAAACAAAGGGATAAAGTGGCATGAAGTCTGCAAGGACAGATGGGAAGATGATAGTGAGGTGAAAAATGAGATGTAGTGGATAGTAGTAGAGTCGATTGGAAACAGAGTAGCAATAGGCATAGTGTATGCGGGACATGAGGGTCTACCGAATGAATGGAATGACCAAATATATGATAGAATAAAAATGATGACTAGTGATATCAGCAGCGCACAGGAACTGGAATAGAAGGAGGGGCAGAGAAGTTAAGGGGCCATCTGTAAGGTTATTTTGCAGTATGAATGGAAACAGGCTGTTGAACTTCACTTGGAATTATAGGCTGAGAATAGTGAACAGGGACGCGCAGTACAAGGGAAGTGGGCATGCGCCTCAAGTGGTAGACAATACTCGATTTTATCTTAATTTATAGCGAGATATTTGAATGACACAAAAATGTGAAGTACATGAAGAGGATAGACTGGACATAGGCAGTAACCGCAACTGGATGACAATTTCACTTGACATGCAACCATACCTGAGGGATTGGGGGGGGGGACCAAATGGGTGTGGAACACACACCGGGGCAGATTGAGATTGAGGTGGCTACCAGGGAAGCCTGAGAACTGCATTACAAGAGTGGAAAGATAAATGGGTGATTGAAGAAGTACAGCAAATGAATGAAAATCTTACTAGCAGAATAATTAGAGTGGCTCAAGAAAAGATTGGCAGAAAGAATGTTCTGCTTGAGAATATAATAGAGGATATAAAATAGCCCCAGAAGTGAAAGAACGGATAAAGAGAAAGAGGGTTAGAAATGGAGCGCGGGGATTAGTCAGGAAAAACAACCGCCCAGAAAATATAATATAGGAAGCTGAGAGACAGTATATAGAATGTAGAAAACAGGTAGGGGATATACAGGTAGGGGATATGAAAGCAGAAAGGAGAGCAAGTAAAAATGAACATTTGACAAAGAAAATAGTGGAAAAAGGAGGAGAAGGGTCGACTTTTTTTGGAAACAGGTTTGCCAAGAAAGAGAGAATAAAACCCAAGAAATCAAGTATAGAGGAAAGAGAACACATAGGATCTGACTCGGACTCGGACTTTGGAATTGCCAAGACAAAAATGGAGAAAGGTTTTCATGTTTTCTTTTTCTTTTTGAGATGTGAGAAAGGCATATGATAAGGTATGGAGAGATGCTCTATGGGAAAAATTTAGTGGGTTAGGATTCGGAGGGAATTTTCTGGAAGTAGAGACAGCACTATACAAGGATGTTGAATGAATCGTTTCATTGGGATGAGTTGTAGTAGAAAATGCACAGCTGAACATAGCCATAAAGCAAGGGGGTGTGCTTTCCCCTCTTTTTTCGCTCTATATATTAAGGACGTAGGTTAACAGCTAATGGATTGTGATAGGGGAGTAACAAAAGGACATCAGGAAATTCCTAGGTTACTATTTGCAGATGACGCTGGGCGCATGCCCGAGTCCCAAAATGAATTACAGGATATGTAAACAACGTAGGGGAATATGGGAATAAATGGACGTTAGAATTTATCCAAAACAAAAGCCAAGTTATGACACCAGTAGAGAAACCAGATGGCAGTAGAAATTAAACACTTGGGAAATTCCCAATTCCAGATGGTAGAGAGCATCTGATTGAAATTGGAGAGGTAGATGAATAGGAATATCTTGGGGGTAAAGATAAAAGCAACGGGTGAAGGTATGTTCAGGTACCATTTTGAAAGTAGAATTTGAACCATGCAAAGAGAATGATAAAAGTTACGGCAATAAATAAATTGAACAGAGCACTCACAGTTCGAGTGTTGTTGGATAAAATAGCTACACCAGGAATGCCATATAGTTCAGATGTTATGGCAGTAAATGAGGAGGATATTCAAGGTATGGAGAAAGCACAGAATGAATGCAATGGCTTCTTGGAGCACTGCCGTGTACAGCAACAGAAGCAATCTTAGGGGAGGTAGAATGGAATAGCATAACTGACAGAATTGCCAAATCCAAGCTGAACTACTGGGGATATTTACAATTAGTAAGCTAGGACAGGTGGTGCAGGAAAATATATAATGAAGCTATTACAGAGCAGACAATAAGTTACAAATAAGTTACCAGAAAAGTACGAATTGAAAGGTTGTAATGAGATTGTGGAAAAACATATATAGGGAAGGTAGTGACAGAAGGAGGGAACAAAAACTGCATGGAGACAAGGTGTGAGGAGAAAAGTGTGCTAAATACAAATAAGGTTTTAGAGAAGCCAAAGAAAAGGACATGATGGTATGGAGGGAAGGGACCCAAATGTTTGTTCCAGAGTAAGGCAGCAGTTATCAATTCAGAAAAGAAAGGACACAAATGAATGGCAAGTAGCAATGGTTTGTTCCCAGGAGGCAGAAGAGACGGTAGACCATTGGTTGGTATGGTGTGGGGTTATATAGAGAGATGAGGGAAAATGTGTTTAGAAAATGGCAGAATGAGGTTTATAACTGTAAGGACTTCGAGAAAGGTTGGTGTTTAGAAGAAGTGTGCGTAGCATGGATTTTAGGTTTGACAGGCCGGGGGGGGGGGTGTCACCAGGAGGAAAGAAAGGGGTCAGAAATATACAGGACTTCCTTGTAGGGTGCTTGGAGAAAAGAAAAGGAATGCCAGAATTCGAAGAGGACAGACTAATTAGAATAATAGGTTTTGGGAAGGAAAGAGAAAGGTGGTAGTCCTTACCAGGGCCATCATGACTGTGTGCACAGGACATGGAAAATGCCTGAGCCTCAGCGGCGGGGGATAGGGGCAGAGGGAAAGTATTTTTTTTCGGCGACGTGTATCAGATTTTGATTCAGAACCGCGGCAAATAAGCGGAGTGCCACAGGATTATTGTGACGCGAAATTTTCAACCAATAAATGAAGAAGTTTTTTTTATCCCGCGTGCTCCAATAGGTGGATACTGAGGGAAAGTTACCTGCAGCGCCACCTATAGGCGACATAGAGCACTGAAATGGAAACGCATGTGAAGCTGATGATAAGACAAAATGTACCACCAACAAGCAGCCATTATCCTGACCATACCGGTTTGATTTTCGGCATTTCTTTCTAAAAAATTAACAAATAGTTTGTGAAAGGAGCTATATCTACATAGTGTCACAATCGTTCAGATTTTGTCACCTCCTGGTCTAACTGTTATAGAGAAAACTAATTTTGTGCACGAGACTCATGTCTGTCGTCGCTGCAGGGTTACCTTTTAACGTCAAATTGGTTCATCGGCTTTCCCGTACTGGTCCAGGAGCCTGTCTGGCTCCGCGGGGTGGAAAATAGGACAGATACAAGGAACTCCCTGTTCCTCAGTTGGCAAATGAAATGCGAATTAGTTCATTTTGTCCAGTAAGATTTTGAGATGGACCACACGGCACATTACCCCGCAGTTACCTGTCGGGCACTCGAAAGCAAGTGATTTCCGGTCTAGCGCAGACATTACTAACAGCTTTCCTTTTTGTGCTCTGCGGGTGCTGACAGCAAGAAATACCAGAGACGTGCACACAGACAAATATTATTTTGGAGACTTCAACATCTCTGATTCATGTCATACCACAGGATATTCTAAGCGGCATTTAAATGCCTCACATGCGCTTATCAAAAATGCGTCAGTTAGTTACGCATATTGGTTTACAGTCTGTCCCGTGCTGTGTACAAGAGCAGATTTCCATGAAAATTGTGATGATGTATTTTGCACGTTTTATTTCTCCGACTTGAGACTGCTGGTAAAATCAGGACGTCGTTACGTTATTTGTTGCGGAAAACAAATCTTACATTTCCCTCACAGACATGCTTTGTAGCATTCAAAGACATTTCAGTTGACACTGATCAAATTATTGATAAATTTGATGTGTACTTTTATGCTTTTCTTCTCTACAACTACACGTACACAATGGTACCTTTCAACGTACTGACCTATTAGATGACTGCTCAAAACGCTCTAGTGTGGTACTTAACGTCAGGCTTTTCTGCTAAAGTGACCAACAACATTCATTTTGTCTTGTGTATTTTTCTTCAAACGTTTTGCCTGGAAGCCTCAGACGAGAACTTCCGTAATAAGCCTAGTAGCTCCCCCCCCCCCCCCCCGTCGATCGGTGCTCTCATCTTTGAGCCAAGACAGAACGTTTGCTGCAACATTTGAAGTATTCTTAGCGGCCATTCTACATTTCCATCACTTTAAGAAGGATACACAAAGTATACATGGGAGAGAAGCATAAATAAATACATGAATGAATAAATAAAAAACAAATAAATAAATTGAATTAAATAAATAAATAAATAAATGAATAAATAAATAAATAAATAAATAAATAAATAAATAAATAAATAAATAAATAAATAAATAAATAAATAAATAATACAAGTAAATGAATGAATGAATGTATTGACAAACAGATAAAAAATCAATCAATCAATCAACTAAATAAATAAACATTAATAAGTAAACAAATAATGACACAAACAAAACAAATAAATAAATAAAATAAATAAAGTCCGCGCGCACAGTTAGTTATACAATAGAAAGTTACGTGAATATATGACATCTGGAGTAATATGCTATTTCATGTGGACCTAAAACAACATGTATTTCGCTGTTATAACTTATTTAGAAAAAAACTTACTAAACACGCTTCAGTATATATATTTTCAATTCTAAACAACTGAGACGGAGACAGTCCCATCCTCAGTTGACCTTGGATGTGCAGAATGAAGTGGTCCTGTGACCTTCGGAATCATACCAAAGTCACATATCTTTCAGACCATCATCATAATCAATATCTAAGCGCTGTCTCAGGAGGTCTCATGTGACCACTCAAAGCAATGGTTCTCAAGTTACGACTCAAAACTACTAGCCTCACTGAAGTAGGCATATGACCACGGGTACTGTGTCAATATCAACCATGTGCATTTCATTCAAGCCCTTTCACTGGACCATTGCCGAATGCAATGTTATATATATATATATATATATATATATATATATATATATATATATATATATATATATATATATATATATATATATATATATATATATATATATATATATATATTTACTCGTGCTCCCTCGCGTAGAGAGGTGGAAAGAAAAAAAAAGAAAATAAAGTTGTAGCTGGAATAATTCCCTCTATATACAAGGCAAGCAAAAAGGGTGCCGTGTGAGCGGGAATGTATAACGTCCATGTCACCCATGTGCGCTGTCAAGCTAGCCGTTTTGGAGGACCGTTACTGGTTGCAATATCAAAATATTTACTCACATAGTTCAAACCAACATTACAAAATTATAAGTCAATATCTAAGTTCGACCTGATGTCACTCACAGTCAGAATTAACGACACCAAAAGACTCCCAATAGATGCCTTGTTATTAGTGTTTAATATTAACCATGGCCAAAGCACCCAGCATTTCATTCATTTGAGATAGAGCATTCACGGGGTACCCTCGTGCCCGCACGAAAGCTCCTCAGATTCAGGTACCCGGGTACAAACCCCGGTACCCGTAAAATTTCAGACTCCAAACAGCATTCCTCTGTGTCGATGATTTGACAGAACTCGGATTGCTACGGGTATAGTTTTTCACACAATTTTGTGGTAACTTTTCAAACAATTTCCCCTCGAATAAGCCAGGCCAGGCCAGTTGACAATTTACAAATATACAGTCGGGTACCCGTGTAGGAGCCTGTACCCGAGGCGGGTATCTGGGTAAAAAAAAAAGGTACTAAGCGAAGGCACTAATACCAGCATACATGTCAGATCTGCTGTTGTCCCTTCAGTAACAAAATTAGCAAGTACGGTACCTTTAAAAATAAATTACAAATTTTGAGAATCATTATAGATCAGAAAATGCCAGGTACATTCCCACTACCTTTGAAGAGATGCTGATGAAATTAAGATCTGTGTGTCGCCACACGTGTCCACATGCCATTTTGAGGCATTTTGGAGAAAATTTTTAAGCAATTTTCGGAGAAGAGATTGTGCTAGATTTTGCCAATGAGTCAACATAAAAATATCATTGAAATACACAAAATCACTACGGTGTGAACATTTGAACATTCAGTAGAGACCAAGCCATCATGACATGCCTAAAAACTTTGAAGTAAGTCGGTAAAAAATAAAGAACTAAGACCACCATGTGGTTGAAACACTTTGAGCCTTTTGTAATTCATATTTCTACCGAATTTCAGCATGCTCTCGGTTCAGGTCTTGGAGAAGAAGTCAAAAATACCCCCCCCCCACCAAAAAAAAAAAAAAATCTGAAAAAAGCGAAAAAAAAAACCAACAAAAAAATACACACAAAAACAAAAGTAAAACAAAAACCCAACAATAATTATACATATATATATATATATATATATATATATAAAATCAAAGAGTCAAGATATTTTAAAAACACAGTACCACCTATTGAACAAATTAAGATCTGAGGGCATCAAGAGAATATCTATGTAAGCTATTGGCCCCCGTAGTTTTGGGTGAATTTTAATGATTTTGCTCAAAATGTTAAATAGGAGAAATTCAGACATTGCCATAGTATGACTATTCGAGTATCCTGGGTAGGAAAACGCCCAAGGTAGATGGGCATCAAGTTTAAAGAGATCCGACTAACGGTTTTTGGAGAAGACGAAAATGGGAAATTGTTTATGGACCGATGACGGATGGAGGGCCGTTAGATAAGCTTAGCTGACTGACAAGCCGACAGAGTTAAAAAAAATCTCAGCCCATGTAATTTGTAAATCCAGATTCCTACATCCGTGGGTCACTCTATGTTGGAAGCTTTGTTGTGGCTTCCTATTTACTGACAGTTGCACACAGTATTCAGTTTTTTTTGGACACCTAAGCTTCCAAATGGTAGCGCAATCATCGGGCTGCCGTTTTACTTCCGCATTCTTTGTCTCACTTTAGCGCTTTCACTTTGAACAATATTCATTTGAAGTCCGCGTGGTGATCTTCTGGAAGGCAGCGAGTTTAACTTTCATTGGACATGTCTTTCAAATCAACATCGTTGAACTCGTTGTCTGAGCGACCTTGCAGTGTAAACAGTAACGCATCGAGGAGAGTTGCTGTTTCAGTCTCAGTATATTTTTGGCTTATTGAGAGTCGGTATAAACATTTTGTATGTGGTTGCCCGTGTGATGGACAGGAAATACTTAAGTTACTACAAGAATTAAATGAAAGCATGTGAAGTCTACATGGGCTAATGTTATCCATCCTCGCTATAAAAGCCGGAAAAACACCACATTTAGGCGAAATGGTTGGGGTTTTTTCTCTTTTTTTTTTCACTGATAGGTATTCTATTGGATGTCTTCCTTGATTCACGTAGCGATTTTATCAGCTAACCCAATAAAACACACACACACGCACGCACACACACACACACACACACACACACACACACACACACACACACACACACACACACACACACATATATATATGTATATATATATATATATATGAATACCACGCGGACTTCGAAAGAGACCATTTCTACATCAAGACTACCAATTTACAGACCCATTTTTGTTTATCTTTACTTAAATGATAGCCCCCTTAAGACCACTCCCCTATTAAAACCACATTTTTTCTGTGCTTTAGGTGATCTTCATAGGGAGATTCCACACTATATATATATATTTATGCCACATGTCTTGCATCCTTGCATAGTGGGTGATTTCTTCCACAGCATAGGATTCTTCTCTGCTTCTAAAATCAGCATTTCATTTGGATCCTCCATGATGATGATAGAGATGGCGGGGAAATCCCATGTGGGAAACTTAACTCCAACATGTATCCATGGATACATACGTCACACAAAAACATTGCCTGATTGGCCTTAAGCTTTTATCGTGTTGTTTCAGCAATCCTTGATCAATTCCAACGACAAAGAAATTATCTGTATCTGCGTTCGTTATCTTTATAGCTGAGGTGTGACTGCTAAAAGGAAATTGTTCCTGAACGATTTTTTTTATCTTTATCGTTTATAGTTTATCTTTAAAGTCATAGTTGTTGTGTGACCGGGGCCTAACGCGCTGTTAAAGGTACAAATAAGTATCAGTACATGCGTCAGTGGGAGTCCTGACAGAGGTTCTACGATGTGCAAACATCTTTATTGACGTTTATTTTGGTGATTTCTATTCATTCCTTATGTCATCTCGTAAAACACAAAGTATAGCCTGATACCAATGACTGGACTAACTGTTCGGTTGGTGCCTTTCCTAATTTCATGGGGAGAGAGAGAGAGAGAGAGAGAGAGAGAGAGAGAGAGAGAGAGAGAGAGAGAGAGAGAGAGAGAGAGAGAGAGAGAGAGAGAGAGAGAGAGAGAGAGAGAGAGAGAGAGAGAAGAGAAGAGGAGAGAGAGGAGAGGAGAGAGAGAGAGAGAGAGAGAGAGAGAGAGAGACCCCATTACAATGGCTATCTTACCTACATGAATTGTGCCTTCAAAATCTTACTTGCCGAGAAATCAAAAATTACCGATAGAAACTCGACGAATGCAATTAGATAGGTGTCTGCATACAAGATGGGGGAAATTGTCGAAACCTGAGACAAGTATTCTTTGTCTCAGTGAAACTAAATGGAAGACTAACAGTTGTTGCTTTCGTTGGAACACGGAGCGACATTAAAAAAAATATAACAAAACAACAATTTGAAAGACAAAGGTTACGTAAATAATCACGAAAAGAAATGAAACGAGCAAAATTGAAGAGATACTAAGATGGCAACACACTAATAAAATGAAACAACTGTATCCTGCAAATTTGTTGACAATTACGATCCCATATAAATGACATGAGTTGCTTCATGCTGGTGTGTGAAGGAGAGTTTTAACTGGCTTCAGATGCTAGATTACATTACAGATTTCCCAATTAGTTGGGTCTCCTGAGATTGGGGATACCATATCTGATAATGATAAAATGAATCACAGCAAAATTACATACGGAATATTTATATATATATTAGAGCCTGACCGAACCCGAACAACCGAACCCGAGCTAACCGAGTTTCAGGATTGAAGCCGGCTCGGGTTCGGCTTTTACAGTCACTAAACGTTCGGGTTCGGTTATCATTGTCAATGTTGGCAATAAAGTTAAATAAGAAGGTCACTGAGGTTACTTTTTCGTACTTGTATACACTTTAAACAAAGCAGCAAACGCTACTTTGCAATTAGGTGCGTCAAATAGGTTGCATTAATCGCCTGAATTACATTAACAATAGTAATGCTCTAGTACAAAAGGGTAACCCCTGTTTGAATAAAACTTTAAATGAATATTCTAATATGTCTAAGTTTATTTATGGGGATGCTTGAATTGCATTTACCGAACCCGAACGGTACCCGGTTGGGGATCGGTAATGTGTACCGAGTACCGAGTACCGGGGCGGTTTCAAATGCATGTTCGGTAACATTGTATATATGTATATATATATATATATATATATATATATATATATATATATATATATATATATATATATATATATATATATATATATATATATATATATACATACATACATATATATACATATATATATATACATACATACATATATATATACACACATACATATATATACATATATATATATACATATATATATATATATATATATATATTATATATATATATATATATATATATATATATAAACAGCCAGCAGGCCCGCCAAGCTTACAAAAGTTGGAAATCTGCCCTGATTTATGCACGCAACAAATTATTCCAGGTAACCGCTCAGGTTTACCTGATCGCTTCACTTGTCAGCAAACTCCCTAGACCACACAGACCACACAGACCACACCGACCACACAGAACCACAAACAACAAAGTAGTTTAAGTAATGTAGCCGCTTTGCAATGCTAGTTTGGAACTTTTGGCGAACAGACGGCCCTGGGCCCAGTAGTAGGCACTAACATGCCAAATCCATCGATAGCACGCAGGCTATGCATATGGAATTAGTATCAGAAGTCGGTAACCAAAACTTTCAGAATTGAAGGCCGTTGGCATAAACATTTTATAAGGCTGGTCGGACCCCGGAGCTGGTCTTGGATCAAACAGAATTTAACAACAGCAGCAGTGCCTTTGATATTCTTGCTGCAGCACCTAAAAATGTTATATATTTCAACCCTGTCCACTTAAACTGAGAGTGAATCACCTGCAGTGCCCAGGACACGCCAAAGGAAACTGTTGACCTGGGTATGTTATCCTGAAAGGTCGTATCTACAATTCTCATTCAAACTGTTCTCATTATTGTTGAAATAAGTAAGAAACATTGAAGAAGACGACATATGACCATCAGCAGGGTTTCGCGGTTGAAAGGGGTGAGGGTTGAATAAAACAGTCCTAATCAACGGGGCTTGTTCCTGGGGCTTGTTTATATGACTGCCTAGTAAGACCTCTTGAGTATTTTGCTAAATGACTGAGACAAGTCTCAGTCGATAGCAATCTACACGCGAGGCTCCAAGCGCATGCCGTGCTGCCAACGCTGTTGCCAAGGTAACCAGCACAAATCATCCGGTCATTTAAACAAATTCTGAACAGACTTTCTTTGCAGATGAAGACCAGGGGCAGTAATGAATTGGTAAGTAACAAACATGCTTCTTGGAAAGGATTCCCAAATGCAAGGTTATAAGATTCTAACTTCTATGTTATTGTATATTTCGATCGCA
Organism: Hermodice carunculata; assembly: GCA_964020975.1. Classification (NCBI taxonomy): domain Eukaryota; kingdom Metazoa; phylum Annelida; class Polychaeta; order Eunicida; family Amphinomidae; genus Hermodice; species Hermodice carunculata. The sequence continues at coordinate 76,484,216 of OZ026621.1, forward strand.
GAATAGGAGTTCCAAGTGAGTACCTCAGAGCAAAGCTAATCTTAATCGTTGGTAACTGTTCGTGTTTAATTTTTAGCCCACAGATGCCGTACTGTGGGAACATGGAGGAATAAAATAGATTTATTCCTCCATGGTGGGAAGTATACTGCCGGCAATTATTTCTAAAACACCTCCATACATCTTAGAATATGTACGTCTGGCTATTCAAATGTACATTATTCAAAAGATGACACGCTAATTAACGTGTTGTTGAAACATTTGTCTTGATATGAATGCTTCACTATCGTCACTTTCTAAATGTCAAAAGAGATAGAGATACGAATTAATGGCTATGCTATAAAGTCACAGTGTTTGAAGATAAAACACACTTTGACCCCTCATGTCGGCTACAGGCGATGGGCCGTCTAGCCTGCCTTAAGGATCCAAAACCTGTAGACTATATATTTTGTAGACAAATGTTAAATTGACATCTGGGAGAATCTTGCGGAGCCCATGCAGATGATTTATACACAATATTTATGTTTGTATCGTGTATAATGAATGTTGTTGATTGTTTTTGACTGCATGATAGAGCGCCAGTTGTACAGAATTGAGCAGAGCCTTTTTTTTAAACATGCACCTTTATCATGGCCACATAATCCGTTTGTTCGTGTGCTGTGGCGCAGTTGCTTCTAGTGAAGCCAAACCCCAAGCTACCTACTGAATCTAGTGAACGTATCTCGCATATACTATTACTACCAACTTCTTCCGAATTAATAGGACAATGTTGACCTATGTTTCAAGGATGCTTAATTACTTTCACTGGATCATTTTAACCTGTTGATGAAACCCGTATGCTTAGCGTTCATTCTCCCCAGGCTTCCACTTTCTAGTCAGATTATGAGCCCAAAAATCTGTCTTGACCAACAAAATTAGATGACTATTAATTATGGAAAGACTGCGAGACAATTAGAATGAATTGCTCATGGGAATTATGCTGCTAACTTTGGCTCTCGATGGTATGTCGACTTACCATGCCCTTAAACCGTCTTGGGACCTTGCAGAACGGGTAGGCTATTTAATGAAGTGGTTGATCCCAGCTTTCTTACATTAGCTACGTCTTGAAAGCCCGAAATAATCATCAACAATGAGATTAAGTCGTTTTCACTGCACACTTTTATCTCTGAAGGCCTCTGACGTCTTTGTTTGCATTTTAGAGGTTCTGGCCTCTGGTGGTGGCCAATGGTCAGGTGAGAAGGCCAACATTTGGTTTTCTGCTTATCTGTCTCTCCCTCAACTTGTGCGGACCACATGAAAATACGCACTCCAAGACGGCCACTTGTACGCGGAACTACGATATAGCTGCTGCCAGATCGTGGGAATCTGTCGACACATTATCTTTAGCTTTATCATAGAATAACCAGGCGCACGTGTTCCGCTGTCTACCGTTACATCATATGTAGTGGAGGACTGAAATAGTGATCTTCCGACTTATGTTGTGGATTTGTTGATTTGTTCAGGCTCAACAAATTGTTCTTTCATTATGATGGCCCCCTATGATGGAACCGGGATTAGTAAAGCGGGTCTGCTTGATCGTAAATATATAGTATGTGCTTTCCACGTATTAGTTTTGAAATATGAGAAATAATTCTAGTATATAACGCCCCATTTCCCTTGAAACTCGGAGCACTTCTGCCATCACAGTTTGGAAGATATTGAAGAGTAATTATATAAAAGTTAATCGTCCTTTTATACGTAAAACTGAAATCATTAATAGCTGTGCATTAGGGACATATATAGGCCTGGTATGTAGGCCTAATGCTGTTGTTCAATACGTATAGTTTGCATTATGTGTCCATCATTACGGCCACGTACACACATATCAGATTCCTACCAATTTCAAGTCATGTAGTTGCGTAAGTATCTGATCGCTTTAGCAGATCTCAGCGTGGTTATATGAACACTGCTTCCGGAGTCCGCCTTGGTCGTAATCATTCGTTTCCTTCTCGGGCCTTCTCGCGGGAAAAGGTTCTGCTCACTTGAATCATGATACTCCTGGGGGAAAAAAAGAGACCCCTCCTATTGGGTTAACACGAGCTGCTCTAAATATTCGTTTGTATAGAATATATGAGTGTCACATAGAATGATGTGTAACGAGCAGGATAGCTAAGCGTATCCCTGGGCAGTCACACAAAAGTAAAGTGTCCTGGAAGTGAGATAACAGCCAGAAAAAGTGCCTGGTGTTGGGGTGCCTATGGGCTACATAAAGGACCACTGACAATACAGAGATCGATGTGAATCGGCAGCGACATGTTGTATGTCTCTCAATTCGACAGGGGCAGAATCATCGGCATATTGGAGGCTCGTCTTCTGCAGCATGAGGTTGTCAGGAGACTTCAATCAACTTCAGATAACAAAAATGTTCCTCTTTTTTCCCCAAGAGTATGTGATGATATAATTAACATCCTTCATAAACAGAACTGCCGTTCAAATGCTAGCATAATTCAGTTGCTGATAGATTGATAGTTCTAGAGTTGAGGTGCGCCCAAATTGAACGGAGGAGGTTGGATGGATCGGTTTACAATCCAGCGCTGAGACGGTTGATTCAGCTGATCCGGTGGAATACTCGCAATTAGGGCAGCCATAATTATCAGGGTCACTGGATCACTGATGTGAACTCTATTTCCTTGCTATAATTGATGAACATTTGAACAACACGGTGAAACCTAGTAGGATTATGTATTCTTGTGAGACCTATATTTGGGTGACCTTGACCCAATTCTCAACGTCACAAGGCTACATACGTGAAAGAAGTTCCCTTGTTTTATAACTCCAAAAAATTTAACATCACATCAAACTTGCAAAGGTTATGTATCCAGGTGAGACCTAATTTGTTATTTTATCTGGGTCTTCATCGAATTCCCAAAGTGATGTGGTTACTTAGGTAAATTTGGTTTCTGTTCAATGATTTTATAAGTAATCAACTTCAGAAACAGAATGTTACCCTGGCAGATATTCGATTCCTGTCTGAAAAAGCAGCTATATTTAAATGTTGGTGTATCATTAAAAGTTTAATAATATAATTAGATCGTCATTATCGTAATAGTAAATGCATTTAATGATATATTTGAATAATTTATGTTATATTTATATATTCTGCATAAAATAATGAAATTTTGCATCTGATGATATTTCTAAATGGTAAACATTTTAAAGATATGTAATATATTTAATCATAGATTTAAATCGATTTATGATATAATGAATTACTTTGTATTGGAACATATGTCGAAATGCATTTGATCATCTGAAAAAAACTGCGTGTGGCATATCATAAAATACTTCGGGAACTAACAAAGAATAATGCTCCCTACAACTGGTTAACAGATGATCAAAATAAATATGTCAGCAAATAATTCATCTTATCACTAAATCCCTTCTGTCGCAATTTATCAATATTATTAAATATTTGTTTATATAATTTCATCAGAATGGTTGCGATTTTATCAGATGATCAAGTTAATTGTTTTCCATACCAATAAATCACTTTCGGTGTGATTTCATCAAATCGCTGCGATCTGATTTAATCCTATGTCCAGAAATACGACCGTGAGCGATTTTCACATATCATCTTTATATGTTGATTGTACATTCGCATGAACTTTCATGGCACTAAATCTCACACTTTTGGAAATATGTTTGGCACAAGTCTCACACTTGACAATGGTCATTTCACCAAAGCAACCATGTCGTCGTGCATCTTCCTATGCTGGTTAACTTTGGCACTTGAGTCAACAACTTTCATTGGCATTAGTTGTTGACCTGGGGCATGTGATCTTGATAGGGCTCATCTACAATTCTCAGTCAAAATTGCCGTTTGACCTTACGCTTAGTGTACGGGGCCCGGGCAACCAGTTGTGGCAAATTAGTTGCAAGTGGCTTCCCAGAGTGGACGTGTAACGATTATAAAGGAAAATTTACTCTTATTGTGATCTATGTTAAGTACAATAGTTTTACCCCTGCCGGAAGGCGGCTTTCCTGCGAAGCGACCTATTGCCTCCCAGCATACCCCTAAGTTCCTTAATACGCTTTCACCTAGTCTGTCTTCGCAGGCAAGACGGCAACCATATCATAACTGAGCAAATCGGCTGCTTTGCCCCGAGAACTCTGAGTGCCTGGAGCTTCGCGCAATTATCAGGAACACCATTGAAGGCATTTAATTCTACATCAACCTAGTGATCTTTCTCTTGCACTTTCATTCCAAACATTTGATACACGCACATGAAAGAACCAAGACAAAACAAACGATATTTCAGCGTGGAACGGATTTGCCAGATAAAGTATCAGTATGAGAATGTGAATGTTTTGTTATCGAGAGATGTCATAACAGCGTTATGCCACCTGAAAGTGCATGTTTTCGCACATGCATGGCTGACGGGCTCAAGTGATTCTGTCTCTGAACATCGACGGGCGGGACATGTAATATTTTGTTCTTACACGGCATCGTAATTACGATAGTTTACCCGACGAACTTCGCAGAAATCACTTCGAATTGGATTTCTATTCTATGTTATCATTTAGTTTAATTTAATCTTATTTGTGTTTTTTTTTTTATCTAATTTTTTATTTTGACTAGGAGCTTGAATTCTTACTGTATTATGTTGAAATAAACGACAATTATTTTGAGAATACATACAATTTTGGGATGAGGGATAGCTTTTACTTTTTGGTTCAAGTGGTGAACAGCTTTCCATGAAATGATATTAATATATAATGCTAACTTCATTGAAAAATTCTTCCCCTTTACAGCCGGGGGGGGGGGGGGGGGAGTGGATGAACGGGCTCTTTCCCACGATAATGTAAAAATCAGTTGGTCATGTTGAAAAAATTGCCTCTGTTGCAGACCCGGCCATACGTTCAGACATACGTTCTTGAATCAGTACCCAATTATACAAACAGGAGCAACAGTGCCACACCTTTTGTGTAGTCCTGAAAAAAATCCAGTCTCTCTATGCTCCATAACCTACCCAGTCACTGTCTATGTCTATAGCTATTGCATATACAATATACAAAATAGCCCTCTCTTATCACTGTTATCATAATATATACATACCTAAGTGCATACTTTAAAAAAACCCCAGGTTGTTTGACAGAGGTATCATTATGTTACGTCATTTTCAGTATGGCGAATGAGGTCACCATACAACCTTAAATGATTTGTGTGACTTTTGTGAGCAATTATAAGAAGCTCGCCATGCATAAACGATTAAAACACGGCACGACAGACCGGATTGTATCAAGAGACAGAAGATCCAGTGCCCTTTATTTGCCGATACAATCCTCTCTGTCAAGCTCACCTGTGCTTTAATACATTTATGATACAGATTTAATCCGATAGTGCCACATGAAGACTCACAAACTGTCTCTAAATGTCGACGGATTCAAATTTTCCCTTGCTGAATTACAGTACAACCAAGTCCACCAGAAATCAGTATGAGCGCGCATCGTCTGCTCAAAACGAAAACGAGGCAGGGTATGTATCTCGGGAAACTGGTCACATGACGGTATTCTTACATCTCATCAGCCTACCCTATCTATATTATAATGATATTTCCCTAACCTTACAAACTAAATCAAGTGCCACTTTTAAGCCAATAACGCCCCTTATGTGTGTTGGTAGTAAAAGCAGTTATCCGCACCCGCCCACCTCCCCCGCGCCGCGTCGGCCAACCTGTTGAATTTCTGGCCGAGCATTCACATTATAGGACACAAACATGTTCATATTCACCGTTGTCACTTTCCCTCTCAAAGCTCCCCAAAACATCCTGATGTTGACTATCACGTCTGTCTCAAAGTTTTCAGTTGGTTTAAATTTATTTTATTTCTTGAAAGAAAAAACGATTGGGGACCAGGCAGAGCATGTATGAACCCCTCTCGTGAAAAAAAAAAATGAAGAGAAATGTAAAAAGACTGGACGTGTTACACAGCAATACATGAACAAAAACAAAAAAAAATAAACAAAAAAAAACCAAAAACAGAGCAAAAAACACACCCCCCCCCAAAAAAAAAAAAAAAAAAAAAACAAAAAAAAAAAAAAAAAAAAAAAAAAAACCCAACCCCCCGCCCCCCAAACCCAGACATCTAAGAAAGATTAACATCACATTTTACAACACAGATAGTTTTCAGCTTAATTTGTCGTTCATAACTGCAGAGAACAGTATTGATAGGAATTATTATAACCAGGAAGGAGTTGAATATTTCATAGTGATGGTTGCTAACATGAGCAAAACCGTGATTGATACAATGACCTATGAAGTCACAATACATTGGCAGTTTAATTACAAATAAATATTTGATTTTCGCTTGCAAATAACAGAAACTATATGCACGCCTCAGTTAATAGCGCTAGGTGTTAATGTTTCCCGCCCGACATATTTTCCACCTCGACATTTCGCAGAACAAATACATTTGAACTGCTCACAGAAGCTCCTGATACTTTTGTTCACACATATCACGTTTTCGTTTTATTAATACATATCACGCTTCCATTTTACTTATAAATATCACGTTCTCTAAGAGACATCAGGCATGCATATCGAATCTATTTACATGTACATCACTTGGAAAATATGCTTGTGTTCTCATAGAGTTTGTGACTTCAAACGATTACACCTAGTAATGAACATATCATATCATGATGAAACGATGTTGCATTGCTTTGATATAATATAAATGACCTTATTTTACACAAACGGGCCAGTGTCATGTTGAATTTAAAGTATATGTAAAATAGTGTATTTTTGGAATTGTTCTCTGCAGTCAAGGTGTAGCGCTAATATACAACTTTTCTTCATTATTTCACGCATCGAAGTTTGCCAGAATATAATGTCCACATGACAGCGTTGATTAAAATGTCCAATTTAGAACGCCTGCTTGTTCATGTGTCTCCACGTACCCGTGGAATATTTAAAATGAGAATTTTAGACGATGTCATCCAAGTTGTGTGTCGACAAACACTTTTCTTTCTTTCTTTCTTTCTTTCTTTCTTTCTTTCTTTCTTTCTTTCTTTCTTTCTTTCTTTCTTTCTTTCTTTCTTTCTTTCTTTCTTTCTTCCTTTCTTTCTCAGTGAATTTGTCCGACACTTTTCTCGGACCCTATTTGACATAGAAACTCCAAACTTGGCATGATTGTACCTCCATACAAGGAGTTTGACCTTTTTATGCAGAGGAATGAAGGTGTTAAAAATTATGCTAATTAACAGCATTTGAAATTTTAAAACTTGAATATCTTCAAAACTACATGTATTATAGATAGAGATGCCATTTTAACTTCTAATAGGGGGTTATTGACCATTGCACTTGTAATGAATCTAAAAGAAAAGTTTAGGCAATTTAAATTATGCTAATTAGCAGCATTCGAAATTTTCATTCTTGAACATCTTGAACACTATAATAGATAAAGATGTCATTCCAGCTTCTACTAGGGGGTTGTTGACCATTGCGCACCTAATGAATTAAAAATAAAAGTTGTTGCATTTTAAATTATGTTAAGTAGCACCATTATACATTTTAATATTGAATAACTTCAAAGCTATGATAGATAGAGGTGCCATTCCAACTTCTACTCCTGTGTTATGGAATAGTTGTACATTGCCATACGAATATGCTTTGAACACACACACACTAATTTGCTATGCAGCAAATCATCTTTCCTAGTATTGTTATATGCTATTCATCAAATCAAATTCAGAGTTGGAAATGTTCCTTTCCTACTGAGAAAAAAAGGCTTTGTCAACAGCTTTTCTTTGCTAAAGTGAGACTAAGTTCGACAATATTTATAAGAATAGCATGGCCGAGGTAAACAACTTTCCTTAGCTCGGGCTACCTAAAAACCTATATGGACTCTTTCAGTGCTACATTTTTGACTGAGTCAACAGCTCTCTTCTGCGTACATTGGCGAACAGCACCGAGAGCGTACCGAATAAAGCTGTTGACCTGGACCATTATATTTTATGTGACTACAGACATGCTGGTAGTTGTATGACTTGTACTTTTACAATGAACATGATCCAGCATCCTTATTATAGTTAAGAACAGTTCGTTTTAAGTGGTTAAACTTAAGTCACAGTTGGTGTTAATAGAGAGAAGGAAAATTGTTGACGTGGGACATGTTATTCTGATAGTCCCTGTCTTAATTTTCAGTTTAAATTTTACGTTTGAGAGAAATGTGTGAGTAAAGTACCAGAGACTACCATTCACATCGGAGCGCTTTGGTGTTTTAACGGGAAATAGTGAAGTCCGTCCACGTGCCGTTGGAAAACAACCCCTCCCCCCTCCCCAATTCCCCAGGAAAGCTGCTGACCTGGGACAAGTCATCCTTCAACATCTTCAGCAAAGGTGGTTTCTATTTATATGGAATTCATATAAAACATTACAGCAGACGAAAATTTACATACCACCACCATGAGCAGTTGAGCGGGAAAGGGATTAAGTTTGCAGAAATCGTTCAGTTCTATTCTTGTTGATAAATAGATATGCAACATTGAAATTTGTCATAATGTCACGAATTACAGGCATCTGTACGTAATGTCAAACACAAGGACGGTAGAGACGAAGAAAAATTGGTATGGATTAATTAATTTCGTCGTGCGTGGCCTGTAATAGTGCGATGACTTGTGTAATCGCTGCAAAATACCATCTTTTGCCATAAAAAGTGCTTTATTGTGATTTGCGGGATTTGTTTTTCTGAGTGCCGTGGAGATCATCTTTCGTTCCAGAAAACTTGGCATCTTAATCTGTATACGCGAAACTATGCAACAACGACGGAGTGAAAATGTATATGGCATATTCCCAAAATATATTAGGTGCTTGAAAACACCTTTGACCTCCCATGGGTCATGGCATGGTACTTGGTAGCCCTCTCATTTTCCCAATCAACCCACTCACACTATGACGTGTTGAATACATTTTTTGCTACAGAGAGAGATCCCGTTTAACCTGTTGCGTGGAATATGAATGAAGAGCAAAACAATAATGCAACAACGTATTAACCTATTAGGTCCTTGCGGATATATTCAACCAAAACATCATGATATGAATGTGACACCAGAGAGACAAAGCGAGAAGAGATAAAGAGCCCGACTCTGGTTCGAACGGAAAAGTGTTAAATTTGACGTACCGAGTACGGCGATAAAAAGGAGCTCATTTAATTTGTTTCAGACTAGAATACTGGCAGCAAGGATGAAGCCGTCCACAGTGCTGAGTGCAGTAATGCTCATGCTGGGAGTCACGGGAGCGGGGTCAGGTAAGTGCCGGGTACCTTCAACTTTGAGTGTTAAATATATATGCCATATCTAACAGATGTACTTATTTCTTACTATGAATTTGATATTTGTCATACTTTCCCATTGAAAAAGCACCATCCACCTCTTGTATGATGGACAAATCATAAGATGTGCACAAATGTGCAGAGAAAATACGTACCGCATTCGTTTTTCACTATATTATTTCACATTAATGAATATTTTGTAATGGATACCAAATTGTGTGACCCTACCTGACCCTGCAGGGATGTCAATGGGAGGCGGACTGTTCCATTGCGGCACGTGTAACACGTCACTGCATATCGATTGGAAGTCTACAGGCGCTTTTTCAAAATAACTGGCCAAAAATGAAGTCAAAATTTATTTTATGCTGGCAGCACTTGGACCATGATACCTGCATGTGTATGATATAGGTACATCACGACCAAGAAACAGCATAAATGTTTTTCTTACAGTTTTCTCGCTTAAAGGTGATAAAAACGGACAGCTCAGAACATGCAAATAAGCCGAATTAAAAAAAAATAACACTAAAACCAATGATGTCAGGCATGTGTGTACAAACTCTCTAGAATGAAAATGACGGTTTTTGTGCAACATTATCACTCAATGCCATAAAAGTTACCAAGTCTGATTCAGATAAAAAAAAAGAAACAAATGAAAAGGTTCGCATTGGGTATTGATGAGAAGACCGTGACATTTTCCCCCAGACGGCTCCTGGATTGATGATCAATTCCTGTGTACATGCAAAAGAGACATATGAAGTTTTTTTTTTTAATTATATATTTTTTTTAGTTCTGACCTTTCCAGAGAGCATTAAAGCATAAAAAAAACTGACTGTGTTTTCAAATCTGCCTTTCTCAAAGCTTTATCATGTTTTATGAAAGAGGAGGAGAGAATATATAACTCTGAATAGGGGCCAAAGTATTTTGATCGATACTCTGTCGGCCGATTTTTGAGACATGGTACAATCAGCCCGCCTGCGGAAACAGCGGTTCAAAGCCAGTTTGAGATACAGAATCGTCTGTAAATCCTGTAATTTAAAATCTGAAAATGAAACAGCCTTGGCTCCTGTCAAGATGGCCAAAACAATGTCGAAAGTTTGATGGTGTAGCGATGAGGAGAACTAGGGGATTTTTCTGTTTGTTCTGTCTTCCAAGCTAAATTGGACTTTAAATATGGGAAGTGACAAATGATAATTAGCTGTTCATGTCGTTGCCTTTGAAGCAGTGTTTGTTTTGAATTCAAAAATAACAAAGCAGGTTCTCTTTCGCATGTAGTGGACATAAGAAAATATTACAAATAACGAAACTATTGTACTGCAAATAAGAAAGTGACCTTGAAGAGAAACGTATTTTTGGCTCAGTTTGAACCGATGTGGATGAGCATATAGTTATCAAAATTAACTACATTTTTACATTTTTTAAAATGTAAAAAAAGTGAAACTATGACTGACAGAAATATCAATCCACAGATGGAAAGATACTAATTTTGTGAGAAAGGGGTATCTGGCCCCGTCAGTGACAATGACATGCCCGTGTCTCCTCCGTGATGGACAGGGGTGAGCCCCGTGCTTTACGGCGGGAAGTGAATATGCATATATCGTATTAGTTCTAGGTATTGCTTGTATGTTGCTATTTTTTACTCATGCCCTTTGGTGTTATTATTCAAACTCGGAGACACTCTTGATTTATATTATTTTTTAAAACAAATTTGGGAAATACTTTAAACAAGTATTGTATGAAACTAGCCCAACACGCCTTCAATATTGCGATTCACACACAGAAGGGTGTAAAATTGTGACCCTCAATCTTATGCATAAAGATGTCACTATTTGGATACCAAACTTTATTTCAAAGATATCGAAGACATAGCCAAGAATCAACTGACAGAATGGATATATCAATGAGACAGTGAGAGAAATTCTGAAATTTATAATTTTCTGTTCCAAAGCATTAAAAGCAAATAGAGAAAATGATTTACTGCATAGCGAGTCTCTGTGTGTGTCTTCAAAGCTTATTGCTGCGTACTAGTCCATAACATAGGAATAGAAATTGGAATGGCATATCTGTCGATTATATGTTTGAAGTTATTCAAGATTTAAAATTTCCAATGGTGCTACTTAGCATGATATAAATTGCTACAACATTTGTTTTAATTCATCATCTGCGTAATGGTCAATAACCCTTTGTTAGAAATTGGACTGATATATCTATCTATTATAGTTTTGAAGATATTCAAGATTGAAAATTTCGAATACTGCTAGTTAGCATAATTTAAATTGCCTCAACTTTAGTTTTAAATTCATTACATGCGCAATGGTCAATAATCCCCTAGTAGAAGTTGAAATGACATCTCTATCTGTAATAGTTTCGAAGATATTCAAGATTTAAAGTTTTAAATGCTGCTAATAAGCATAATTTGAATTGCTACAACTTTTGTTCTAAATTCATGAGACGCGCAATGGTCAATAATCACCTTGTAGAAGTTGGAATGACGTCTCTATCTATCATATTTGTCATGATATTCAAGATTTTAAATTATTTCAAATGCCCATAATTTGCATAATTTTAAACATCTTCACTTCTCTGCATAAAAAGGCCCAACTCCTTGTGTGGAGGTACAGCTATTCCAAGTTTGGAGGTTCTATGTATAATAGTGTCAGAGAAAAGTGTCGGACAAATTCTCTGGTAAAGAAGAAAGAAGAAAAAAAGAAAGAAAGAAAAGAATTTTAGGAAAACCAGAAAAGTATGTGTTGACACACACACTTTAATAATATTAAACTCTATCCTCTTGTGAGGAATGAGCGGGTAACCAGACTCACGCATGCGCTTCTCCAGACTCGATCCCTGCTGGGAGAGTAAGCGTATTTCCGGGACCATTCATTACCTTTGGCATCGTTTTTGTTCCCCGGTGACCGGCAAGCGGTAAACCTGACTCAGCTTCATTAAACAGCTTGAGCATTCTTTTCTTTGTTCTTAACCGTCAGTGAGGTCATTGGACACCTAGCAATTAAGGCGTTCTATTGCTTACGCATCATCCTTAATAAGTAAGCTTGGTACATATTCCTGATTTGTGGCAATATGTGAAATCAAGCTTGGCGTAAAAATTGATTGTTCAGAGCTACTTAATTTACTGGGTCAAGCGAAATTCTCATGATTCAAACTCTCCACTTGATAACTCTCTGCTTACTCTCTGCTTCCATATAATATGTATGTATGTATGTATGTATGTATGTATGTATGTATGTATGTATGTATGCTTGTATATAAGAATCCACACTCGACAGTGTCTCCATAAAGATACCCTTTCCTCATTAAAACCACCCTTTCTCAGTCCATTTGTTGGTCTTAAGAGGGATCTCTGTCTCTGTCTCTGTCTCTGTCTCTCTCTCTCTCTCTCTCTTTCTCTCTCTCTCTCTCTCTCTCTCTATATATATATATATATATATACATATAAGGAGAGTAATGGAGACATGAGCGTGTACATTTTTTGTGCACAATCATTGGACAATTATCATTTGTCTGTAATTTCCATGTAACACGAAATCACCTTTTATGAGTCACAAATTGTGGTGTTAATATGAATGAATGACTTTATTACTGCACCATTAAATACAATAAATGGTAATCTGTAACTCAATACACTATACAATACACTATACCACAAAAGTACAATACAACACAGTACATTATAACAATCCCTGATACGTATGCCTTAGGGGCTTCTCCCCCCCCCAAAAAAAACCTCAAAGTATTGTAGGTTTTAAATGACTTGAGAGTACTATAGTGTACCCCTGATTTTCACTATTTCCGAGATAAATTTTGTAAATTGCCATATAATTTCAATTTCGTCACATTTCATAAGTTTCATGAATTTGTTTTCGGGTGATAAATGGTCAAAATCTACGATAAATTTGCTCAGAGTATCAAATAATCTACTTCCAGCTTCTCTAAACTTTTGGCGATTTATAACGTAATGAATTTTATCTTCGACTTCCAAACACGAATCACTAATTCTCTCATCAATTGGGAACTTTAACTGGCCTTCTATGTCTACCTTTTTCAATGTTCAAATTATGTGCGCTTATTCGTAATTTGGTCAAGTTTTTCCTTTCGTTCAAATTCTTTAATACAATTAGGTACTTTTGTAGTTTGAAATCTGATTTAAATTTCGAATAGGTTCTCAACTGTTTATCTGGATAAGCTTGTTACAGGAAGTCATTCTGCCATTGAAATATAAATTTCTCTTTTAATAATTTCTCTATTAAATTGTGTGAAAATTCCCCGTATATGTTTCATGATGTAGCAGACTGTACGTATAACTTTATTGATGGCCTACGTAAAATATACATCGACGGGAAAAAATAAAAAGATACTAGCATTAGAAATCAGCTTGTGTCTGTTCGATTAAACGTACGTGTCCTAGTTGCGACGTCAATCCTGCACTAGCATAGGAGTTGGATGTCAATTTTTTTTGGTAACAATATAATTTCACGTCTTAACATGCACATTCAACGAACCTTGCATGATCCAGTCGTGACCTGCTTATACATGTATTCCACGCGAGGCCGTAAAGTTAATAACCTAAAACGTTATTTCATTAAAAACAATTAACGTATCAAATCTTCGATGTAACCACTATAATATTTAGTGAACAAAACGTAAAAGAGAAACTCTCATAGAATCATTTATTGGGCATTTGGGAGTGTATATTTTGTCTTTTTTTGATTGGGTATTTGGGATTATGTCTTTTGGTCTTTGGTTGGGTATTTGGGAGTATGTCTTTTGGTATTAATTTAGATTGGGTATTTGGGAATAAGTTCTTTGGTCGTATTTTGGTCTGTAATAGTGTGTACATGACCATTTGGCATGTTGTTTCTTTCCAAATCACAAGGTCCATTTCCCCCTGCAACATACAAGAAAAGAAAAAGAAAATAGACTTCTAAAATTTTTCGATCAGGTCACTCTAGTACAGATGTTAATATCCGAAATACAAGAAGTTCGAAATCTTTAGACATTATTGTTCCTACTGTTAACAAAACAAATTTTAAACGGTCATTTGCCCCCCCCCCCCAAGGAGCTATAATCTGGAACCAAATTCCAAATTCTGTACGTTCAGGAGAGGACTTGTCTTCATTTAAATCGATGTACAAACAGTTTTATTTCCACGATCCTTAATTTTGGCTTGGCCATCCATTCATTTTCATTGTACTTTGTATTGTGTCAACTGTATATTGTTTTTATGTATATAATTTTGCTTCAGTATTAGGTATATATTTTACTTGTATTTTATTCATGCCATACTGGGCACCATTGGAAAACAGTTTAGCTGAATGGGCTTCCCAGGGTATAAATAAATGAATAAATAAATAAATAAATAAATAAATAAATAAATAAATAAATAAATAAATAAATAAATAAATAAATAAATAAATAAATAAATAAATTAATTAATTAATTGAGGGAGGGAAAGTATATAATAGGCATTTTCACGTTGAAACTGGGAAAGAGCAGTAACAATGAAACCAGGAAATCGAAGCATCGGAAATTCACAGGCGAGAATGCGTCAAGGTGGCACAAACAAAGCTAGGCACTTAGAGGAGTGCTGTTTTCAACCCGTTCTCCTTTTTTTCTATTTTTAGACCCATAAAACTATATGTATATTCTTGTTGCCTGGGATCTCTAGATTATATACACACCATGAAAATTTTTAAAAATCATTTTTGGGGCGAAAAACAGAAATTTTACAAGAGGGTCCGATTTGGAGATTTTTCCTGGGATTCTCGAAAAATATAGTATTTAAAAATTGGAAAATCAAGAGCCATCATCAACAACCAAAAAAAAAAAAAAACAAAAACAAAAAACAAAAAACCCACAAGATAGCACAGCTCTGCGATATCTTATATGGCTACCGGCGTGTGAATAAAGATCGACTTCATTTCAAACCGACTTGGCTCTACGGTTGAATTATGTGCCCCTAGTAAATGTGTAGCGGTCAGCTTGTTATATTTATGACTGAGACACAATTGCTGTATTGTTATGCTGTCTTGGTGGGCACCAACGGCAACTGGATTTCGAAAGGTTTGTACTGGGTCATCTTGTCCCTTAGTCTTTGAATGTGCATCGATTGAACGTCACAAGGAGTCTCACTTGTCAGTCAGCTAATGTTATAGGATGAGTCGTGATCCTTCATGCGTCGGTCAATAGGAGAGACCTGGGTAAGTTCTAAATTCGCCTAAAGATGGTGCTGGCCATCCTATTCATGGTTGACTGCCCACGTTTTGTGGTCAATTTCCATGATCCTCACCTTTCGGAATATAGCAGGTATAAATTTGACCTTTCTATATGTAGTCAAATAAGCCATAGACTTTCATTTTATCACACTACGTTGTAATTGCAGGATGACTATATATGTACTTTCAGGTAGACTAGATAATAAATACAAAATTCTTCCTCGTATGCAGGGTGAAACTTTCAGGACTTTTATGTTCACGGTACTGTAATGGGCTTTGCTGACCCACTTTAACACCTGATGGCAAATGGCATGGGTTGCCAGGTGTCACAAATATGCACCATGGGAATGAAAGGCTGTGTGTCAAGAAATTAAACCAACCCAGATCACCCCTATTCACAATTAACATTTTGTTTTTATCTCCGAAACTGCCATTACATTCTCTTCACATTTGGCGGGGATGTACTTAGGGTGGTTTTCTACCAAGTTTTTCACATGGTTACGCTCCATCGATTTTTTCACTTTTTAGCTCAGGTGATCATATCACCTGAGCTGATACCATAGTCTCAAAATCCGTCGTCCGTCCGTCGTCCATCGTAAACAATTTACATTTTCGACTTCTTCTCCAAAACCTCTGGCTAGATCTGCTTCAAACTTGGTGGAAATGTGCCTTGGGTGGGTTTCTACCAGGTTTGTTCAAATGGTCATGCTCCAGTGATTTTCTTATTTTAAATGAATTTTGTTGTTGTTTTTTTTGGACAAATCTTAAAAAATCTTCTCCGAAACCGCTTACCCAATTGCTTTGATATCACACAGGAACACTCCCTGGGAATCCTAGTTCTTAATTTGTTCACCAAGTGGCGATGCCATGTTTTCTATTTTTTTATGAATTTTTGTGTGTTATAGCTATTTTCGACTTCTTCTCCAGAACCGTCACTCAGATTAAGCTGAAACATGGTGGATATGTTCCTTGTAGAAGGGTCAAACAAAGTTGTACACTATGTGGGAATCATGTGGATTTCTGATTTTTAACGATTTTTTCAATTCCGGTACTTACGGGTCAATGCAGCTTTCCTATTGATTACTATGGAAGTCAATGAGCATTCTAATATTAATTCACATTTTCGACTTCTTCTCCAAAACCGTCATCCAGATTAACTTCAAACTTGGTGGCAATGTACCTTGGGTGCATTTTGGGTATTTGTTGGGAAATGCATATATTCTGATTGTTTACTATGTAAATCAATTGGCCTCTGATACAGATTCACATTTTCAACTTCTCCGACAAAACCGTCAGCCAGATTTACTTCATACTTGGTGGCAATGTTACTCTAGTGGGTTTCCACCAAGTTTGTTCAAACGGTCAACTTATGATTCATCATCACTTTTCTGTTTTTCCTTTCTTTCCTTATTTCTTTCTTTCTTTCTTTCTTTTTTTTCTTTCTTTCTTTCTTTCTTTCTTTCTTTCTTTCTTTCTTTCTTTCTTTCTTTCTTTCTATCTTTCTTTCTTTTGTCTTTACCAGCAAATTTGTCCGACACTTTTCTCGAACACTTTTATACATAGAAACTCCAAACTTGGCATGATTGTACCTCCATACAAGGAGGGTGACCATTTTATACATAGGAATGAAGATGTTTAAAATTATGCAAATTAGGTGCATTTGAAATTTTAAATCTTAAATATCTTCAAAAGTATAATAGATAGAGATGTCATTCCAACTTCTACTAGGGGGTTGTTGACCATTGCGCATGTAATGAATCTAAAACTAAAGTTGTAGCAATTTAAATTATGCTAATTAGCAGGATTCGAAATTTTCAATCTTGAATATCTTCAACACTATAATAGATAGAGATGCCATTCCTACTTCTGCTGCTGTGTTATGGAATAGTTATACATTGCCATACCAATATGCTTTTAAGACACACACACTGATTTGCTATGCAGCAAATCATCTTTCCTAGTTTATGACTCTTTTTGTGCCAAGTTTGGGACCGAGTCAACAGATTCCCTCAGCGCCTCGGGGTGTAATGCGCCCAAAGCACACCGAGGAAAGCTGTTGACCTGGACCATTATGTTCAATGGGACCGTAGGTATGCTGGTACTTGAATAATAGGCCTTTTTATAAAGAGTATTAATATAGTATTCATTTGATAATTCAATTAATTTCATTTCAAGAACTTCAACTTTAGCTGCAGCATGGAGGAAATAAACTAGTTTTATTGATCCATGGTTGCAGTTTGCAATGAAGGAGTTCTCCAATTAAACTGAAGATTGCTTCCTTTTTTGCTGCTGTATGGCACGGAAAACTGCGACAGAACCGTGTAAAGTGCGCCATATCCTGACCATTAACTCCGTGAAGCTAGCTGATCACGAACTATGTATTATGTCTTATTTGTATCACAAATAAGAGTGCGGTGTGATCGACACGCCCTTACAATGTTTTGTGTTGCTGGTCATTATAACCCTGACTAATGCTTTGTACCTTATTTGTTACATAATGGCAGAGATCTACCAGCTGAACGCCTTAGCTGTATGAGACTATTATTAGCGTTATGAAGGTGTCATTGGATCAAATAGTGATGATTATTCCAAGAAATAATGGTACAGGTTACGCTATGACACTTGCAGCAGTAGCCCGTCATTTGATGGGCCGATTTTTCAACCAAATTGTAACATTGTCATTTTTTTTTCTATGTGCGTTCTAATATTTGATCGTGCGTTTTGGAGTGTAACGCTGTTGTAGTACTTCTGTAGTTTTTGTTTTATCATATTTAATTTTCGTGAAATTTTGCATTGCTGACGTCATATGCCGCATTGCATCTTTCTATGCTACAAAATGTTCTGACATATATTACACGAGTAGTGTTGCGCTTTATTCAAATCTGTGACCCTCATATTGTTGATAACCTTTACGTTCAATGGGACGGACCTTGTGTTGTCGATTGTTATAATTTGTTTCTGTGATACATGTGAAAATAGTAAACTTGTTTTCACAATCCGCTGCTTTGTCCGTCTTGCTTGAACGATAGGTTTAAACTCAGTGGACTCTATAGTTTTGCGCTACTGCGTTATACAGAAATATTTATATTGCATGCACCAATGTATCATTCTTATTCTTATTAAATTTAACGCACTTCCAAATATTGTTTATGTGCTGGATATGCTTAAGTTTATTCATTCGGTACAATTTTGGAGGCCAGAACAGACTTTAACATCAAATGTCTCTGCCAATGTTATGTTTTGATGTACATACATGGTTATATGCATATGACTTCTCTAATTTACTGCACATAACGCGCAGTTTGAACGTTAGAAAAGAATTATTACTATAGGGTGCAAGGAATATTTAAATATTTGCCAGGACTATGCTCGTACTGTTCTACCAATTGTCTACTTTTGTCCTGGGATATAGAATAGAATCTGGGCTCGTATTTATTCACGCAGTTATATCCTTACTCATATCGATATACGAATCCTCAATGACAGAAGGATGAGTAAATTGCGCACGTCCTTGGCTCCGGTACATGGCGTTAAAGCATCCATTTTTGACACGTCGTTCAACAGCGGAAAACCAAGCATTACGAAATGATTTGTATTGAGCTGTCTGAAGGTGCTGGTGATAGAGTGGCCTTGACGCATCTCGTAACCTGCTGGTTAAGAGGCAGGAAGATCTGAAACATGAAAATATGAAGTTATTGTGGATGGAACTATGATCATAATAAAAACAAATATATATATGTATGTATATATATATATATATATATATATATATATATATATATATATATATATATATATATATATATATATATTATATATATATATATACATATATACATATATATGTATGTACATATATATATATATATATATATATATATGTATATATATATATATATATATATATATATATATATATATATATATGCTTGCGTCGACCAAGTTATTAACATTTGGCCGCACTTTGTCAAATCTGTCTCTGTGCTATCGCTACTTTTAGAAAACGGACACTGCACAGCTTTGGGTTGAAGAGTCCTCGATGGCGTCCTGAAAGGTCATCTTGATTGAGCCTGTTTCAAATGGATACACTGGTGACTCATGGGTTGGTCTAACATACGGTGCACTTAAAAAAAAACAGATGTGAGAATAGTACTTTTATTGGCATTTTTATATTAAAAAAAAGTCACTGCTCCTACAATCGTCGCTTTCCGTTCATTCCCGACACCGTCAAGGCGAGAAAGGTTAGTTATGTCATAAACGCAACAGCGCTGGTTGACAGGACAGACTCCGACCACGCTAGCGAGCTATGGCTGTCAAGCGTCGCTTGGTTTTAACATATCTCATTCACACTTCATCAATGGGATTGAAAATGCATGCGGAAATATTCAGTTTTCTCCCTGTCCCCGCCCAGGATGGGTCGGTTGCTGCTCATTGTAGCAATGCAAATTCTACAGTTTTTTTTACATTCCCCGGAAGACCTGAAGTTACGGATAAGTGGCAAGGCCCTGGGAACCGATCTCGCCTATGAAGCGAACGCTTTTTGTAAAGTGACTTTCAAGTTTGATTCGGCATATATGACGATGTTTAGGATAGGTTTGCCACCCCCCCCCCAAAAAAAAATAAACCCAAAACAAAACAAAAACACCCCCACCCCCCAAAAAACCTACTGCTGTTGCCAAATGCGGTCCCATTGGTTGGCAATGGAAGGATTCATGAAACCAGCCAAATTAGGCATTACTCATAAAACCACGCAGGAACAATGATTCATCCTGTTTTTTAAAACAGTAATTACAAATTAATCGTCAGTGTGATTCTGATTTCAAAGCTTGCATTACAGCAAAATACAAGTCTAGTAGTTCTACGACTGTTACAAAGTATCGCATGCTTATCAATCGGATACAGGTCACTTCGGCAGCAAACCATTACGGCATCAGAAAATTGGGTCAGTTCGGCAGGACAAGAGAGTCACTTCGGCATATAAAATGGGTCGATTCGGCAGCAATATTTATTTATAAATATAATGATAGCATAGCAAATAACACAACGCAATTGTAGATATGTTAAAATATTTTATTAATATTGAACAAATTATGGTAAAAACGTCGCATCCCAGGGCCTGCTGCCTTGGCCGCACTTCGCGGCCACACTCAATGCACGTGAATATGACCGCTTCCGACATCTTGTCAGTCTATGTACCCAACTAAGTTCAAATCTAAATTTACTTTGTATTTTGCCGCCAATAAAAATCATGTGACATAGTTTTTAGTGTAATTTGTTTACCTTGTTTTAATAATGGTTTGATTGTCGATTTATTCATGTTATTCAAAGAAGTAACGATGTAAAAATCCAACCCGAAGTTCAAGTGTGAGCAACAGTTCATTTTTAAAACCAGTATTCCACATCCCGTACAATGTCAGCTACACGTACAGTGTCATGTCTATGGGGCGCAATTCATTCACTGGTGCGTAATGTGCATATTTTGTTTGCAGGCTCATGAACAAAAAAACAAATAACAAACAAGTTCGTTGAATTTATTTCTATTATTATAGATTAGCTGATCAGTTGCAGCCATGCCGAACTGACCTAACTGGCCTGCCGAACTGACTCAGTTTCCTGTGCCGAATCGGGATGTTTCGGCATGCCGACATGGTTTGCTGCCGAAGTGACCTGTTCCCTATCAATCGACTGTCACAGTGACTACGCCGGTCTGGGATAATGTTACAAAGAATTACATTGCAACAAAACGTTGGCGCGTTTAACCATTTTGATTCAATTAATGGGGGAAATGAGTGGAAAACATGGACAAACAAGGACTGATCTTGTTCCATACCCATGTCTAGGGATAAAGAGTCCATAACAGGTCCCTGGGTTGAGTCACCTGGCCACTGTAATGTGTATGTCGAATTACTAATGTCTATTGCGAGGTGACGCTTGTTTGGATAACTGTAACTTTCGCGTCTCATCTGCGCAGGCATCTGCCCAGCTGCCAAGATCAGTGGGCGGCTGGCCTTTGATCTCTTCCAGTCATGTACCACTGTTTCTGACAGTCCATAGCCAGCTCCCTATAATCGGGAGTAAAGAATCTCATCTCATCGTATCTTTTTCGTTAATATGAACCCAGAAAATAAGTCAGTCAGAGGAAAATATTTGCCAGTGTTATATAATGGAGGCGATCTGAAACTGGAAAAATTTGATTTGCTTCTCAGCAAATCAGTCTGTGTGCCTAGACAACTGTTGAGATTGCCTATTCAGTATTTAATTAACATTACAGGCAACATCCAACTTCACATAGCTCCTACCAAAAATCTCGGTACATGTTTGACTACCGAGGTTCAACAACCTGCTAATACTAAAGTCGTGGACAAAGTTAAGTTGCAAGTTCGCACAGGCTGAACATGGATTAAATAAGATGATTCTTTAATTGTTGGAAGTGGGCAGTGTTCACTAAGGTTATAAAACAATGTTACAGAGATTTAACTGATAAGTAAATGTCATTGCTGGGTCCAGAAATACAAAATCTATGGGAGCTCTGCTTGTCTCAATGTACTCATCGACCGGTCACCCTGAGCAAAATCCTTCCATATTACATCTGGTCATTACAGGGAGTTTGGAAATGTGTTTGAGTGATTTTCTGGCAGTGAATCTTAATCTCCCTTAACAAAGACATGCTTAACTTTGGTTCATATTTCATTGGGATGCTGCCCATGTCACTAACCTATCAATTGTAGTTGAAATGGCACCTTGCAGTCAGCACTAGCTTATTGTGATAGGGAGTCACACCAAGGAGGCTTCAGACTATGTAGCCTGCACAGCCAGTCTCCATAGGGATTGAAGGGTAAGCCCACAGCCATGAGCAGTGGGCACTATTACCTCTGTACTGATAGGTCAGGCTCTCACGGTTCAACTATTTCTGGTTGCATGACATCCTGGCTGTGGAAACAGTTACCAGCTTGTGTGTGTGTGTTTGTTGGCGGAATATTATAAATTATATGTGTATTGTGAGGAAATTCATTGAATTTAACATGATGTAACCTCCCAACTTTGTTTGCCTGCTATAAGATTTTGCTTCAGCAATAGACCCACACAGTAAGCTTTGAATGGCAACTCTATGTAGAAAAGTTTCGAAGGTATGCAAGATTTAAAATTTCCACGAATATGCCTCCATTAGCATACTTTTTAACATCACAACTGTTACAAACAGTATGCAAAACTCCACTACTAGGTCTATCACCATGCCAAGTTTGGTACTTTTCGGAACAATAGTGTCCGAGAAAACCAACCAACCAACAAGTATTAGAGGAAAAATAAGAAGTCTGTGGGAATTTTTTGCATGCTCAATTTATAATAGAATTCAAATTGATTTGCATGCAGCTGTCGTAAGATTGGTCCCTTCTGTCACCAGTACTGATACATGGTTGCTGCGCGCAGTTGTTCCTTTGATGATAACCAAAACTATTTTTGAAGTTTTATTGTTACATTTAATAGCAAAAATTTGCAACGCTTTGAAGCTTAAAGTGAATGTTTTTTACCTGATATACAAAAACCTCATAGACCGAAAGTATAGCCCTTATCTGTGTTGTCACTACATTCTCTTCTCTTATGGGTGTTCCTGCATTTTGTTCGTCAACCGTCTTAATAAATCCAGGGACGTGCTATAGCACGTCCCTGATAAATCCAACCTTGATGTACAAGGGTTCATAAGGGTATAGGGAAATCGTTGTTCCTCAAAGGACCAGCAAAATATGTTTAAAACAAACAACTGCCAAGTGAGATATCGCTGCTGATAAATGAAGTTTCTGTACAGATATGCAAAGTTGTTATATTTTGTTCCATACTGCTTTGGTCTTCTCACAATAAGTTTTTTTTAGATAAGTGTTTTTTTTTTTAATAAACATATATGTAGAGATGATTTAAGCTGCAGGGTGTTGACTATGTGCCGGTTTCTACTCGAGTTCAAAAAGTTTTGTCTGACAACTGGGCCACAGAATGTAGATTTATTTCTCGCGAGACTCGTCAGGGACTTCAAATCAGTGTCATAGGGTTTCTCAGAAGTTAAATTGAAGAACAATTGTCTGTGCTTTCATATGCACCACTGTGATGACAGTGTCATGGTTGAAAACAATTAATAATCTTATTTAAAAAATAGAGGATTAAATGCGGAATAAATAGAAATAAGAATGTTTAATGTCATGATTAAAAATAATAATCTCATTTCAAGAAATATAGGATTAAAGGCGGAATAAAAGGAAATAAAAAATTCATTAAAAACACTGTAAACCAGTTGTGCAACATGTATCCAGTTTACAGAACATTTGTCATTCACAGTTAGAGGGCAAGCATTCCAAACGTGACACAAATCATAGACAAGTTTGTGGCTTAGGATGACGTGTTAAACATTTTTGGCAAACACACACAAAGTCACATTAACGTCCTTTCATGTGAGTATCTAAAAAGTCAGAGTTTGGCCATTTAGATATTTTTTTCATTTTATATAAGAGAAACTCAATGCAGGTGGTCACATGACCGAGTATGGCTGGAATTAATATCTGAAGGGGCTGGCTGTTCTTCAAACCAGCCCGGGGTTGTATAGCTGAGAAAAGATTGTATTGTAGGACTCGTCAATACAAGATTTTATTACCTTACAACCTCATATTTGCCCTCTTCTCTGATTGGTTTTGTTTTATTCGGTTATTTGGCCGCCAAAGTATATTCAATTTTCATTTTCTAAATTATCTACACCTTTTATATTCTGTTTTTGGCATTTTTAGATAAAAAATTTATCTCACACATACGTTGTGTTGCATTTAGTTACAACCAAATCATAAAGTTCTATTTTATGGTCTCTTTGAAACTCGTAATCAATGTTATGGCCATGCTTGGATCCTCTTATCAAAATTTAATCCAAGCGACTGCTTAAGTGATAATTTAGCTTGACATTTAGGCATAACAACAGTTTTTGATTTGCCTGCTAAACATCCGTTCTTGGCGGTCTACTACCCCCCAGCGAACAACGCTGGGGGCCAACATAGTGTATCGCCCCAAGAAAGTCTGCTTAGGAGGCAAGTTTTTGATCTGCCCCCATTGAAACTGACAAAAGAGGCTTTTGTTATGTATTTACATATATTCGACTTCTCTGATTCCATTATCATAAGTTGTGTCCAAGGTGCAAAGTTTGTTTTCCCTGAACAAAATAAGAGATTGTTTGGTAAAACCTCCAAATTTCCCAGTGTGTAATCAGAAATTTTACATGTGGTGGGTCAATCAAACACCGTAGCTTTACCTGGGGGAAAGCCAGTGCAGATACAAGAAGATTATCGGCCATCTTCCTTGCCTAAGAGTAGATTTTGTTTATAGTTTTGGTATGGAATGTTGGAAAGAACCCAACAGCTTAGTCAAATTCGTCTTGTAAAGTAAACACAAGACCACACTTAGGCATTAGTTATATCAATCAATCATAAGGTGATGATGAACGAAAATAAATAAAGATGTACAAGTAGAATATCAGGTGAGTCAAATTAATACAATGCTTTGATGCGTGAAGGCAAAGTTAAGTTGGGGGGGGGGGGTTGGGCAATATCTCTGTTGCCTCTTTAGAAATTCCCAGGTATACTATGACCGTGATCCAAATGATAAGACACTGTTTAGATGTGGGCTCTATCTGGAAAACAAACTAATAGAAATGATTTTGAAACTAATTTGTCTCCATAAATTTTCCATGACAAAAATAAGATGTAAATTGAGGGTTGACCGGTAAATTTTTCAGATATCTGAAGATGCTATAAACACCCGAGGCGCATTGACATAAACGTGTGTGGTTTCAAAAATAGTTTCTCATTTATCAGATGAGAGAAAGGTCTATTCAAGCTTATTTTCCTCAAACTGTAGAGGAAAACTACGGGAAATATGGATTGCTTAGCTATGTTAGTCATAATAATAATAATAATAATAATAATAATAATAATAATAATAATAATAATAATAATAATAATATTAATAATAATAATAATAATAATAATAATGATAATAATGATAATAATAATAATAATAATAATAATAATAATAATAATAATAATAATGAAAATAATTATAATAATAATAATAATAATAATAATAATAATAATAACAATAATGATATTATTATTATTATTATTATTTTTTTTTATTATTATTATTATTATTATTATTATTATTATTATTATTATTATAAGTAGTAGTAGTAGGTATGGGCGTAGAAGCATGTTATCATCGAACAGATTGAGTTTTTGTATTACATATGTCCCCCATAGCAACAGTTTTTAAAATTCATGTAAAGTTTATCATCGAACCTGCACGTAAACACATTTACACCGTTGAAGAGCACACGTTCACAAAATTTTGACACCTAATAATCATTACTTCATCGGGTAGATCTTTGAGCCAGATCAATTGAACATATAAAGGGAAGCATATTAGAACTAGAAAATATGATTTGCTACATAGCAAATCAGTGTGTGTGTCTTCAAAGCATATTGGTATGGCAATGTACAACTATTCCATTACATTGGGGTAGAAGTTGGAATGGCATCTCTATCTATTATAGCCTTGAAGTTATTCAAGATTTAAAATTTCTAATGGTGATATTTAGCATAATATAAATTGCTACAACTTTTGTTTTTGATTTATCAGGTGCGCAATGGTCAACAACCCCCTACTAGAAGTTGGAATGGCATCTCTATCTATTATAGTGTTCAAGCTATTCAAGATTGAAAATTTCAAACACTGCTAATTAGCATTATTTAAATTGCTACAACTTTTGTTTTAGATTTATTACATGCGTAATGGTCAACAACTCCCTAGTAGAAGTTGCAATGACATCTCTATCTATAATAGTTTTGAAGACGTTTAACTTTTAAAATATCAAATGCTGCTCATTAGCATAATTTAAATTGCTACAACTTTTGTTTTAAATTCATTAGAGGCGCAGTGGTCAATATAACCCCCTAGTAGAAGTTGGTATGACATCCCTATTTATTATAATTTTGAAGATATTCAAGATTTAAAATGTCAAATGCCTCTAATTAACATAATTTTAAACATCTTCATTCCTCTGTATAAAACGGCCCAACTTCTTGTATGGAGGTACAATCATGTTAAGTTTGGAGTTTCTATGTATGAGAGTGTCAGAGAAAAGTGTCGGACAAATTCATTGGTAACGAAGAAAGAAGAAAGAAAGAAATAAAGAAAGAAAGAAAGAAAAAGAAAGAAAGAAAGATAGAAAGAAAGAAAGAAAGAAAGAAAGAAAGAAAGAAAGAAAGAAAGAAAGAAAGAAAGAAAGACAGAATTTTAGGAAAAACAGAAAAGTGTGTGACACACACACTTTAAGTAAAAAGGTGATCCATTTCATCGTTAATCTTCCGCTGTTTTGCCTTGAATAATTAATATTTTTGTTGGTTCCTTTAATATAACAGATTTGGAAACTGTGCACCTGATGCAAATGTATTTATAAATTGGATCAAAAATAACATTCTAAATATACAGTTAAACGACAGTAAGTCACAGAAAGCAAAAATGTGTATGATTATTGCAGCTTAGCTGTTGTGTTAAGAAACTTCCCCAGTGAATCTATTGTTGCATAATAGAAAACGACAATGCTTCATTGTTAATACGAAAAAACAGTGCCCTGTTGTTGGTGTTCCATGGAGAGCCATGGTGAAAAGAGAAAGTCCCGTTTTAACAGTGCTATTTCTACTTCCAGTGTGTGGGCGTTAATCATGACTTTAAAATGGATTTCTGGTACTTATGTTTATACTGCACCAACAAGTTCTTTCCCACCTGTTATGTTACAGATAGGTCAGCGGCGTCACAATTAACAGACGTGGTTGAAGAGTACTGGCAGTGGAGGCTACGCGAGTTTCCTACCTTTGCTACTTACCGAGGAGAGCATGCGTATAACCACCAACTGGAAGAGTTTACTTTTGAAGCGTGGGCGAGGAGAAAGGTTTGTTTATTTTCCGTTGATTTATTTGGGTGGGGTGTAACGGTGGCTGAAGGGCGTTGTTGTAATTTCACTGGCGCTGTCCTTAAATTTGTACATATATACAGGAATAAAAAGACCATCTGAAAGTTTGACAACAAATTCAAAACCAGAACTAAATGGATTGAATAGTGTATGTGCGTGAAATGCATGAGTGAACATGAAGAAGAACAGAAAGTCCTGCAAACTTTGATAAATTTGAATAAAGTATGTATTCCACCATTGACTGGGCATTTCATAATTTAAGTATGTAAAGCACTAAGTGTGACTGAAAAACGTTCTTTTCAGCATTTTTCATACAAAGTGTGTCGTTGGTTTCTGTGGGCAGTTTTTAGGGAAAATGTACGCATTCCTAGTGCATTTCTTTGTAAAATACCCACACCCTTGCAGGACATCAGGCAAGACCATTGGGACGTGACTTGTGTATTCAGCTGTTAACAGGCCAATTAAGCCATTGTTCTTGTACACTCGCACATTGGTTATTGAAACAAAAGACAACCGCTTTTGCACGTGCACACGTAAATGCATGTTCATGAAGCCCACCGTTACAGACATAATTTCAGTTTTTGGTTATATCTTGCGAGAGGCCGCCAGGGTTACTAACAAACGCCATTAATGTAAGCAATCGGATAGTTTCCACAGGTTCCCATGTGAGAGCAGAAGTTCAAAAGCCATAAAGTGTCCGTAATGAACACGAGAGCAGGCAACGCTGGGTTTTCAAAAATTAGCACTGCCTGAGACTGAAGCATGGTTCTGTTATGGTTCTATTCCCCGTGTGCAGCAGGTTAAATTTGATTGCTGGGGAAGACTGAATAAAAAACAAAAACAAAAAAAAAAAAAACCCATGCGTTTCCCATTGAAAAAAGGTACAGCCAAAAAATACGGGCGAAGTAGAAGTCTCCCAGAAGAAAAGTTATGTCAGTAGTTTTGGTAAGATCAAATTTCTAGCTGAACACTTAATCATAAACTTTGTCAATGCAGCCCCGGCAATCAATGTACTTCTCTGGTATGGTTCCTTCTCCTTGTGCGTTTTTTGGGGAGTGGGTGGGTGGGTGGGTCTTTTTTGTTTTTTTATGTATCCCAATGACCACAAAAAACATTATCTCAAGATAACAATCCAATCCATAGAGCTAGGTATAGGTATTTATAACATGCAAAGGCTTCAGTTATGTGATAGCACATATCAATGTGTATATTACGATAATGGCACAAGTGATGTTTAGCAACGGTAAATTTTCAGAAGAATTTTTGTAATTTGTGCTGTCTTCAATGGTCTTGCGTTGGTAATGACCTCCATACAATACAATAGCAGCAGAGTACAAACATTGACCTTGTTATCCAATGCCTGTCAATATATTCTCTGCAGTGACTGAATATAATGGATGATCCTGAATGAGGAACACGGTCGTTTTCAAGATTACAATCATTCAAAATAGTTTTTGTAGGAACCGCAACATATATGCGTCCCCCCTCCCAACAAGAAAACCCTATTTCACGCAAAGCTTTGGAACGCAACCTGACCATGATCACAATAAAGATAGAACGCATAGCTGGCCGTTTTTAGACGGTCAATTTATTGCTCATGGATTTTCCCGCCCCTGGTGGATAGCCAATCTCTGTCAAATATGACTGAAAACTACGAATTACCATTTGTGAGCAATAAACTGTCATGTTTAATTAAAACACCATGATTTTCTGTCCTGTGGTAATGTAATTTGCTTGACAACTCTTTGTTAGACAGCATACATGCAGCAAATGTTCCATTTGGTGTCATTTCTCTTTACACACACATGCACACGCACACACACACACACACACGCACACACACATATATATATATATACATATATATTGTTCAAACTATTATTATTATTATTATTATTATTATCATTATTATTATTATTATTATTATTATTATTATTATTATTATTACTATCATTATTATTATTATTATTATTACTATTCAAACAGAGAGAAATCTCAATTTTGGTAAGCAGACTGGACAAAGTCAACGTGACGCAGTTGACAGCGGCGGAGCGCCAGGATCTGGAGGTTCTGCGGGCAGACCTTACCACGTACCTTGAGGGATACAAATGGCGGTTGTAGGTACCTGATTTCTCCGTATTTAGTTGCCAGTAGACGTAAAAACGTCCTGCAGAAGAATAGTTGTATTTTCTTTTACAAATGGAAGCTTTTTGCCATTTTTTGGCTTGACCTTCACTTTCTTCGCTATTTGTTCGACTCTAATTTTGGGTACGATTTCGAGCAGGTTATGGTATAAATCTCCACTCATTTTACTCGAATTAACTATAAGCCTAACTGAAAATGTGCGTAAACTGTTGTCAAGCCCTATTATATGGTCCGTTGTGTCATTAAATATTTTTTCCTCGAGAATCCTGAAAATATGTACGGTACGCAAATTATTTGCTGAACAGGCTTCCCACGTTCACCACAGACAATGTTCCTCCTTTTGATGGTTGAAGACAACATTACATAATGTCTGTCATGATGTCGTATCGGTTTGTCTAGTTTTTGTTCCTTTATCATTATCATACTTTAACTTCTCATACTTTAGGTTGATTGCTTGGCCCATTCAAAAGAGTATAAAATCATATGACTGGCCTAATCAACAAATTGGAAAATGTTACTGACAACCACTGTTTCATCAAGATGGGATAGAATGACATGTGACATTGTCCTACGACTGCGGGCAGGGGACTTACGACAATGAGTGATCAGTGCCACAGCGTTGTGGAAGTATCTACAAACCAGAATTGTCCATTTTTTGTTCAAGCCAATGAACTTAGATTATTTACACAGTGAAAAGTTATATCAAGTATTCCTTTCAGTGTCAAATTTTGGACTGGGTTAACATCTTTTCTTGACACGCAATGGGGGCAATGCGCGCAACGTACGCCGGGAAAAGCTGTTGACCTGGGGTATTCTCTCAGGAACTATAGGCATGCTGGTACTTGGTTGAAAAGTCTTTTTCCAAGGAATACGAATCTGGGATCCTAATGATAGTTCAGACTAGTTTGACTTGCGTAAATCGACATGAGCCGTGATTGGCGCTGAAAGAGTTCAAACTGAACTTACAGATTTTCCGTTGAGAGACTTTGCGTTGTGAAACATAGCAACCAAATTTGCATTGCGAATAGTAGAACGTACACTGTTTAGGATTATAAATGTGTGAAAATACTCTTTAGTCACCAATCACCCGAGGAATACCAAGTTAATCCGCTCTTGGACTCACACGTTGAGTGACATAAGGTGCTCGTCTGAACACCCCTCTCCCCCCCCCCCCCCCCCCCCCCAGCAAATCAAGACTGTGGGGTCAATGATACACAAGACCAACTGGGCAGGATAAGATGCTGTTTAACTCCATGTGCATGATAATGGCTATTCTGACATAGCTTTGTATTTATGGTTGTGGTACGGGATGTTGTGTGCATCAAAGTTTGACAACGCCAATTCCAGGATATCACTGCCGGGCCGCCATATAAAAATGTACTGTACCCCATAACCAGCTTTTCGGAGCAAATTTTGAACTTTGTTTCGAAGTTCCCCTGATCTATTAGTGGTATGTAGTCCTTCCCAGAATTTGATAGACAATCGTTAATCCTACATATGAACTGCAACATAATAGTCTATGTTCCTTGTTGTGTTTCTTTTTAAGTCATGGACAGGATGGCAGGGAATGCTACAAGATAACAAAAGACTATGTATATTACATTGTAAATGTGTTTCTGTTATAGATATGGCGCATTAAATCCAATAAGTTTTCTGGAAGGTATACACCGTCCTCCTGCATGGATTCCGCGGATGCCTTTTAAAACGTTGCGGCACTATAGAATCTACGAGAGCCGGCTGCGAATGGTTGTCAGACAGGTATAACGTCATTTCCTGTTATACCAAAGAAATCAAAATGGCGATTTTGAACAAGACGAAAGAGTGAAATTGAGAATCAGAACACTTACCTTGTTGCTGCTAAATTGCTATATGGTTGTGATAATCTTGTACAACAGCTACTATATCTTTGAAGTGCAATATTTACTTCATAAAAAGAGAAACATTGACTTTGAAAATTTGTGTAGTCAATTTTGGACGGCATTTTTATGATGCATGGACACAGCATATGGGATAATCCGGCAGTGATGGTGTAGCTGATATTGATCAGCTGAATAACCTTCCTGCGGTCTTATTTCTACACATTCTTTGATCAGAAATTTTGTATGAACTTGTATTATATATATATGGGCCATTGTGACTTATCATTTAGGCCATTTAATCACTTGGCGGCGATTATTTGCATAAATTTGGCTATTTGCGTAAAAAAAGGCTGCAAAAGGGATAACTATGCAACTAGCTACAACTATGCAAATAATCACCCTCAAGTGCTGCCCTCTAGGGTCCTAAAAAGGTCTGTTCTGTTCTACGTTTTGATCAGCTGGTTTGTCAGTCAGTTGAGCTTAAAGGATGGTCAGTAGTCCGGCGTCCATCCACAATTCACATTTTTTACTTCTCCAAAACTGTTAACCAGATCCACTTCAAGCTTGGTAGCAATGTGACCTAGGGTGAGTTCTTGCAGGTTTGTTCAAATGGTTGTTCGCCAATGATTTTTAGAATTTTTATGAACTTTTTTCTTCATTTCTGGCAAACGATAAAAAATCTTTGTTTATGAAATCGCTTGGCCAATTGGTTTGAAGTTGCCGGGCGACACTTCTGGGGATCCGTAGACCTTACTTCGAACAACATTTGTTGCAGCGATTTTTCTCTATTATTAAGAAATGTTTGTGTCCTAACGCAATTTTGGAAGTCCAAAACCGTCACTTAGATTGTTCTGAAGCTTCGTTCAGTGGGTGATGATATTCTAGATCCCTGCTTTTAGCAAATGTTTCAGTTTGGGTACTTGCATTCCTGTTGATTGCAATGCAAGTCAATAATGATTGCAGAAGTAATTCTCATTTCGGACTTCTCCAAAACCAGCAGCCAAATTAACTTCAAACTTGATGACAATGTACCTTGGGAGGGTCTCTACCACGTTTATATCAATAGTCATGCGCCAGTAATTAATTTTTTTTAAATATTATTTTAAAACAATAATTGCTAAAATCTTGTCCAATTGCTTGCGCATAGCATAAGGACACTTCTGGACCCCAGTCCTGAATTGTTTCAACAGGCAGCATTGCGATTCTTTTTTCCTTTTTTTTTTTTTTTTGCCAATTCCTCTTCGTTTTCGCTTTTTTGACTTTTCCTAAACCGCACTTTGGGTTCTCTTGAAACTTACTGGGAATGTACCTGGACTCAATCTCCACCATGTTTTTTTTTTCACTTCATGGTGGCGGTGCTGTCATTTTCTATTTAACAGGTTATCAATATTAGACTCAAATCCACAAGGGTATAGGCACATGTAAGCATTGTTACTGTAGGCCCTACAACAGGCTAGCAGCAAATCTGATATGAGTTTGTATCTCGGTAGGTCAGCTGAGCACAGGACTGTCACACTACTGTCCTCTTGTTTTGTGTGTTATACACACTTGTGACTTACCCAGTACGGTTACCCACCTGAAAGTCAATACATAGTTGCGAGTGTCGTGTGATGAATAAAACTTATTTGAAATAAAC
Source organism: Hermodice carunculata (assembly GCA_964020975.1). Taxonomy (NCBI): domain Eukaryota; kingdom Metazoa; phylum Annelida; class Polychaeta; order Eunicida; family Amphinomidae; genus Hermodice; species Hermodice carunculata. The sequence goes on from OZ026621.1 coordinate 76,517,387, forward strand.
ATATGAGTCATCTTGCAACAGGATAAGGTACGGTTGACTGCAGGTACATAGCATACGCCACTCATATGCACAGCATACAAGGCTGTGAGAGTGTATGAATATATCAGTATCTATAACCACTGTTTTCCAAATGTTCCAGTCATTGTCGCTATGGACAAGTTTCACTTATATCGGCATGTCGAAGGTTGACAGTCTGAAGTTTTTATGTGGCTATGTTAAAAGATTCCCAATATTATATTTGTCGACTCATTTTTAGGTATTTTACACTTTTTCTTCTGGGGAATTCAAATTAACAATTATAACGGCCATGATTATAATTTTGTTAATGATAATGGTGATTGTACTTGTTTCAGATAAATCAGACGATCGATTTAATGAAAGAAGCTATACGATTAAGACGGACTAACCATCAAGTGTCAATGGTATGTTTTTACTGAACGCAAACACGGACTTACACTGTCGATGCTTTTGTTGAACGCATGCAAGGACATACACTGTCGGTGCATTTACTGAACACATACAAAGACCTGCACTCTCGGCGCTTTTACTGAATGCATACAAAGACCTACACCCACGGTGCTTTTACGCGCGCAAGGGTATTAATCACCAAGAAATTTGTGAGTGCCAATTTGAAAATTTGTTATGGTTACAACTTTTGGTTTGCTGTCATCCATCACAACTGAGAAAAAAAATCCTTAGAATTTTTATATTAGTAAATTACTGAGCACAAATATGAAACTACTGTCGGCACTAAGAGTTCTGTGAACCTTTTTGTTTTACATGCAGTTTGGGTAACAAGATGGTTTTCGGTAACTTCAAGTTCCATAATCGCAGAGCGAATTAATAACAAGAAGGTTCAAGTACACAAAGGCCAAAATTATTTAATGATGCAACTTTTACTGGTAGAAACCATCTGCATATTGAACAATATCCATACGAAACTTTGATTTCAGGAGGGAGTGATCGAGCAGCTGCAGCACTTCATGGTTAGCCCAGGTAGCAGTGCCTTCTACTCCCCCTACCTTGATTATCTACATAACTCATCTATCAATGTCAGCCACTGGTGAGTCCTCATACATCATCAATATAGACGCAAATACAGCCAGAAGGGACCAATCGCCGATGTGGTGGCATGCAACATTTCCACGTTCAAAATTGCCGGAAAACGGTCAAATGTCGTAATATCGTCTGCTCTTGCGCATGAAGACCTGTTTTGGGTTAAATTTAGATTTTAAATCATCTTTATAATTCAATCATCCCGGGTGCTGTATGGGCATAAACGCATGTAAAAAAACTTTCTGTACGAAGCATGGGAAGTAGACATATTCATATCAACAACAGCAAATTGCATATATGCACAATTATGTATGACAAGTATCCTTATTTGTGGGCAAAACAAAGAATAAATGTTTAAGTATGTATCGTTGCGAGTATTTCCCGGTGATTGGTCTTAGTTTGACATCATAGGGAACGGCATATGGTTGTTCCCAGATAATTTTTGTTCAATGGCAAGTCCTGAACCACATAAGAAATCAACAAAATGAAATTGTTTGATTCTTAATCTAAAAGCTGACGTTTTGTGTGTGTGCGTGCGTGTGTGTGTGTGTGTGTGTGTGTGTGTGTGTGTGTGTGTGTTAAACCAAATATGCATGATCTTATCTTAATGTTGGTAATGATTGACAATTCAAAGTAATTAAGTTGCAAAGCTATGCACAAGACAGACTCATTATTTGTTCGCTAGTGGAGTGTTCCAGCTCATTATTTATTCATCCGATGGAGTGCTCCAGCTTGTTAACGCGTCTAGTGCTAACTAATATAACAGTTTTGCAGATCTGAATTAGTCCAATGAATCCAGAACCAAATTCTTCGCTGAAATGTCTGTCATTTAAGATTAAGTAGCATACCTTTACTTCAAACAGAGAAAAAGAGGTCTAGGTCAACAGCTTTCTGAGGCGCACCCTAGGTGCATTGTCCCAGAGGACACTAAGGAAAGTTGCTGACCCAGTCTGAGACTCAGCACACTAAAGGTTAATATTCTGAATTATTGGAATCCAATATGTACTTCTGCCATTTTTTCTGCACAGGGATAATTTACGCCGTCAAGCACTGTTGATCATCAAGACGCTAGTTCAGCCGGCTTACAAGAGACTGATCGACTTTCTGAATAATGTAGGTCTGTCTCTTCTATCTAAAGAAATTTAGATTAAGACATTCTTTTGTTCATTTTCAACGTCGTATTGACCGGACATCTCTTCCAATGGAAAATGGATGCTAAAAGCGTCATTTTGTAAGGAGAGAAGATTGTCTGCTTGATTACTGTTAAACACTCAGTTTGAAATATGAAAGTTGGACGGAAATAAAGGTCTGAAAGGTGTTCTATATTCCTGTCAATTCTGTTAAACGCTGATAAAAAAATCGTTGATTCCGTTGTTGACAATTCGGTTTTGAAGAAAGGGACGATATATTGGGCAAGGAGACCTTCGTGCAGATAGTTGCCTCGGTATAGTGTCCTCTCCTATGAGGTATGTACCGGTGGTCCTGACAAGTTGAACATTTCCGAAAATTAGAGTTACGTTTTTTAAAATCTTAATCAGTATTTTGTGAAGATGAATGTCATTTTGAAAGTATGCATTCACATATTTCATGCGTCGGATGTTGTTAAGTGAAATATAACTTGCAATGCTGCGAATATATACTTGAATATGAAGGAAGTAATCGTTTATAATCATGCCTTGATGTTTTAACACAAGCTACAGCGATGTCAGTAATTGTGTGCTTTGATACATTCTATAGGATAACAGTAAATTATCTTTCACATTAAGATTTAAATGGAGGATCTTCAAAATGAGCATAAATAAATAAATATAAAGTAACTGTACGAGAAGAAATGGATAGCAAGAACCATGGTTACAAATTAAATTCATTTTTAATTCTAAATTGTAAATTATTATTATATGATGGTGCGATCGAGTTTCATGATCGCTTGAATGCCCGTAGTGGGATTAAACAAAAAATAACGAATTAAAGCATGCATAACCTAATTTGTGTGTTTTAGGAATACATGAATAACACTCGTAAAGAATACGGTGTTGGATCATTTGAGGATGGCCGCAAATACTATGAAGGGTGCCTCAAATTTCACTTATCTATGGACGCAACTCCGGAGGAAATACGAGACACGGGTCTTAGGGAGGTGGAGCGGATCTCAAAGCGGATGGAACAGGTGTTTTTTATCCCATTCTTGCTCCGAATAAGGATGTGTCGATAGCTGCCAAGTCGGTCTGCGGCATGTTATTATGATATTAGATCTCATCTACACTTCTCAGCGAAAAAATTTCTCTGTTAATATGAAATTTAACATTAAAGCCGCCGACAAAATACATTCGGGTGCTTTCATGTAACGTTATCTTGTGAGTGTAAAATACTAAAGTTAGTTTTCCTCACAGTACAGCTGAACAGTTTTTGGTCTCTACCAAGTTGGCACTTGTAGCGCAAGTGGACCTAACATGGGTTTGGGTCTCAATGGGGGGGGGGGGGTGTTCAAAGGTAAACCTCAGTTTTGATATCAGCACAGGTGGAAAAAGAGTGAGGTGAAATTAAAAACATAGCTTTCATTTCAACAGAGGTAAATGGGTGTTAAAATGAAAAAAAAAAAAAAAAAATCTCAGCACATGTACATTTTTTGCTGTTCAAGCACAGCACATTTAAACAGTTGCTGTTTAAATCATGAGTACTAAATTTCAGCGAGAATACGATATTTGGATTGCTCAGAGTACAGTTCTCATTTTTCTAACTCTTTTTGCTTGCTTAACACAGTTCTTTTTATTGCTTGGCCATATATCCGACGGGGAGCCCACAGACTAAAGCAAACGCATGCGCAGCAGTCTGCTATGGCGGCAAGCACTCTTTCTACAGGCAAAAATTTGGAGTAAAGTCCAGGAAGCAAGAATGTTTCAAACTGGAAAAATCACCCTAATTCCATACAAGATAATATGACAACGAAACTTATTGAAATGCCTTGAGAATTCATTGCCACATGGCATTAAGTCTCTTTTTTATTTTGTAGAATGGAAATAGTAGTTTTGCCTCCGGCATGAGGTCCAAGTTTTTTCAAAATATCTGAATAAATGACACTGTTGATGGAAGAGACACAACAGAAGCACGTGTAATTGATGACTCCCATTTATGTGCTTACTTTTGGTTCACAGTAATCTCTGATTGGGTTGTGTTTGGTCAAGGGGACAATGTTTGCGAAGCTGGAATATCACACACACACACGACTACGAATTAGGATTCATTTGAGGCTTTCATACATAGTAACATGGACACAATAGGTACATAGTTGAGTTCAACAAAAACTTAGCACATCCATTGAGTATATTATGTCACGCTTCAAAACACATACGAGCATGCCATGCTCTGGTCATTCGGTCAACCTGTTGACACAATGACAAGTAGGTCATGGTCTTGGTTAGATCCAACTGGTCCATTCATTATTGCTACACCCAGACGCACATGAACATTAACAGCTCCCAATATCGCTCACTTTTTATGGTTACTGGAAAAAACACAATTCTGGTGCACTGGTCACTAATGTCTATGGATGTGGCATTTAATTGCACACCACAAAATGTATTCTCCATCCTGATATTTCCTGTATGTGATTTTTAATAATTTTATTTCTTCAAAACTTTCTAGCTTTATGGACTTTAGGTTAGGGTGGTTCTTGCTTCTTAAACAGACCAATCACGTTGTTTTATCCACTTCACTCAGGTGTAGTAGAAATTATAGAAAACTTGGTCTGCTTGCAAGACAAAGATGGCTAACTTTTACAAGTGAAGAAACAAGAAACCATACACTAGTGTTGGCATGGAGTGGAAGAAAGGGTTGTCAATATTTGTGTGACAAGAGAATGGCTTCCATATATACCAAATGGCACAGCTGTATTACCTTGCAATATACATTGCAACGTAAGGACAAGATCTGGATACACATGTTGTCTATACTAGATTCTGGACTGAACTGATTTTATCATACAGGTATATAAGGGGTATGCGGACAGTCACTTCCATGACCAAGCTCTGGTTCCTATGAATATACAGTCACATAGCTGATTAACCGCTTCAGTCCTGACACACTGGTGGTGGGTGAAAAGCAGAGAAACATGTCACTTTAAATACAAATTGTAACCAGTAACTTCAAAGGGATTTGAAGACAGCAAATGTTATGCAGGGTACTGTTCAACAATATTGTTTCTCCAATATGCAATTGTGAGTGTCCGTATGAAGCTTTGCACTTCTAAAACGGAGCAAATATATGACACGGAAATTAAGAATTTTCCGATGATTAGAATACTCTAAGCTAATGTTATAACATATATACCAGTCAATTAGAAAAGTAATCAACATAGTCCAAACATACCTGTTCATCTTCAAATGATTTGCAAAGTAGAAGAATTAAATAGCTTACATTACATCATTGTATAGTCATTATATTTGCACTAGATTACATTTAACATCCCTTGATTCCAAGTCTCGTGATTGCAGCTGCCTTTAGAGGCATAAAGCAATTTTGACTTGGTATAATAGTACTATCCAAATCTGAATGTTCATCCACTTGTCAAGCAGACACATATTTCACCCACACTTCCAACAAGTACAATTTCATAAAGGGTCTGTTTGCATAGCCATGTTTTCTCTCCATCTAAACAGAATGTGAAAGTCCGTCTTTGTTATAATTTTGTCACTGTATCATGGCAAGATTCCATTTCAGTCTATTATTTTCCACATGTATGTCTCTGACTTTAATGACATTGTCTGTTTATCCTGATATTTTTTTTATGTTCCTGTAGTGTGAGTAAGTGCTTCTGAGCCCATCGTTTTCAAAATCGGTTCTGTAGCTCAGGATGTTTTATTGCTCATCTTTCGTCATTGTCAAATTGCTGATGATGTAGTGTGGTAATCCTTCTACCATGTAGCAGTGTTGATGGTGTCAGTTCCCTGAATGTCACAAATGTTCGTCCAAGTGTCTTTTTTGAGCAAGTTTTTGTTAAGTTTATGAGTCTTTCATAGAATCCTTCCAACTGTGGAGCATGTTTTGTGATAAATTTCCATTCAACGGAACTCACATAGTTTTTGTATAAATATTTATGTCCTGATGTGAACTGGAGATAAGTCTCCAAGTGGATCAAATAAACTCAATGTTTGATGTACTATTTTTTTTGGTTATGATATTTTTCTCCTTGTTAGCATTTGGGTAGCTTGGTTCATCTGTTTTAGTGTCCCTGATAAGGCCAAGTACCTTCACCTGTGTGTTTTGTTCTAGCACATTGTCTTGCGATGCTATTTCTGCCACTGTTCTATCATTAGTAGCCCATCAGTGGAGTTTAAAACCACATGACTGCATTGTATTTGCAGTCCTGTAATATGTGATGGCTTCTTTATGTGTTTCTGTATGTCAACACAGATATTGTCTTTGAGATCACAGGAGATGACATCCTCTTGTTTCTCAAGTTCTGTTTTCACAACAGCATTGAAAATAAATTGCAAGCACGCTGCACCAAACAAAACTGGTATACTTTGAATTTGCTTTCAAGATCAGCAAAATTGAAAAGCCAGAAAAATTTGTGAATTTCTTGTCACTGGCAGCAGGTTAAATGTTAAGGAATGGTTTGTCAATATTGCTAGGAAGTCCAATTTTGTTTGTCCTGAAATGCAGTAGAATGGTTACCATATCATTAAGCAGTAGTTGGCCCTTTTCCAGCCAGTCATTGATACTAGGGTTGGCCATTTGTTTTACAGCTGCAGTTGTAAACTACATGTATTGGCGTGGTAAGAGAATTGTTCTTCACAGCATGATGTGGGGTTGTAATGTCCTGATTTGTTGTCATTCTGCAATGCCTCTATGAAGCCTTGATGAAGTTGCTCCTGTTTTATGGCATATAGGTTTCATGCAGATTAGGCTCCAGTTTTCTGACCATATGCTGTGAGCTTGTTTCAACTATGTTAGCAGACATGGCTGTTCAGGTTTCCAGAATAGTCTTGAAATGTAATTTACATCATCTGGGTTTGTTTTCAGATATGTGTCCTTATATATCCCCAACATCAGATTTGGTTATTGTTTAGGGATCCTCTTTAATTCCAATTATTTCTAAATCCCACAGCTAATGAAGACAATATTGCACTTGTTGAGTACCCACCATTACATTCAGTAGAGAGGGGTCAATTGGCCTACGAAGTTTAACACTTGTGTCTGTAACAGGTCCTGATAACAGATATCCAAGTTTTGACAACACTGTTGCAGGGCTGCTGCCTCTAATTATCTTGTTTTGCACTGTATCCCAGTAATAGTCAGCTCTTATAAGGATATCAGTGAAAAATGTTTCAGTGTCTGGCTGATCTGCGATTTGTAGACTGCTCGCATATGGCAGATTTATATTCTTTAAGTCCACTTGGTTTTTCACGGAAGTACTAATACACGGTATGACCAATGCTTGAATGTCAAGTGGTGGCCCATTTACTGCTTGTATCTTATGTGTCCAAGTTTGAGTGGCTGGACTCCTGTAGTTTTTCAACCAAATGTAGCTGGTGAAATATCCTCAGGCCTTTTGCACTGTATGTTCAGTTTTTCAGCTGCACTTGTAGTTATGAAGGGTCCCTGGGCTTCTTTATCTAACAGTATGTTAGCTGGAATTCTTGAGGTATCCGACATCACCTTGGTTCTTGCTGTCTTGAGAAAACCCTGACTTCTCTTGCCATGTCTGTTTTGCATATGTGACTTGAGCTGGTTCCTTTTGTTCAAACTGGTTTGATTCAGTATTTGTCTCCTCGAGGTGTTTTGTGGTACCATCAACAAAGGTTTCACTGTGATGTGCTGAATTGCATAACAATGTATGGTAATTTTTTGCTGAAGTGAGGGCAATCAAACAATTAGAGCATAGCTTGTCCCTTTTGACCACTTATATATGTTTCTTGTAATCTGGTATTACCTGGTACTTCTTTGCTTTGTGTGTGTGTGTGTGTGTGTGTGTGTTTGACTCACAGCAAGCACATGACACTGGCTAGAATGGCTTCTTTCGCCTCTTTTGGCATGGGAGTTTGTTAGAAATGTGGCAGTAGCTTGTAGTTTAAGTTCCTGAGTTGAGGTGCCAGCTTAAACATTGCCTTTTGTAGTTCAGATAAGTTCAATTACTTATCACCATGTTCACATGAGATTTAAACTTGGATATTGCTAGGCAGTTTGTCAAGTACCACAGGTATTGATAGATCACCATACATACCCTCAGATTTTCCCAAAGTTTGTAATCCTCAAATATAAGACTCCATTGTATTGTGAAGATTCACTAGACTTAAAATATTGTTATGTGCTTAAGTAAGTCCCTCAAGGCTCGCTTGTAGGCAAACACCTGTTTATGTGTCTGTTTGTAGCATTTCTTCAAAAGTTCTAATGCATTTACATAGTTCACAATTGTGAGTGTCCATCCTTTGATTTTTTGTGGCCTCACTGTAAGGTGGGCTTGAAGGTACTGAAACTTTTGAATGTCAGCCATCTGATTATCACTGTCAATCTCAGAAGTAAATGCATAAAAAAACATTTGCCAATGTGTTATTGTCCCATCAAATGTAGGAATGGTGCTCCTTGGTAGATTGAGGCATTTCTTTGGCCCATGTAACTTGGTTCAGTGTCCTGAGGTAACACTAGAAAAACTGGTGTTGTGGTTATCTGTGTTATTTTTTTCAGATAAAAATCTCTTCACATTTTGTCACATGCTTCTTTACACCAGTTAAATAGTCATCCGCAGTTATTTTTTTATATACTGTTTTATTTCTGCCAGTGGAGTTCTCTCTGTATTTTCCTCATCCATACATTTAGCAAGGTTAGATTTGCTTACAAGTTTTCCACAGTTGAGGTGACTAAGTCCATTTTTTCTGTGCTACGCACCATAACGGCTGTTGACTTTACCTGCATTTAACCAATTTGAGTTTGGTAGGCTCTCCTTTTTGCTCCCTAGTGGTCAGGTTTTGTGACCTTGATAGTTTATCCTGGTCACGGCACCATTGTCGATATTTGTATGAAAAGAGAATTTTTCACATAATATGCTAAATGACATATCAGTATTAACTTTGCAATATACGTAGCAATGAAAAACAAGATCTAGACACACGTGTTGTCTGTACTATTATTATACAAATATATATGAGTTGTAAAGTGTTATGGGTTCACATATGGTGTACACACACACACACACACACACACACACACATATATATACACGTATATATATACATATCTATCTATCTATACATATATATATATATATATATATATATATATATATATATATATATATATATATATATATATGTATATATATATATATATACTGCGTGCTTGTTGGCGGTCAGTTCCATGACCAAGCTTTGGTTCCCACGCAGATACAGTCACATGGCTGACAAACCCCTTCAGTCCTGACAGGGGAGTTGTGGGTCACATGCTCATAACACTTTTAACATTGCACTAAAATGATTTTTCAGTAATCACAATCATGATCAATCGTATCTGCCACTGATTACTGGCGAAATAGTGGGGATTATTTCTTGACGTCAATTTAATCTGCCGTATGAATTGTAACCAAATCACAAACTGACAAAATACTGGTTCATGACCATACACACTTCTAACAATGATCTTTAGCAATTATTCAGTAATCACAAAGAATCTGATCTGTTGGGAATGGTTCAACATTATCATTATTTTTGAATTAGTACTTAGGGTACTAAATTTCATGCCCCCCTCCCTCCCCCAAATTAGCACTTTAAAAATGATGATTTTCAAAAAAAAAAAAAAAAAAAGAAAAAAAAAAAATGCACAAACCAGGCCAAAAATTGACATCATTTTCCATATTCTGTGAAAGAGTGCAGACCAATTTAACTCCCCCCTTGCGTACTGTACGTACTTATAAAAAATGATGAAACTGTTGAACCATCCCTTACTGAATACAGGAAAAATAAGAGAAATTATATTTTAGAGCTCAACTTAATCTGTCTTGTGAATTCTAACTCAAATAAACATGTATAGAAATGTGCTTCGGGTAGACAGAGTGTAGTATAGAGTGTTTTATGTGCTCTATTCAGAATGATGAATATGCTGAACGGTGCCCTGGCAGACAATATTTGAGTTGTACAAGTCAACAAATTATGACCAAAATAAACTTTCTTGATAACTTTGATGAATGGAAAACGTGATCGAATCACCTGCTGATTTTGTTTCCATTAGCATGGTCTTATTATGTAGCTTCGTTAAACGTGCACAGCAAAATAGAGCTATGCAGGCCCAACATCAGGTTTGTTGTCGGGGGCAAGTAGCCACGCAGTCCTGTATGTGCTAATCAATCTCTCGCGCGACTTACCTTGCAATTGTCTTGTAATATTCTGCGGGAATCTTCAATTTGAATATTTGCCCATTATTTTCACATATCATTGTGCGTAACACCATTGCAAGTGTGTGCTTTGTCAGTACCTTGTCGTTATGTATTGTGCCGACACATGTATGTATGTATGTATGTATGTATGTATGTATGTATGTATGTATGTATGTATGTATGTTGTACTGACATAGTGGTCAATACTGACGTATTACCACGTCCACAGAAGCACTGGTACTACCACTGAGACTATTATGACGATTGAATGACCATACTAGCTATGTTGCCTACGGGACTGTACTGCCTCATTTTTTTTTATTTAAATGCAAGTAAACAGTGTTTACATGTGTAATGTCGTCACTTTGCAGATAATGAAGGATATGGGATTCAACGGCAGCCTGCCGCAGTTCTTTAACCACCTGCGCACTACCAAGAGAAAGGAATATTATACACACACTCAGGTAACGAAAGACGGCTGTAGCAATTGTAAAACAGCATTATGTATACTCCCATGAGATAAGTGGAAGGTTTTGAGAAAAAAAGGGCTCAGCTGACTTTTCTGAAAGGTAAAAGTTAATAGTTGGGAAAGAATAGACAATATGAATGATAAGAGTCAGATTAATTAAAAACCTACAATGCATGCATTCACCCTAATATTTTAAAGTTCTCCTTGCTACTATCTCTTACTGAACATTAGGGGGTTTCACAAATTTGTTAAAATAAGGGAAAATTAGCGGTACAAACCTGGTGGACAAGCTGGTCAACATACAATCCTACAAAATTTCAACAGACTCTAGTCGGCATTTTCATAGAAGTCGGAAATTGAAAAAGCAGCTCACAAATTCACAAAACACCACGGTTACTTACTGAAAACATAGGACACCCTGTGTGCATATTTCACTCAAAGATGAGTCAATAAATTCATTGAAAATTTATAAAATCACTGAAGCATGATCAATTGAACAAAGGAGCCAATCATTTGTACATCATCTTGTTTGGAAATAATTTCGCCAACATTTATCGTGAAGTCAAAAATCTGATAATCGTAGACAGACGTGCGTAATAAGATCCGTCTTAAACACTCAGGTGGCCGATAAATAAACCGAGCTGCAATTTTATTACTGAAAAGTATTAATTCAAACTGAATATGTTGTGGAAGTGTTGCCTCATATATTACACATAGTTTACCTCTGTTTAATTTGAAATTGTCTACTGTATCAAAATTCCCTGCGGTAAGAAACCAGTTTCGTTGATAGGCGGACAGTGATGAACGTTTCGCATGAGTTGAGGAGCGTTTAAATTGGTCACTGTGCTTTAGCTGTCAATAAGTGGCTAAAGTGTCTAATTTTCCAGAAAAGGGAACTTTTAATCATGGCGCCTAATGCATGGTAATTATTATTTCTTGATCAAGTCCTCGAAACGTTGCTATAGCGTATTACATAAGAGTAAGGTTTATTTGTTTCAAATCGAATCCCTGAGGCTTTTTGTGGAAAAATCTTAATTATTGTTTTCATTGTAGGAAGAGTTATTGGCCGGCTATAGGCACATCATATTTGACAGAATACAACCCAATTTGCATAAAGTAATCAAGAAAATACCAAACGCCCATTTACGGTGAGACAATCATTTATGTAAACTTGAAGATGATGAACCATATCTGGATCACCCTTTGAGCACATGAACTACTTTAAATGACACTGTATTTTGCAACACTATTAAATGGTCACAACAACAAATTTTTCTGTTTTCCTCACAAGTGAACAAAATTATATATCACTCAAACCTTGTTTAAGGTCATTCATTCATATGCTGAATATTTTTGCTTCCAATTTGGCCTCTTTTTATCATAGCTGGCGAATATTTACTGACATCTTATTTTGTTTTTACCAGAGAATAAATTAGATTGTCATTGACCAGAAGGATTTTGACACCTAAAACACCATTCAAGTACATATGCACTTGTTTATCCAATAACTGAAAACTAAAAATATTGTAATATGATTTACATTCCACGTAGAGTTGAGCCCATGCGCTATAACGGACCCGCCGGAAGTTACAGCACAGGCGTATTCTGGGTAAATCTTCGCAAACCAGAAACAAGGTAAGACATAAAATGAGGTCCATGTGTTTGCTGACAGAGAGTAAAGAGACGAGGACTTTTTGTTTCTCTTTTTAACCAAAACTCTTAGAAGGTAAATAAGGCTCACACAGTCGCTTTTTAAAAGTTTACTGGTAATCTTAGATTGTCAAATAGGATACTTGATTTGTTTTTGCATACTACACACAGTGTATGGTTCAACAATGAAATGAAAAGAATTAAATACTTGCCAAGGGCGTATGGTGTAATTTTGGAATTTTAGAAATGTTCATGCGAATGCAAAGAATAAGAACAAATTACAATATAACGCCGTTTCGTAAGCTTAACTTTGGAAACTGGGCTAAACATTATTTTGGAACGATGATGTTATTTGTTGGTAGATCTCAACGTGGGTTTCTATTTTAGCGCTACTGGTATGGACTAGCCATTGTATACGAATCAGATTAGCATTATGGTCACGTCGTTAGAAGTTTTTTTAAAAGTTATTTCATGACGTTCAATGTCTTTGGTGCCAAACTCTTTGTTTGCTGTCCCCACTAAGCAAACAAACGTAGCCAGGTATGTTTGGCAAGCGAGGAGGGGGGTTTATTTGCGTAACTGTTTTCGTTAAGTAACCTTCAGAGATGATTTGTATCACACATTCTGTCCAAGCATTATCCCCACTTTTCTCTCATCCTAGGCCCTCCTACACCATGATGGCGTTGTCTCTTCACGAGGCTAATCCGGGACACCACTTGCAGGTGTGTGTGTGTGGCCCAAATTACAAGTTATCAGAAACAGTCCGTGGCCGTATATGTAACAGTCGTCTGCGTCCTCTGTTACGTCATGAAAGATGCAGGCAGTAAATTTGAATTCTGGGCGCATTGCGCCTAATGTAGCTTTATTCACACATCGTTAACAACGTATAGTATGATTTAATTTTGACTAACATAAAGTTGTAATTTCGTTTCTGGACATATCGAAACTATTAATTAACTCATCAATTAATAAAAGTAAATGAAATAAGACATTAACTTTAAGGTGTGTATAATGGAATCAACGTGGTGACATATTTGGCGTTGCATGGGTGACAGTCATGTAAAGTAACTAAACTTGTAGCATTTGATACAACAATCAAAGCCATAACGGTTATACCCTTTGAGTGCTAATCACTGATATAGTTGTCTCATTACCGTTAAATATATCATGGTTAAAAGATTCAAATTCCTCATGAAGATACCTTTCATTCAAATTCCAGCGAGCCTAATCTAAAGCAAAAAGTAGTCTTAGTCAACAGCTTTCCTCGGGACACTGAGCAATGCGCCCAAAGTGTACCGAGGAAAGCTGTTGACTCAATCTTAAATCGGCGCTTTAAGGCTTAATAACTTGTATATTTGGAAGTCCGTTATCCCCTCTGTATTCTAGGTATCGTATACACTGGAGCAGGACCTGCCAAAGTTCCGCCGCTACCTCAGTGCCTCAAATTATTATTCTGTGCCCTTTAACTTCCCCTGGTATACCGCATACACAGAGGTAAGTGCCCTTTAACTTCGCTTGGCATAATATTTTTACAGAGAAAAGTGCCCTGTCTTTTCCCTGGTGTACTGTCTACATGTATATACTTTAACTTCTCCTGGGCATAGCCTAATGTTTTGAGAGAGATCACTGCATTGTTAAGTGCCCCAGTAAGCAGGCTACACATATATAGTTGCCCTTTAACTTTCCTGGAATACCACAGGCTTAAAGATAAGTGTTCTCTAACTTTCCTTAGTTTATCGCATATAGAGTTTAGTAGCTGGTCCTACCTTTTTACCTTCTTTAGTATATTACTTACGCACAAAGGTAAATATCTTTAACTTGAGTTAGTATTACGCTGACACACAGATAGGTACCTTTTACCTTCCCGTATTATGCATATATCGTTCACAGACACAAGTGTCCTTTCCTTTGCCTAGTGAAACATCTACATACGTGCCTTCAACTCTTTCTGGCATCTTAGGGGACAATTTTTTTCACAGGACCTTTAGTCTGTGTACGTAGGAGTGACGGAATGTTGCTCTGTTACAGTGACTGCTTTGTAGAAGTATACTATTTTTTGAACTTCAACGGAACCTGACTGTGGTTTCTTCGAGGAAACACGATTTTGTGGCTTAGAATGAGATGGCCATTTAAGCATCTATAGCTGAACACGAGGTCAGGAATTTTTCTCTGGTAAGAGAGGGGCAAAAAGTTACATCTCAGCAGTATAGATTTTTGCGACTCATTGTGGAGAAGTGCTCTTCGATATTTAACTGGTAGCTCTACGTTGACTAGTTTCAAGTGGTCATGGGTTTTGCCAGGTTGCAACACTGCACGCCACTGAACCATATCCTGCTTGACTCCTTGCGGAATGAGCAGAAAGTTGTTTGGTGACACACTACATGCACTGGAATGTGCTCTCACCTCCCGTTCGTAACGCAGAAAGATTTAGAACCATTTCATCGTAAATTGGATACACACAAACCGAAAATTAACGACTTATTATACGTTGGTATTAGAAGACTGAATGTTTTACATGCTAGGATTAGGATGAGTTGCAGACCTATTGTATGGAAGTAATAACAACAAAACAAAATTTAGAACAACAAAATTATATTCGAGACAACACAAAATTTTATTTTCAGTGAGGAAGATTTAAACAACTTAAAATGAAACAAACCATTTTTGTCCCGATCAAAAGGGCAATATGTTTCCAGTTGGACAATTTCTATGCCAACATAAGTTATCATCGCTATATATCTGAGCAACTGCAGATCCCTCTTTCTCTCCCGATATGTTGTCCCTCTAATCTTCCCAGTGTTATGTCCATGTTGCTGTGTTGTACTGTGACTCGTGCTTTTTTCCTTCACTTCTTTTTTACGTGCATACTGTTCTTGCACATAATAAGATTACTCTTAATTGCCAACAGATTGAGTTATGCACATTGTTGCTAATTATAACATAAGCACAATTGTTTTTCAACAGCAATAACTGTAACCATTTAATTTTTTAGTACCAAGAAATGAATTCATATCGGCATGGCGCATGTTTTCCAATCGTTTTTATGAAATAAATTTAAAATATGTTTAAACCACATGTACTGGAGCTTTTTAGCCACATGTCTGTTTTATTGGTTATGCCCCCCCCCTCCTACCGGAGGAGGGGCATATTGTAATCGCTTTTTCCGCGCGTCCGTCCGTCCGCATTTCGTGTCCGGGCTATAATTTGCTTGTCCTTCAATTTAGATTAATGAAACTTTCCACACAGGTACATATGGACATAAGGGTGTGTCATGTACCAAAAGTAAGTCGCTAGGTCAATTATCTGGGGGTACAGTGACATATCCTTGTAAAGTTGTGTCCGGGCTATAATTTCTTTACTATTGAACTTAGTTTCATGAAAGTTCACACACACACACACACACACACACACACACACACGCACGCACGCACGCACGCACGCACGCACACACACACACACACACACACATATATATATATTTTGAGCTAAAGGACGTTAAGTGTGTCATGAAACAAAAGTAGGTCCAAGTATCTTGGTCTCCGCTATCCGTGTCCGGCCAATAATTCCCTTGTCCTTCTTTTTAGATGAATGAAACTTTACACACAAATGCATCTAGACATATGGGTGTGTCATAAACTAAAAGTAGGTCGCTAGGTCAAGAATCCGGGCCACAGTGACATATCCCTGTAAAATCTTGTCCAGGCTATAATTCCTTTACTATTTAATCTAGTTTCATGAAACTTCACACACACACATATATCTTGGCCTAGAAATGTGTCATAAAACCAAGGAGGGTCATTAAGTTAAGTGTCTGGGTCAGGGTGATAAATCCATATAAAACTACTTTACATTTCATGTCCAGGCTGTAATAGGAGATATGCATATTAATTTCCCGCCAGAACTGCATACCTAATTGCCTTGTCTCGCTTGGCGGGATATGGCGAGATACGGGTCGGTACCTGTGGGAACAAGCGGGATATTACCAATATTTTGGAAATACAGAATACTTAATAAAGGCAGATTTACTTTTTTCTTAATATATGGCTCGGGAAGTACTAAATGAATACCAGTTTAGCATTTGTGAACTTAAATTTCTCAAAACCCCTACGAATTTTGTGAGAAATGAACATATGGCCCTGTCTGTGACAATGATGTGGCCTGCACGTCCCCCGTGCTCACCTGGCGTTATACCCGTGCTTTGTGGCGAGAAATTAATGTGCATCTGTTGTCCTTTGACTTAGAATCATTAAACTTTACATACACTTGTCTCTGGACACAAGGGTGTGCTATGCATAAAGGTAGATCACTAGTATCTGGGTCCTGGTGATAGCCTATTTTATTGGCTCCAGTCATTCCCAAGTGAAACCTGTGATTAGCAAGGTTATAAATGAGGCGAGGGGGACATGGATCCGGCTGTCTCTGATTGCCTTTTAATTTGATTTGAGTTGGCGCAGATTTAACTTATATCAGGGGACCACTCGAGTATAGAGCGTCAAAACAGAAATCCTTTTTAGGACATGGACGTATTACCCGTGGGGCAAGTGAACTGGACTGCCGGGGTTTTGAACTCCACTTGCGCGAAATTGCATTTCAGATTTTCGCCTCCAAGCAAGATGTTCATTGTTACCTTATGCTGAGATTAAGACACCAGATACACAGTTTATTAGTTGAAAATATTTCGAATCATCTGTAAAAAACAGCATGGCTGTACATGAAGCTAATTATGACTCCAAGTTGACCCTCGTTTCAAACTTTTGCCATCGCTCAAAATCTCATTTGCGGCACATTTTGTGCTGCCGTGGAAGCGGGCGACCAATCCCACACTGGTCAGCATGTATGGCAACGGTGGCGCCACCATATTTGTAGCCAAAAAGACCTTCAATTTTTTTCAGCACACATTGTGAAAACATACACGTTATGTGAAGCCACATGGCACTGTAGAATACTTGAGCCAGGGCTTTGTTTTTAAAAGAATGTGCTAGATATATTTCTTAACATCACCATGTAAGTATGGGTGAAGTTGCCATGCCGTTCATTTCTTGAACTTGGCGGATAAGCTGTCTTCACTGTCAGCTTACTCTAAAGCTGAGGAGTTAAGGTTTACATCAGGCACTTGGAGCATTCAGACAAATACGCTGTCAGTGTTCTCATTGCACATATCGAGGACAGTGATAGGCCATGAAAAACTCGACAACATATAGTTCACATGTCTTGGTTCAAACTTGATTCATACACTTGCAGAAGGACACACAAAAGAGCACTAGTAACTGCCCTTTGTACACTGTATATATTGAGATAGTCATCTAAGTGGTCGGGCTTGGACATTTTTAGCAAGGCGATGAGGGAAAGAGGCAATGCTCTGTATAATCTCTTCTGGGATACAAAAAGGAAAAGCATACTCTTGGAATAGAGCGATGCTACGAGCAGATTATTGACATAATTATTGTAAATCAGAACCACGCTGCAGTAATTTGCATACAAATGAGTACACATGATCGATGTGACCGACGGGGGGAAAAGTTGAAAAGGAGTATCGCTGAATTTTAATTTTTTTATGGTTAACAGCTAATGGAGGTGGTTTGAAAATTGTGAAATTTCAAAATCAGCGCAACTGCCTTAAATGTGAATTATTTTCACCGAAAACCAGCCTGTATAATGTGTTACACATCCTAGGATGACAAAATATTATTACAAAACCTGGTCATAATCTCTTGCAAGAGCATAACATTATTACAATCCTGGCTAAAAGTTCTTAAAATAGCAATAGTATTGAAAACATCGTCACAGGTCATGTGATAGCATTATAGTATTACACACCTAGTTAAAAGAAGTTAAAATAATATTTTTCGAAAACGGTTACAGGTCTTGCAACAAAAAAATTGTGTTAGAGACACATTTGCATCGCTTTAGATAACAGAATAGAATAACTAATATGTTAAGTTCTGAAAGTTCTGGGTGACAGATAGACAGACATGATAGTACTAAAAACATGTTATCAGTTCTTTTGACGCCAAATGGTATTATAAACTACCTTGCATCTCTTCCTTTAACACAACAGTGTAACAAATGTGATTAAAAGTTCTTGTAACAGATGGATGGATAGATAGATAGATAGATAGATAGATAGATAGACAGATAGATAGATAGATAGATAGATAGATAGATAGATAGATAGATAGATAGATAGATAGATAGATAGATAGATAGATAGATAGATAGATAGATAGATAGATAGACACATAAATGGATAGAGCAACAACATAATTGCATTCTAAAAATGGTTGCAGGTGTTCCGATAATGCAAAAGTTCTATAAACATGGTTACAGCTGTTGCGATAGTATAATATATAATACGGATATGGTTACAAGCTCGTCGATCACCCTTGGTTGCGTTTGTATCACATTGCTTCAACGTAAGTTTTCAAAGTTTGCGGTCCGGGCACAAATACGTCAAAGGGCGAATGGTATGAACAAGGGAAGGAGAAGTGCTGCATGCTGCCACCAGGTGGCTAATTGTATGATAAATATATGCATGGGGAAGGCTAGTACGCTTACTGTCTTGTCAGCTTGAGAAGCAGGTAGCACCTCAACCAATGGTACGGTGGCCAGCAGGCCTGGCTCACAGAGTTCAAAGAAAAGCACATGACCATTGTAGAATGACATCACAGCTAAAGAGCCCACCCAGGAAGTAAAAAGTGGCCCACTTTTCCTGCCCAGTTCCTACTACCTTTAATCTGTTTAAAGACGAAGTAATCTAACAGACATTTCTTCGCGCCGCACTGCAAAGTAAAGCATTCCAGCATGTTTTTGGTGAATACTATTTACCTGTACCTTGAGGGTAAGCTATGATCTATACCACTTCAAATTTTTATGGGTGTCGATTATGCGAACCTGTCATAGCTTCATGTTTTGACCTATTATATACAAATGACTATAACTTTTTGTGTGTTTTTTTGCCAGGGTTGGGCCTTATATTCAGAGTACCTGGGCGAGGAAATGGAGCTTTACAATGCCTCACGATTAGAACTGTAAGTATTTCTTTTAACAGGAAAACACACAAAAACCAGCCCGTAGTATCTTAATCATTCATTGGCATTTGCGTCAAAATATGATGTGATTTGTATTGTATTGACATAACAATACCAGATTCATATTTCTGGCAAACGTACCTTTCATTCAGGCACCAATGCGCCTGCAGTTCCAACAGACAGCAGCAACCATTAGAAACTGTCCAGGTCAAGAGCTCTCCTCAGCGCTGTGGAAACTTGTTGGCTTATTTAAGACTTGGCACTGAAAGAGTTAATACATAAAGTTCTGTTTTTGGAAAATAATACAGGACGTGCGACTATGTGGCCAAAAATGCTCTCTTACACACAGAAAAAAGATCTTATTCTAAGAACGGAGGATATTAACAGACATGGAATATATGAATTGTTACGTCATTTTTCTGTTTTGTTTCTAAAGTGTTATAATTTGCGACACAATTGCTTTGACAACTAGATTACGAATGTAATAACTACACAAGACCAATCGTCTTATAAATCAAACATTTCAGGCTTTTGGTCCATAATTAGTGCTTGTTACATTACGTCCTTGTGTGCATGGAAATATCACACGGTATCTCGTCATACGATAGCATTCAAGAAAAGTCTGTGGTCTAGCAAAGCGCTTATTCGGTGATTTACTGTAGAAGTAATTTCAAATAAGGCTATCCTTGTACTTTTGATACAGAATTCCTCCAATATGGCCATCGGGTGCACCAAGTCCGTGCATTAGTGCGTCAACCAGGCAGCATATTTATACCTTTCGCAAAATGCTTACACTGGCAGAGCCAAAACGCCAAGAAAGAGCTACTTTCGGCACTTTTTTGGCGAAAAATGCCGAGATAATTGGTACATTTTGAAATCTCTTGGCGTTTTTGCCGAGAGATGCCGATAGAATCCCATTCTTCTATTTTCTCTCTCGCGGCATTCCTTGGCGGAGAGAGAGAGAGAGAGAGAGAGAGAGAGAGAGAGAGAGAGAGAGAGAGAGAGAGAGAGAGAGAGAGAGAGAGAGAGAGAGAGAGAGAGAGAGAGAGAGAGAGAGAGAGAGAGAGAGAGAGAGAGAGAGAGAGAGAGAGAGAGAGAACTACTTAACTACCTCGCCATTTCTCGGCACATTTCTCGACATAGTATATATACCGATATATTATTCTGCTTCTCAGCCTTGGACGGTATTCAACAGAGATATTTCGGGCATGCCGCCTAGTGGTCGACACAGGGATCCATGCATTTGGGTAAGCAATCTTTTCTAGGAGTTCTGCATCATTCCATGGTCAGAACTTGACTGAATTCAATTAATTGAGAATGTCACAGCCTTTTGTGGAATATGGAATACAGAATTAAAGGCCAATTTTACCATGGATCACCAGATTATGAGTTTATTTTTACTCTTTGGAATTAAAGAAAAGTTATCGAAGACCCAATAAAATTATTTTACGATACAGATAGTCGTATTATTTCTATATATTCAAATTTTACAAGGAAAATGAAAAAATGCACTGATGCATAATTCTGAACACGTTGTTTTTTGTCCCCTGCCACCGAAGGTGGCATAGGGGGACATAGAATAGTAGGGATAGGGGCCGTTTCAGTCCGTCCATCCAGGAGCATATCTCAGAACCCTAAGAGATAGAATAATGAAAGTTATACCAGAGATGCATCATAGCACGGGCATGTGCGCTGTGCATTGTTTTTGAGCTTGAAAATAGGGCCCAAGAACATATCCTTTTTCTTGTGTCTGGCAGCATATGTCTAGAACCCTTAGAGATAGAATAATAAAATTTATACCAGACTTGCATCATACCAAGGGCATGTGCGCCATGTATTGCTTTTGACCTTGACCTATTTTCAAGGTCACAAGGCCCAAGAACATATCATTTTTTGTGCATCCAGACATGCTGTATACATTGTATTGCTTTTTTCTGTATATTGTGGCGGGGAACACTTTGCACTTGTTGTATGTAAGTCTTGGTTCTCTTAGTATAACTTTCAGCACTGATTTTCCGCTATTTAATGGAATAAGCATTTATATGCCCAGTTTTACGTTACTTCCACAGAATAAGCGGAAAACTTATGAATACCGAATGTCAAGGCGCCTCGCTGGACCCGCTGAACTTATAAGGATTTAAGCGATAAATAATCGAAGTTTAGAGAAGAAACTTGAGGCCAGCACAGCATGAAAGATTCTGTATAGTTGACTTAATTATTGTGTGGTCATTGGACCGTGCATTTGACTATTTTGTACTGCATACCAACAGAAGGCCCTTGAAACATTTTTAGAATGCAGTAGTCGCGAGTAGTTCCCAGCGACGTCCGTTTGCACTGATAGTTAAAAAGATGTTCGCAAAATACATTGAAGCTTTGCCCGTTACATTAAAATCGAAAAACCATTACAACAACAACGACAAAAAAAAAAAAAAAAAAAAAAAAAAGAAGACGTGCCACCATTTTATCCACCTCCAGGCCACACAGACCACAGTTATAAATCCTTCTATTTTTCATATTAGCATTTTTCAGTCTGAACAATCAGGGTTGCGGTATTTTAAAATTCCATGAACGGCATTTAACAGATAAAAATGTCAGAAAAACATGGATGGATTTTTGTCATATAATTCCCAGTTCGTTAATTTGTGATAATTGAAATACGAAACAACACCTGGATGTCAGCTTTATACAGGTGTATGAACTGTGCTCTTGACAGGATCACATCATTGTCCTTCCCCGTCATAAAGTTCCCACCTGGCCTGGAAGACAGAGCATCTATATGACCACCAATGAAGCAACTCTGTGATGCAGCAAACCTCACTTAGCTAACTTTATTTAAAGAGAAGCTACAGCATGCTGAAAACATAGTATTTTCACAGTTATTGACTATCGCCGTTGGGATGCGCAACCAGTCAATCATAACTGTGGTCTGTAACCACCACCACCAATGACAATAATAACATAGAAATGGACAATAGACATAGACATACTTTTATTTTGAGTCGGTTCAAATACAATAAACATAAGCCAAAGGCTACTTATTCCGACTACGTTGCAGCAAAATAAATAAAAAACATTAAAAAGATAGACTTACCATACCATAGGTAAACAATAAAAACGTCAATTACAACACAATGTCATCTCTGGAACAGGTAAGTATAAGGTGTCACAGTCTGCTTGCTAATATTCAATGCATTGACATACCGGATGGAGGGTCCAAGATTGACACCAGATGGCAGTAAAATCATGCAGAGCATTATCGGGCGCTGGACCTGATTGGAGCACAGTATCTCCGATAAGAAGACTCCAAGAGTAGGACCACAGGTGCTTTATTCAGGAGAAATGAGAAACAAAACCCGCAATAGCTTCCCTTGCATGCACCAGTTGTTTTATCAACACAAATAAAAGGGTCGTTTAGTTCCAACGGGCCGAACGGTGTAATGGTTAAGACACAGGGTACACTTATACAGAGTGAAAGGTACGAAAAATACGCCTGGAGCCATTGATTTTTTTGGGCAAAAAGTGAGGAGAACACTTCAAATGTCTGGCCCCAGCCACCGCAAATAGCAAGGAAAAAATTGTCCAGAGTCATCCTGGTTCTAATCACTCTCGATCCCTAAGCCTTTATTTTACTTTTTGTTAAAACGTTGGAAAACACATTCAACGTCTGAGTCCAGCTGTACCGTAAATACCAAAAATAAGATCGTTGAAGAAGCCAGTGGTAGTAACAATAGAGGTATGGTTTAAATTGAAAGTAAGCCCATAATAAAATCTAAATGTCCTTTTGGGTTGCAGAATGAGCCGCCAAGAAGCGATTGAATATATGGCAAACTACACCGCTACACCGCGTAAGCAAATCGAGACAGAGATCAACCGCTATATAACGTGGCCTGGACAGGCGTGCGCCTACAAAATGGGAGAAATGAAGATCCTCGAAATGCGGAAGAAAGCAGAACGTTTTTTGGGTAAAATTTCATGTATCAAGGCATAGTTATCTTTTGTGTTTGCTTAAATAATTGTATGTCTAAGTCTGCTTAATATGGGCATGAATGTAAAGTCGCGCGAACACAGTAATCAGTCTTTCACACCTTACCCGCTCAACTAGGAATGGCAAGTTCAAATAGTGTAAAACTTTATCTTTACTTGTAAAATTGGACATTTTAACCAAGGCTTTGATCGGATTTATAGGAAGCGATCCTTCATTTAATATACCTTTAAAAATTTATTTTACCAGGTGAATGTTGGGCGTATAATGTCCAGAGCCTGCTGAATAAAACTCTTTTCGTCTCAGTCTCGTCAGTGACAAGATAGCTGGATAAATTTTGAAGATCCATGACAATAACTGCAGCAAGAACTCGCAACAATGTCATTTGAAAAAAAGAAGAAAAAAAAGGTTCCGGTTTTCGAGTATCCCTTATAGTTTGGTCGGTTTGTAGGTCTGCGGAAGACCTAATTGCCTGTACATTGATTTTACAATTACGCAATGAAGCTAAGCTACAAAGCATCGCCGCAATTATGGGTTGTTTCCTCTCTTAACACCGCATGTATCCAGGGGGTAAAGTGGTTTTTCATATTGGCGTACTGGGTATTTTTTTTTTTTGTGCCGTACTTGTCTACACGAAGCGCCTTTATTTTCGCGCTTCTTACCCGCCCAAATTCCCAAAGTTTCTTGTTTTTCGTGGCTTGTACCAGGACCAAATTATCATCTACGTAAGCGAATCGGGACCTCACTAACCTTTCCTTCTCCTCTCCGGGGATTGGGAGCTTTGGATTGAGAACCGTTTAGGTTACGGTTTTGTTCTTCGTTGATGTGCATTGGAGTAATTTGTGTAACTTTTAAGTTCAATATTTCTGGATAAAGACATGGGACCATTTGTTGAGCATCCAGATAGACTCTTACTGGGTGTCCTTTCTCTGTAGGTGTAGGTCTAACGAAATTTATTGCGAAACGACCATGCTTGTGGCGTGATCGTGAGTGAAGTGCAAGCTATGAAACTTTTTAATTAGTACGACAACTGCACATAAATCCCACTAAACCTTCTTTTTATTCTTCCAGGAGATAAATTTGATCAACGTGATTTCCACGATGTGATTCTGCAGGTGGGCCGTGCACCTCTTCAATTGCTGGAAAAAGAAATAAATACGTGGATGGAACAGTATGCGCTTGTCAGTGGTGCCGCGCGCCCTCTACAATTTAACCTATGGACTACATTGTCCCTTCTTTTGTGGGAACTTCAAGTGTGGATATGTTGATGCGATTTTAGAATCATAGATAATTTTGAATCTCATAATAAAACTTAAAACATTCATTTTTACAGTATTGAGTGGCGACACCTGTGGTTTACAACGAAGGAGTTCTACCTCGCTTCAGACAACTGTTGATGATGATGGTGATGATACAGGCACCATGGTTAAATATTGCACTAAAAGTTCCTTCCTTAAATCAGGCAACAACAGCCAACAAGTCACGTCAGTAACATATTTTTAAACTCAAGCCCCTTGTTGTTTTGAATAGGAGAAAGCAAGAACATAAGCTTCTACTGCTCTCCTGTAGAGGGCATTTCAGTCATTCAGGGTAAGAGTTGTGTATTTCCTTTACTTTCATTGTAGTTTAACGTGTAATAACTTTAAAACCACTCGTTGCAGAAACACCAAAATATGTGTGGTAAAATTATGCACGTAGCTAAAATGTTCACGTGATTTTTATTCTTGCAGCTTTAAAAGCAGTCTTTTTAATTTGAGGTTAATTTGATAGGAATTCACATCTCTAGCCCTGAAGAATTCTGTGTATTGGATTGTACATTCAGCTGAATACACAGATAATTGGTAATTGTGACCTCTCCTATTAAATAAAATGCTAATTGTAAGGGCAATCGCGTGTGTGTATCGGGCGCAGAGAAGTATATTCGGTGTGACTGTCGGACACTTCTGCTTTACCATTATGCTCTAAGCTGACGGTGCTATTCACCACGGGTACACTCTAATTGTGTTGAACGAGAACGACGGAAAGTTTGAAAACTAGACACATCGAGGGAAAACTTGAAAGTGTTTACAATTTTATCGGCGGAGTGCCTGGCTACCTGATGTTTCTTGGCAACGAAGAGAGCATGCCAGTCTGCCTGGCTGTGAAACGCTACCGCCCAATGGGTGTTCTGATTACATCAGCTACCATTGTTTGCCGAGTTTATTGTATTCCTCCACTTCCCCTCCCAGGAAAAAAAGGTCAAAAAACGATGAATCATTCCGTTTCGGTAAAAATATAAAGAAGAATACTTGTATGAACCAGGTTTTTTGTTTGTTTGTAAATTTTCATAGGCGTTTATGGTCAGATGATGCGGCAGGGTAAGTCCCTTTCTCGGCAACATGGGCCGAGTTCATTGACAAGAAGTAGCCCGGTCGTGACACTCAGCCAGTCGCATGCAGGATACCCATAACACCTGTCCATATACAAAGTAAACACCTCCCTTTCCTGTGGCCGCTCATATCAACAAAACTGTTTTCGTGACTGGCAATTGGTGAGCATGGATGTCCTCCTGTTCCACCGCATTTCTCAAGAAAAACATTATATCAAAGCCACGGGACACTATTTTTTCATCACACCAACGTTCGCTTTCAGCTGCATCAGTCTTTCAATAAAGTTAATTCTCCGTCATAAGCGAAATTTAATTGTATGTCTTCGAAACGGCATGAAGATTCAGGTGGACACCAAACAGTTTGTGCTAACACAGACATATGGTTTTCTTTCTTTCTGTCTTTTTTCCTTCCTTCCTTCCTTCCCTCCTTCCTTCCTTCCTTCCTTCCTTCTTTCTTTCTTTCTTTCTTTCTTTCTTTCTTTCTTTACAGGCAAATTTGTCCATCATTTCATTTGAAAAGTATTACACGTAGAAACTCAAAACGTGGCATGGTTGTACTTTCATACATGGATTCCTGAGTTTTTCTAAAAACCTTCAATGGTTTCCAAAATTATGTAAATTAAGGCCATTTGAAAATGTAAATCTTGAATGCCTCTAAACCTATTATAGCTACAGGTAATCAATCGAAATATGTAATACTGCACATTTTTTTTTTGTTATTTACATGTGACCTCTAAAGGTTAAAGGTCAAGGTCATTTTCAGATTTTCCTCTGACCATACCTCGGTGAATTTTTATCCAATTTTGATCATGTTGAGCTCACATTGTAGCTATTGTAACACTGCACATTTTGTAATTTACATGTGACCTCTAAAGTTGAAACGTCAAAGTCATTTGAACCTTTGAAATTTTTATCCGGGCCATAACTTAGTCAATTTTCATCCAATTTTAATCATATTGGACTCCAATCGTAGGTATTGTAACTCTTCACATTTTTTGCAATTTACACTTGACCTCTAAAGGTCAAAGATCAAGGTCATTTTGGCATATGAAATTTTCTTTTAGCCATAACTCAATAGTCAATTTTTATCCTGTTGGGCTCATATTAGATATCTTAACACTGCAGATTTTTGTAATTTTCATGTGACCTCTAAATGTCAAAGGCCAAGGTTATTTGGCCCATTGAAATTTTCATCTAGCCATACTTTAATTAAATCTCATCTGATTTGGTTTGTGTTGGGCTTTAAAAAAGAATATTGTAACAAAGTACGTTTTTTCAATTTACATGTAGCCTCTAAAGGTCAAAGGTCAAGGTCATTTCTGGTTTCATTCCATTTTATACGTTCTCAATACCAGTTTGAACTTGCTGCTATTCTTATCAACAGGGCTTTTCTCTAAAAGTCAAAGGTCAAGGTCATTTGGACCTTGAAATGTTCATCCAGCCATACGTTCAGTGGAATGTGAAGTATCAAAGGACAAAAGTTCTGGCATTTAATATTTACAACTTTTGAAAGCACACAGGCAGATTTGCTTTGAAGCAAATCTTCCTTCCTAGTTTCTTTTCATTTTTCTTACTGAGGATGAATAATGCTTGGTAGGGATGGCGCGACTCGCTGATCTCCGAGGAAAGGAGATCAGCGGAGCGTGGTATTCAGTTTTCGATTTGTTTTGGCATATCCAAATGGGCAATCTGCAGCGCACTAATTAGTTCATTTCACGCTGTCAATACACCCGCTCGAACTCCGAACAAGGTTAAGCAATAGTTCTTAAGTTGGTCTTGTCAATGTAGAATGATTTACAAGTCAAGCCAACACGCATCATACGATTTTACAGCACCATTTGTCTTATTTTGTTTTGTGGTGCCCAAGATCAAGGACACAGGATAGTCTTTCTAGAAGATAAGTATTTTAAATAATATTTACAAAAAATTGGCCAGTTTAATTAATTTACCTGGCACGTAGATACATGGGCCCTAAGTTTGTCTTTTACTTCTCCTCCTCCTCTTCCTACTCCTCCACTTCCTTCTATCTCAATGAAACCGTTCATGTTTGGTTACCCATATCCTATCAGTAAAATCAATCAATCAATAAATCAACCAATTAATCAATCAATCAATCAATCAATCAATCAATCAATCGATCAATCAACACAAGTAAGTACATATGCATGCTTTCTCCATCTCCATCAGCAGCCGAAAGGTGCGCCTGAAGGGAAAAGACTGGTACACTTGTGTCTGTGCGTGTATGGAATTTTCATATTAGTTACATAACGTTGTCTTTGGATCACCATTTGCCTGGACCTCTGTGTCTAAGTCGAAGGCCCATGAATTGAATTGAGGTTTGACTCTCTTGATTTGAAAAACTTGCTGGTTCTGTGGTGCCATCTCTCTGTTCTTGTGGAACTGATGGTAATTCCCAGTGCGCATGCTGCCCATACTGTCCTTCCTCTTTGGGCATCATGTTTGGCTGGTATTGTCGTGTTGAAGCTCTGTGAACTTTTGTTCACAATCATTGCTATAGTGCTTTACATATGCCAGAATCTATAGAAAATATTTCCTCAGTGGTCCAAGGACCTTCTGAGGCCTAGAAAGCTAATTTCTGTGTTCAGATACCACTGTAATAGTAAGTGCAAAGCTGGTCGTTTGGCTTAGTACTTAGATTTGCAAAATGGCATCTCGGCAAACAGATTGCAGAGAGAGGGAAATCAGTGCACACAATGCTATTGCGCCCTTTCAGAGGCAGTCTGTGGGTGTTGAACCAGCGACCACTTTGTCTGCATCCTCGTCCTTGTTGGATGGTGGACAAAAGCTAGATTCACAGAACCACTACAAGGCAGCTTGGGATGACCATCCACACTGCTATGGTTGTTGCTTGCAGATGGGTCATGTTTGCTCTTGTGAGTGAACTTGCAGATACTGTCAGGATTGAGGAGAAGACAAATGGCTACTCTGTGAGCAGGCACAGAGAAAGACTGATTGTGCAAGGTGTAGGGGACAGGTCGCTGCTGCCCAGTGCTGAGCTGAGATGACTGACTCTGTTGAGTTTTCACCATATACCCCCCATGAGAAAAGTGTAGCCTTATTTCAGTTCGTCCGTACCCCTTGTTGAGACATGGGAGTAGCAAGTCTGGAAGCAACAGATCACGACATGGGGATCACACACGACTAATTTTGCCCTAAACAAGTCCCACTTCTGCTCTTGGCACCGATCCAAAGGTTTTCCTTGTTTTGGAATCTATGTCACAGAGCATGAAGATGAAGGTTGAGATGTTATGTGCATTGCCCGCCGCTTCTGAGCAGGCTGTTTTCTTTTAGGACTCGGCACCTAAGAAGTCAGCCAAACGTAGATTACAGCTGCTGAGATCTCAGTCATTTGGGTCCGAGCACTCAGACGAACAGCAGTCAGGTAAACTGGTGCATCCGAAGTGGACATCTGCAGGTTCCTGCCCGGGTATTCTGGATCCTTGGCCAGTCCAAGTGCTCAGACCATAAGTCCGAGAAGTCTGGAAAGCCAACACCCCAGACAGTCTGACTGCTCGGACCATAAGTCCTGAGTGCCAGCCAAAGCATTGGTGCTCATGCATACATACCGAGCTCCCAGGTCTGAGAGCTGGGATCATAAGCATAGGCAAAGGGTAAGTAGGAGGAACGCCAAAGCTTTTGGTGCAGCTGCAGATGAGTGTGTTCCACAGGAGCCCTCAAGTGCTCAACTTCCATGCTTGGTTGTTATCTAACAGCACATGTTCCACAGAGGCTTCTTGGAATTGGCCTCAGACAGAATTGCCAGAGGCGGGGTTTGATCAACTGTTTACTTGGATCCCTGGAATGTGTTTTCCAACTAACGCACCAGCAAGGGAATTTACCCTTGGTCTCCGTGCATTGCAGACATGAACCATTTCCTGCTGTATCAGTGGGGAGTCTAGGGCAAGAGCTCAAGAACAGTGGAGGGCTTTCGATCAGCCATCTCTTCAACCCTTGCCAACATCCTAGATGTTCTCATTGGGAGCGATCTTTATCTGTTAGCACTCATTGCATCCTTCTACACCAGCGAGCAATGCCACAGGTCCTGCCCAGGTGGGACGTACCACTGTCTTCAGTCATGTTGAAGAAGTGGCCATTTGAGTGCCTTGAGGACCCTAAGAGGGGTTACCTCAACTACTAGGCATAAAAAACTTGTTTTTTTTTAACACTCGCTTTGGGGGCTGGGAGAAGCGAGATCCATGCTCTGGCTTATAACTGACTCCAATGGTCACCTGACCACTCCCAGGTTACCCCATGGCCTCACTTGGGCTTCCTTGCAAAGAACCAAGTGGCTCAAGATCCGGCTATGGCCTTTAAGGTTTTACCTACTGTGCTTAGTATGCTGCTCTTTCTGTCGAGGAAAGAGCCCTGTGCACAGTGAAAGCTCTTCCCTGGTACCTCTCTCGCATGGATGGACTCAGAGGATGGAGGTCTGCCCTCCTTCTACCACTGAGTACCTGAGAAAGGAGCAAGTTTTCAGAAACACGATTTCTTCGCGGATTAAGCAGACAATTCTTGAGGCTTATGAGACTTCGCTGAGAAGGCCTGTTGCCTTGCAGCTTGTCTCAGCCAGAGCTCACGAGGTACGAGCCTTCTATGCCTCCTGGTGCACCCTGCGGAATGTCACAATTGTTGACATTTTGTGGGCTTTCTGCCCACAATCAACTACAACTTTCCCTGCACACTACTTCTGTGACAAGATGGTGCTAGAGGATGGCATGTTACATGCCTTCACAGGTGTAACAGGCTCCTTTGCTTAGGTTCTGATACTTGTTCATTGGGCCTTCTGGATCCCATCAGAGCAGCCACCATGTCCAAGCTTACGCCATTCTTGTGGTTTAGATTCGATGCAGGTCTATAGGTCGGCACATTTCTTAGTGGGCCCTGCATGGCTTTGTGCCTAGTTGACCTAATCTCGAACAGTATCAGGCAGTTTGTCCTGTCATCCCGGCCTGTTGCCACTCCGACACAGTAGTTTGCTGCCTATGGAGCCATATATTGCCCCTTGGCGCCCATCAATTTATCAACTAGGTCCTGTAAACATACCCAGGTCTGATGAAACTGAAATCGATAACGTCTACCCATGAGGTGGACAGTTGTCATGTTGGCGGATGAGCATGGGGGGGGGGGGACCAGTGTGGTCCCATGCTAATCGTTAAGGCAGGATTCCGGTTCCAGCTAGATTCTACTGTTGGCAGCCACAACTCCAAGTGGTTCTGAGGTTCTCCCTTCAGACGTTGCCTCCTCACACGGACCAATGGTTACCTCCAAGCTGCCAGTCCCAGTGGTCAAATGAGGTCAGTGTACCAGTGACATTTCACCCCTTGCCTCTTTACGCTTGTATATCGGCAAAATGGTGGTTGAGAGGTAACGTTACGTAACTAGTACGAGATATTTGTAGTACTATCAGTATTAATAAGTACACTTACCTCTCGACCACCAGAGAAGCCACCGGATCAACCCCACTTCCTCTTACAGCTGATGTCAACTGACCAATCTCCAAAGAGGAAGGACTATATGGGGAGCATGCACACTGGGAGTCACCATACGTTCCACCTGAACAGATAGTCGGCGCCACGGGACTGCCAGGTTTTCAAATCAAGTGAGTCAAAACTCAACTGGATTCATGGGCATTTGACCCAGACGCAGAGGTCTAGGCAAATGGTGGTCGAGAGGTAAGTGTACTTACTAATACTGATATTACCCCAAATATATCATATCTGTATAGAGACGACATGTTTAGGCATTATAATTATATATAAAGGTGGACCACATATGATATAAAATTCAACTTGTTTTCCGCAGCTACGCAGAATCTTCTTGCTTAAACAAGTGGTTACATTTTTGTGCAGTATTGCTGTTTCAACAAAATCTGGCCAAGGATTTTTTGGGGGCTGTATAACAAGCATCTATTTAGTTTCTCACTTTGCTAGAATAATAAATTGACACGAAACCAAACCTAACAGAACGAAATAGTTCAAAACAAAATAAAATATAACAAAATCCCGTCACATGACTTCTGTTTGCTGTCATAGTAACTTGTCGCTACTGGATTCTGATCACAACTTTTGATACTGTCCGAAGAAGTACTTAGTATTTAACTTTTAGTGATAGCGATCATGTTGCGTAGTATTGGGAACCAAAGTGTATGGATGGAATGCATCGCGGTACAGTATCACAATGTAGATTATCAGTTACTTTGTGCCAGAATGGACCCCAATTCATAGTGTCTATAGTTTATTCACATTGATTGGTTTTTGCGGGTTTAAAAAATACAAACGGCATAACAGTTTGTAGAGATTATGACAAAATGCACATTACATTATCAATAGTGTTTTATGGATGATGATATCTTTGGTTAGCCTACTATATCGATGCATTTGCACATGGAAGGGTGTTTCTTGTCTCCGAATGCGCTCCCGAGAAAAGCGATAAAATGGAGACAAAATAAGAAGATGAAGACAAATATGACATTAACTGTTGAAGTAATATTGAAGCAATTTATCAAATGATTTTATAGGACAGGGCTCTTGAATTGCCGCAGAAACAAAAAGTTCAATGACATTTAACTTTCGACATCCATCTGAAATATACAAGTTCTATATGATAATAAAACCATTCACAGATTCGAATGCCTCTTGTCATTCGTGAAATTTTAGTTCATAAATACTGTATCAAATTTCTGCATGATATTCAAACAAGCCTGTAAAACGTTTCTGCAAGTGCCCGAAGACACAGGTACAAAATGGTAGTGTTTGCTTTGTAATATGGCGATGGATGAGTCATGTTCGTAAAATGTCAATAATTCTATTTGTATATACCAGTACCAAATATGTTTAGTTACTTCTAAAATTTGTTGCATTGATGAAAGAAAGTATATTTAGAATTATTCTGAATTACGTTGCTTTAATATACGCCTGCTTCATGACGTGCTTGTATGGACACTAACTCTAAACTGCATTCTTTAAATGTGCTCAAACAGTACTTCTAGTTGACACCGTGCTTTTGTTTGATCAGTCAGTGCGGCGGAATTGAACTACATGTGTAACTCTTTGTGTGATGAATTGTAGACTGTCAACAACTTGCTTCGACATGCTTTGGGTTCAGTTACCCAAAGCACACCGAGGAAAAGTGTTGATCTATTTATTCTGGAAATACAAGTATCTTGGTATTTGAGCGAAATGTTTTCTTTCAAGAAATTTTACTCTAGAATCATTATAATTTAATTCAGGTAAACAACACTTTGAATTTGAATAGAGCTGTGAGACTTTAACGTGGCGCAGATATTTTGCACCCAGTGTTTCATGTGTGTGAAGGCATCGGGTCTTCGTGATGCTGTAACCAGAAATCAAGCTTGTAAATAAATTTTGAACATATTTATTGTGAACTAATTTTTTGTGGTACACTGTATTCGCAAAGACTGTACATTTGCTTGCGATTTCTCTACAGTTTGAATTTCATTGCAATGAAAAATATCACTGCACGATTGATATTGAAGATGATAATGGTAATTGTAATGGCATTGACAAAGGAAACGATAACGATATTTATAATAATTTAACAATAGTGTATTATAGAAACCATGATCAGCTACATTCATATTTTGATGCAGGGGAGCTTCCCAGCATTGAGGCGTTAATGTATATTTCACAGTGACATACAGTTCAGTCCAAGACCTGGATAGCCCGAGATTTGATTCCTGCGTCACTGGTTCTCTGTTTTAAACCATGACGTCATATTCACTTTTCCTCACCATCGTTTCAACTGAGATCTGATTGAAGCAGACTATCAAAGTATGAGAAGCTAGTCAAGTCCCGATTAACAGAAATACTACTTACCATGCATATTAACTTACTATATATATTTTATATATATATATATATATATATATATATATATATATATATATATATATATATATATATATATATATATTAATTTTTTTCTTTCTTTTTTGGGGGGGGTGGGCTGGGTTAATGCTGGTCAATTCCTGGACAAATATAATGAAAACCGGGACGGACGGGACAGGGCCCTGATTTCGGGACTGTCCAGGAAGACAGTTGGCAACCTTGCTAACGGTTAACATACATCATTCAGGATCATGCAAAAGGCCTTGTACTTTTATACGCCTTCGTAATGGCCGCCCCAGTGGATATGGTTTCCGCTGATTTCAACTGTCCAGAAAGCACATCGTCCTAGTTTATGAATCTGTGCGGAACTCTGTGTGTGTGTGCAATTTTGAATCTTAAAACTTTTGTTCTAATAAAAGTAGCAATTGGCACAATGTGTTCGCGAGAATGCGCTAAAATGAGCTGGGACAACGGATCGCTAAGCAGACGTACGGGGAGAAAATTTTTTTCGCAAACCGGTGTTAAAGTACAGGGCTTTTTATACGATCCAATACAATGTCCGTTGGCCTTTAAGATGTTCGTATCTGCATGATCATTATTCTACAGAAAGTAAAGGTCCATCAAGATTTTTTTTATCAAGTTACACGTGATTCGTGTACAATTTCAACATAATTCTGATACAAAGACATTGAAGATGTGTGTGATCTATGAGATCTCACTTCCATGTTTGGTCAAATTTCACAGCGGAGGAAAAGGCGTATTATTTTCTTCAACTGGCAAATATCGATGACCTGGCCCTTGAACATTTTGATGGACGGGCCAATTCAGGAGAGTTTCTCTGGGCGTGAGGTGTTCATAAATTTAGGAGATGAAATCTGGGAGCTATGTGGAAAAGAATGTTCCGAAATAAATAGGCGTGGAGCAAGAAAAGCGAAAGGTCACATGTCAACCCTCAGGTGCAATAATTCTTAAACCATGCTTCTTTTGTCACTGCCGGGGATTTCTTCTGTAGGATTCGAGCACGCACTTCCACAGGTTGAAGCAACTACTCTAACCTCCACACCATCCCGTGTGACCTGCTCAGTGTGGCACGTTTCGTATCTCTTATCGTGCTCGGTGGATCGTGCCAAGGAAGACCTGGCACGTGGGTGCACAGGCAGGTCAAAAATTAGTTCTATACTATTCCTTGGATTAAGGTGGGGAAAGGTGTCTCCAACTATAAAATTGTGGCAGTGACCAAAAAGGCATGGTTCAAATAGGAAATACCACTTCTATTGGGGTGTATTTAGAAACCCTGTATCATAAATCCCGACCGCGTAGCGGGAGGGATTTATAATGCAGGCTTTCAGAATATATCCCTGTATTCAGAAACACTGAATCCCCATATACAGATACCCACTCTTTTCATTTCCATCTCCAAGGGCCAGGCTGTCTCTTATCGCCTGTTCTCACGTGGCAAGTGAAGCGCTGTATTTCCTAACACAAAACAGCTTATGTTCTAACTCTTTCAGAGCCGAGTTTTGGACTGAGTCAACAGCTTTCCTCGGCGGGTAAAGATGTTGATCCAGATCATTATATTCTCTGGAGCAACAGCCATGTTGGTACTTAACAAGAAATACGAATATGGCACCCTTATCATAATTAAGTGCAGTTCTTCTAAAGCAGTTCGAATCGGTTCTTAAGTGCACACACGTCGGGAAAAACCGCTTTACAACGTGCACACACGCTTTCCGACGAAACCACCTCAAGACATGGGATCAGATTTTTGAGGCGGTTTGGATCCAGAATAAGGTGCAGCAGAGGGGCACCAGGACACTGACTTTACAAATCGCGTTGTACAGCTGCAGGTAAATACAGCAATGATTGCAACACGCACATAGGACGATATCATAGCTGATGCAAACTAAAAATTGTACCTCACTCAGTGAAGATAGCATATTATTTTGGTGCAGAAACATCGAAGCAACCAAAACATTGAAAATTTCTAATGAGAGTCATCAGAGTTGGAAATATATAAAATGGATGTGGCTACTGAACCGGGTCCGGCTTCGGTTGTTGAAGCGGCTACAGAGCCGGACCCGGTACCACAGGCAATATACACAGGAAAGCCGGATCCGGTACTCTGTCCAATAATGTGAGAAATCACTCCAGTGCCGTGTCCGGGCGGTATCGCAGCCAAATTATACACTATCAGGCCCAGTACAGAAGGCCAACTGTAACTCATACTGTAAGAAAGCGCTGGAGTGTAGAATACGAGCCCAAATATATTCTTCACGGAATAAACCTAATAGCTATGCTTTATTCCGTATACACAAGCGACAAATTTAGGCTTCTGTCGCGAGACGATAATGATGTCACGATGGTAGCCAATCACAGGGTTCCCGCTTCTGTAGCAGGAAAATTATTCGCAACCGGACCCGGTTCTGTACACACTTCGATTTAAAAATAAACCTTGCATGCAATAAACAACCAGTTTACACACACACACACACACATACACACACGCACACACACACATATGTATATATATATATGTAGATATATATATATATGTATATATATATATATATATATATATATATATATATATATATATATATATATATATATATATATATATATATATACGGATGAAACTGTAATACAACGAACTATAGTCTAATGAGAAATAATACATGTGCTCGATTGGTAAGCTTGATGGCCATGACCTATTAATAGTCGAATTATTTTCCTCAAAGGCATCGTTCGCATCTTGTTGAATAGCGCTGCTATGACGACGTGTCTAGTCACGTGGTATTGGTTGTTGGCATGTTTAAGTGTAAACGTACTTATTTAGTCTGGATAGCCTTATAGTACATCTAGATGACTAATACATGTGTGCGTCCATACTTACAAGTGTCATGGTAATCTCCTATGCTTGTTTCATTTGGAATACCGTTCTTCCCCGACGTGACTCCATTTCCTCTTTCGGAGGCAACATTCAAGCTAATATTTCCTTTACTGTTTTAAATGCTTTAAACATAAAAATAGCATTGAGATGTGTGAACCGACTTGATATTGTCAGCAGATCCTCGTGAGAAGACTTTGCTTTCAATGTACATTGTTTTACTGAAGGATAAAATTGCTAAAACGCATTCGGTTTTTACATGTTAACAGCCTGAAATCGCTTTCACAAGAAACTGGTTTCATGATTGAAAGTAGTTTGGATGAAGACCTTTTGTAAATTTTTCGTGAGGACCTTAAATCTGTCCTATGAAACTGAACATTCTGAAAACTGGATAGGCCAGAATGAATACTTTAGCGGTGCTAGTACGCCAAGCGTGTTTTCTTGCCATTCAAATACATAACAAAACGGTTTGCTGAATAAAAAAAAACCCATGTCTTTGGGCATCGTCACGAAATGCATAATATCCAAAACGTAATAACCTGTTTTATCTAAACTGTTGTGAATTAAATGTAAAGCATTCAGCAAACTTGACAAGTAGCAGTACATTGATAAAATCAGAAGCGGACACACAATTTATAGAGCAACAATATTATGATTCACAAATATTTTTAGGTCACAAGTAAATATAGGCCTAAATTCAATAAAATATCACACAACAAATTTACACAATTATAATATTGAAAATTTTCAGCGTCATCTCGCCACGTGCATTTCTTGTCCAATTCAGCTACAGGTTGCAGACTGATGTATGCACTACGTCTTTTATACAGCGTCAACTAAGAGCAATGCGTCAAACGGGGTAAAAGATCCTTCCCAAGCCTGGAGATCGAGGTTGATGAGTTTTTTGCCATGTTCTCTCTCTCTCTCTCTCTCTCTCTCTCTCTCTCTCTCTCTCTCTC
Organism: Hermodice carunculata; assembly: GCA_964020975.1. Lineage (NCBI taxonomy): Eukaryota > Metazoa > Annelida > Polychaeta > Eunicida > Amphinomidae > Hermodice > Hermodice carunculata. Next base: position 76,555,018 of record OZ026621.1, read on the forward strand.
TCTCTCTCTCTCTCTCTCTCTCTCTCTCTCTCTCTCTCTCTCTCTCTCTCTCTCTCTCTCTCTCTCGTGTGTGTATTTTCAATTGTGACTCTTCCTGTGATTTTAATTTTCGGTGGGAAAAAGATGTGAGTTTTATCCCCGAGGTTTATGTATGCGTCCGCCCCGCAGCCGCTTCAGTGCAAAACGTTCTATGATATATCATTAACGCTTTGTGCAGCCGGAACACCGGTGGTGACAGAGACCGTTCTTGCATCGTGTAAAATAATACAAAAAAATTCAAAAGTGGTCCACCATTCACGTAGGCCTGCGGTAAGTCAGACTCCTGACCAACGTGTAGGAGGTAAATGTGTGGCAATACATTCACTCAGCGCCGGTTAGCAAAGTCACCAAGTCCTGTCATCCACAAAATTGTAGTGTATGAAAAACTGCATAACAGATTGGCCTAAGGTTAGTGTGAAGGGATAGCATTATGCGAATATTGCGCATTTACAAGTCGGATACATTTAATCGTTTTTCTGCTCAAACCCGGTTGGTAACAACAGGTTGTCTAATAGGCTATCTATTTTGCTTCCCCCCCCCCTCAGTTTCTAACATAAAAATACTGTTTGTTCAAAACTGGTGAATACAATTGACGCTTCAAAGCTCTGGACAGACCACCTTCCTCGGAGAATTTTAGGCGTTTAATTTAAGTATTATTTTTTTAACTCAGCTGGATGAAACTTTATGTTATATCTGATAAGGGTTAATGATTTCCTTGTCGATACATCTAAAAAAAAAAAAAAAAGTCGCAAATATTTCCATCGGGATAACGAAAAGTAATATCAACCTGGACTAGAGGTTGACCTAGATATGACGCGGTGCCAGTGAGCAGCAGAAAGATCCTTTTCGCTATAAAAATGACTGACTGGAGAGGCGCATTCTTGGGGTAAGTGGAGACTTGCCATAATTTGATGGTTGCATTTTAGTTACTTCCGGGCTCGTTAACTGAAAATGATGGCGTTACCATAACTACGTGGTTACTTCTGGTGAATCTCCCGTCTGCTGATTATTCGGATCATTCTGCTGTGACAGGAGAACCTGCATGCATACGGGGAAACACCACTATTTTCTGACTTACTGGACGCTTTAAGAAGGGGGGGCTGCTTGTGCAACCCGACGTTAACAGTCCAGAGTGAGCAGTCATCAATGGATTTTCTTCCGAACATCGCAGGTTTGTTCGGAACATTGCACGTTTGTGTTCTCGCGGTTCACCTTCTCCATTGCTATCTTCACAGTTATGAAAAAAAATATAGTGTAAAGTGTCATGTGTTTTTATGATAATAATTGTTTCTTATATCATTGTTACAAACCCAGAGTGCTCTTAGTAATTTCAAACCAGCTGGGAGGCATACAGATAAGTGAAGAATTTCTCAACAACGGTTGACCATCTTTACTAACCAAATGTCAGTGACAGGAACGATAAAACAGAACAAAACAACATTTATGCTTCCAAATTTTATTTTTTAATCCCACGTTTAGCCATACGTGTCATCTTTGATGTTAAGTTGGTATCACGCTCAACTAAAGACTTCTTATCTAGATAGACTGGATAAAAACCCACAAAAAGTTATTAAAAAGTATGGCAGTTGAAGATTACCTTTATCATTCTTGGTCAATGTCGGTACTCAGAGCATTTAGGACGGTGTCATGTTGCAGACTTGTCTGTACGTTTTTGTAAATCCTGGACTCCAGACTTGATATAAAGTATCAGAAATATTGTATTCGTATGTGCGGACACAAATACCGTGCCCCATTCATAGGCAAAGAAGACATTGTCCTGTAAAATCTAATGTTTTTTCTTTGAATACAATACATGTATAATGATAAAAAAATACTCATCATGGGCAGGACTTAATCACGTGCAACCTATGTGGTCGCATAGGGTGTTGTCTTTCCAAGTAAACTACATGTAAAAAAAACCTAAATTGATATTTCGACTTTGGCATCTGGTTCAGGTGACCCGTACGTCATACTTAATATCCATACCTGTAAAAGTTCATAAATTAGTTCAGTATCGAAATTGTTCCTCACGACGTTGTAAACCTATCGGCCGCAGTAAGGACACTTACAAGGCCCGTATACCGTCATGTGGATCAGCAATGTTCTGCGACATACGGTACTGAAGTTAATCACGCAAGTAATTTCAGGCAGCGATTTCCGCCCTCTCAAAATCTGGCAAATTCATACAATTACGAATCTAAAATAGTCATTATGAAAATCATAATCTCGTTCAGGATTAAATCAAGCTCAAATATCTCCACAGCCTTTTCCCAGAAATATGCCGGGTGGCCCTTTAACCTTAAGATAATGGGTCAGAGTTATCCAAAATTAGTAATATACGCCTATCTGAAATGATCATTGAGTCATTGTCTAGATAATAAATATGATAATGTTGACAGTGTTGAGATTAGAATATAGAGGGCGTATACTAGTACCAGTTCGGTGAGGGTAAGTTTGATGTTGAATTGATGTCGTGGTCTGTACACCTATGAGATAAGCTGTGAAAAGAGAGGGTAGAAAGTAGTATGCTTATCCCACAAAACTGCCGTGAGTCGTGGAACAAATCTTCTAGGATTCTCGACTTCGCTCAGCTGTTTGTACGTTGAACATTCGCTGATTTTACATGAAAATCCTTTTCTAGCTGTTTGAACGCTGAACACCCACTGGTTTTGCATGAAAATCCTTTTCTTACGGTATATGATTCGAGATTTGGCACAAAAATTAACAGATTGCATGAGAAAGGCAACACCTTAGCCGAAACTGTGATCTTGTTCACTCAATACACCCAAGAACGTTGTTGTCTGCTTTGTGTTGGGGCAAGTTGTATTTTTTTTTGATCAGACAGGCATAGTAAAAGTAAGGGCTCATGTGAGGCAGATACGAGACCCGGATTTGACGCTTTTCGTACCATTGGCCTCCGTTACCCCTGTCTCTTTTTAGTAAAATCAACTGGGGATAAAGGTGCGACAGTACATGTTGTATGTTACTCGTATTTCGTCAAACACTAATTTTAACCACTTTTTTCAACATTTGTGAAATGAGTTGTATTGTTTAAAGAAGTGAAATCTTACGTGGGGAATAAAGTGATTATGTAGACACACACACACAACATGGTTATTCGAAAAGGCGAACTGCGCTTTCCTGCGGAACGTACAGAGCTTTCCTGTGATATCATTATGATAAATGTAGCATGTCAATGCAGTGTTCCCCCTCTTGTACGGCCATCCCCAAATGCACCAGAAAAGTGGCTTTATAAGAGGGGTGACCTCTCATGACGGGATAAACAAAATGAAAATGCCATCACAGCTGCGCAGAGAAGTGATCTCTATGGATGGTGGCGAGGGGAAGGGAGGGGTGGGGGCTAAAGACGCTGAACAAGGAATCTACAAAGCGAATAAATGGACATGTAGGCGACATTATAGAAAATAAGTATTTCTGCATATTTTGTTCATTAATGTACTATAATTTCCGAAACGTGGACTTTAAGAAAAGATGTACATCGCTCGTTATCGCTAAGCATGTAAGCATGGGGGAGTAGAAAACACCCCCCCCCCCAAAAAAGTCAAAATCAATCTTCATACCCGTTGTTGACCCTTAACAGAACCCGTCACCTTTGTCGCATTAATTTTGCTTAAGGAGCTGCACCTGCTGTGGAAATCTCTCGACTGGAAGCATTTATAATTATTAATTTAAGGCTCTGACTTGCGGATATCTTCGTGTCTTTTGGCTGTATAAATCTGAGAGTCGGCTTTCTGTGGCGTTTATGCATTTTTAATCTTCCAAAGTTGAAATGCTGGAGTCATGTGGACATCACTTTTGTCTGTACTTTTCTGTAGCTTTGTATAACTTTTTTTTTAAGCTACTCGAGCGAATATCGCGCAGGGAATAGCCTGTTACTGAATTGATCAATCGCAATTTTTGAACTGTTTCATTGCCAACTTTTCATTAAACAAGTTCTTTCGGAGCACTAACGTTGCGCCCAAAGCGCGCCGAGAAGAGCTGATGACTGGGGAAAACCGCTGACCCGGATATTCTGTTCTCTGCACTTATAAACATGTTGGTACTTCAACGAAAAGTCAATTTTGTAAGGAATATGAACCTGGTGTCGTTATTTATCCTTTCAGATCACATCGACTGAACTTATTCCACCCTGATAGAAGACCCGAGTCAACAGCTTTCCTTGGCGCGCTCTGGGCGCAATGCGCCCAGAGCGCGCTAGGAAAGCTGTTGACGATGAGCATATGATTTGAAATGATCTTACATGCGAGTTTCTTTCAAAATTTTGAAAAATAATCCCAAAATTAGTAAAATACAATTTGCAGACGACCTTTAGATATTAACGGGAAAAAGCGTCATTAGGGTGGAATGAGTTAAGTGGAAATTGGCAATGAAACAGTTAAACCAAATCAAGTCTCTGGCACTTTAACGTACAGCTGGAACGCCTGTGCCCTCTTCGTCGAGGGATGCATATTGTTTGACAGTGACCAGACTCCAGGCGTTTGGCTGAATGATTACTTTCAACTATTCAACAATTTGTAACTGCAGCTGGTGACGTAACAAGTGACCAGCCCCGTTGGAGACATTATGAAACAGAATATTTATCCATGTCTCTCCTCGTCAACATTAAAGGCGCAGAAAATACAAAACCTTTGTACATAATAATGTAAAATTCTTCCCTCGGTTTAGCAAGTTTTCTTCCCTAAAGTGTGTTTTAACCATATATATATCAAAATACTTGATGTTAATAAGCGTGCCTTTTTCATGCGGTCAGCCAAAAGCCACCATGTTTGGTTGCTGTCTTGAATGATTTGTAAACATTATATAAACAGGAAGAAAACAAGCCTCCGTGCTGCAAACCAGTTCCCTCGTAAGCGACTGATAAGTCTTGGCTATATGCAAAATATATAAACACTTCGCAATACACCCGGGAATATCTTTTCCCTGAGGTTCGTCGTCAATTTCAGCCCAGTTTATGGTAAATAAAGTAGTAGCTCAGTGTTGTTGTAGGACTAAGTACTGTACAGGACAAACAAAAATATGTCAGAATCTACCAGTTGGTAATATTTTGCGTTTTTGCTTATGGTCTCTTATGCATTATTGACCACATCTGTGGTCACATCTGGAAGCTGGCAGTTCAGATGCCGTCCTAAACAGCCACGGAGAGTCTAACCACTGGGGCACCGGGAACAAGTGATCTGAGAAAAGATCTTTTATCTCTGCGCCGCATATATCTGTTAAAACTTGACCTTTTATTATGACGAAAAATGCCCACATTTCTGAAAAATGTGGGTTATTAGAAGGTTAAAGTGTTAAATAGATGTACTAAATGTGGGGTGAGTTAAATGTAATCCATATGGAAACAGGAATTTGACTGCTTGTGTGTGTGAATGCTGACCTTGTAAGCAATGTGACGTTTGACTGCTAGAAACACATGTGTGCGACTCGGGGAAACAAGTATAAGACCTTTGTGGTAAATGACAGGTGTAATTGTTCTAACAGAAATGGTATGTATCATCAAGAGAGAAGCCTATGGATATCAACATTTGGCATACAATTATGTCTGTGTGCCAACACAGACATTCTATTTTTTCTAGAGTTCTTTCTTTCCTTCTTTCTTCTTTCCTACACAAAAATTTGTTTGCCAGTTTTCTCGAACATTGTTTTACTCAGAAACTTCAAACTTGCCATGATTATAGGCCTATACGTGAATTTGTGCCTTTTCATAAAGAGGAGAAAATATGTATGTTGAATATAATGCAAATTAGGGGCATTTGAAATTTTCAGTCTTGAAAATCTCCCAACCATCATAGGTGCAGGTAACCAATCCAACTGCAATTTATAGGTTTGTAACACTGATTAGAGATTTTTAACCATACACGTTCAACACGTCTTCGTGTAACATTAGTTTGGATAATTTGCAGCGTCCGTTTGTTTTGTTAAGGATCCTTTTGGATTAGAACAGTGGAACCCCTGTCGTGAATGAACTATACACAAAGATATATAATTGCTAATGGCAAGTGAATTTCTTTCGAGCGCATTGTAACTGGGGAACAGTGTTAATTACACCTGTGGGAATCAATGACCTTGATGTACTTCGAGTGTCCAGAGTTCAGTGCTGCCTAGACAATCGGTCTTGTAAAGGAGGACCAGTAAAACTGAATTACTTCACACGAATTTGGTTTTAAGCGTATGTGACGATATGCTTTACTGATATGATTTGTGTGACCTTGACCTATATGTGAATGAATCATGATTTATACACATGCAAACATTTTCAGCCGTGTCACTTTGTCTGTGCTTTGATTAAAACCGAAGTTTCTCTAACTTTGGGATATTATAATTGTTACGTATCTCTTCTAGTTCAGAGTCAAGGCCATTTCTCCTTGGAAAACGACGAAAGCACTCAAATATCCGGTTTAGCGTATTAGTGTCTGGCTAGTATGTAAGCCATGAACAAGGTCAAAACCCAAACCTGTGTACGTTAAACATGTCACCAGTGATGGACGGACAGTCAGCAGCACTTGGTGGTGTTTGGTTTAAACATATTTTTTATTTTCAATAGCATTTGGGGAGAAGGCGAAGCCAAAATAAACCTTCTTGTACAAAAAAAAAAAAAACAAAAACAAAAACAAAAACAAAAAAAAAAACAAAAAACAAAAAACAAAAACCAAAACCAAAAACCAAAAAAAAAAAAAAAAAAAAAACCACAAAAACCCAGAAAACAACCCCCCCCCCCCCCAAAAAAAAACTAGGAAGGAGGATTGGCTTCAAAGCAAATCTGTCTGGGTGCCTTCAAAGCTGTAAATATGGTTAGATGAAAATGTCAAAGGTTCAAGTAACCTTGATCTTTGACCTCTAGAGGCTACATGTAAATTACAAAAATGTTTCATTACGTACAATTTGAGTCCAACATAACTGAAATTGGATTAAAATTGACCAAATAATGGGAGAAGAAAATTCCAAAGGCTCAAGTGACCTTGATCTTTCACTTTTAGAGGTCACATGTCAAATACAAAAATGTACAGTTTTACAGTATCTACAATTTAAGCCTAACATGAACCAAATCAGGTGGAAATTGACCAAGTTATGGCTAGATGAAAATTTCAAAGGTCCAAATGATCTTGACCTTTGCCTTTTACAGTATGTAAATTACAAAAACGTGCAGTGTTGCAATACTCACAATTAAACTTCAATATGATTAGAATTAGATGAAAATTTACCAAGTTATGGCTAGATTAAGCTTTCAAAGGTCCAAATGACCCTTGATCTTTAGAGGTCACGTGTAATTACAAAAAAAATGTGCAGTGTCACAATATCTACAATTTAAGCCCAACATGGTCAAAACCGTATGAAAATTGCCCCAGTTATGGCTTGAAGAAAACTTCAAATAGCAAAATGACCTTGATATTTGACCTTTACATGTCACATGTAAAAAATTAAAAAATGTGCAGTGTTGCAAACCTACGCATTGAAGTTGGATTGGTTACCTGTACCTATAATAGTTTCGGAGATATTCAAGATTGAAAATTTCAAATGCCCCTAATTTGCATTATCTCCTACTCTTTATTAAAAGGCGCAAATTCATGTTAAGACCAATGATCATTCCAAGTTTGAAATGTCTGAGTGTAAATTTGTTCGAGGAAACTGGCCAACAAAATTTGTTGTAAAGAAGGAAGAAATAGAGAAGTAAGGAAAAAAATAAAGAACTCTAGGAAAAACAGAAATGTCTGTGTTGCCACACAGACGTAAAAATGAAAAAAAAGAAAGCGAATGAAAAAAGAAAGTATAGACGCACCCAAAACAAGACTTCACATGGAAGAACATATAGAAGAGTGACAACACATGCACTCAACCGATAGTAAGCATACATAAGTTGTGACCGTGTGATTCTCGTTGCCAGCGTGTCAAGGTGATATATAATATCTGCTAAGCGAAGCGATTCACATCTTGTGTAGCTTTATAACAGCTTCATGAAGTTCGATTTTTATGGTATTTTGACACCGATCTGGTCCATGGAGTAATATTCTAATGGCAAATATAAGGAATAACTATATTTTGTATTTAAGTCGTTTCGTTTAAATGTATGCAGTGGGCATTCTGGAAAATAGTGACTATGTAAACCCTTGGAACTCATTTCATTAAATATACCCTCTGTTGAAAAAAAATTCGGTTGCAAATCAGAAAGTCTGAGTTTCTGTATATGATATTTGGACGAATAACCTAAACATCCCTTGATACCAGGCTACTAAAATGAACTTTCCCTTTTACATAATTCGGACCGCAAAAGATAAATAAGTAATTATATAATTTGGACCGCATGAGATAAATAAGTAATATATAATTTGGACCCCATGAGATAAATAAGTAATTAAACAGCCCTAGGGATTACCAAAAGGGACCATCCACTCTGAAGGTGTGTGTGTGTTGCATTTATTCAATTTTATATCATTTCTTTTTATACCCTAGTTGTGCTTTTTTAACTCATTCCACCCTGATAGAAGACCGAGTCAACAGCTTTATTAGGCGCGCTCTGGGCGCAATGGGCCCAGAGTGCGGCAAGGAAAGCTGTTGACCATGGGCATACAATTTTGTAATGATCTTCCATGCAAGCTTCATCCAAAAGTTTGAAAAATAATCCCTAAATTAGTAAATACAATTTGCCGACGACATAATAATATTAACGAGAAAAGCGCCATCAGGGTGGAGTGAGTTAATTCTTTCGTTGCCAGTTTCAACAAAAGCTGATGTGGTGGGTGCATTGGCATTAGCGACGCGAGACCCAGAATCTTTGTCCGGCCTCTCCTTGGTTATTGCGCCCAAAGCGCGCCATGGAAACTCTTGACCGTTGCCAATATTTGACTCTCACATAGTCTCTGCACCTTTAGGCATGTTAGTACCAAGAAACGTGATCACAAAATATAGCAGTAACCAGAGCATAATCAAACACACACACACACATATATATATTATACAAATATAATAGACATATATATATATATATATATATATATATATATATATATATATATATATATATATATATATATATATATACATATATATAGAGAGACATATATATATATATATATATATATATATATATATATATATATATATATATATATATATATATATATATTCCCTGTCACTGATTGTCAATGTGATAAACCTGTCTTTTGTTTTTTTTCAGAGTTTTGAAATTTAAACTTTTTATGCACATATCTTCTACTATGTCATTTTAATAAGTCTGCGTAATTTTCCCTCAACTACGTAATGATTGTTTGTTTTCTTTCTTTCTTTATTCAATGAGTCTTTTTGTTTTTCATCAAATACCTTATTCTTTCTTTCTTTATTTCCATGTAAATTTTGTCCTCAGATTTTTTTCGGACCATTGTGCTGAAAAGTATCAAAACTTGGCAAGATGATGGACCTAGTACTGGAATGAATAATTTGGTTGGGAGTAAACACCATGATGAAAATAATTATGCAAATTAGGGGCATTTGAAATGTTTAATATCGTCAAAACTAATAAAGGTAGAGGTACCATTCCAACTTTTATTAACAGGTTGTGCTCAATGCGGGTCCAATTAGTCACAGACAAAAGTTGTAGCATTTTAAGTTATGCTTATCACGGACACTTGAAAACTTCAAATGTCCAATATCGTCCAAATTATTAAAGGTAGGGGTACCAATCCATCTTTATTTCAGAGATGCTGTAGACGCCCCCCCCCCCATTGAACCAAGACCAAGCGTTGTAGAATTTTAATTTATGTAAATTAAGAGAATACACAAAGTTAAAATCTCAAATAACTTTATCACTATTACTGACAGATGTGCCATGCCAACTTCAATTGATATGTTTGTGACATAGTTGCATCCAATGTGATACGAACCAAATCAAATTCATGCATATTAAGCCAATTCACAGAATGTTAATCTTGAATATTTAACTTCAAAATTGTTATAGATAGAGGCGCCATTCTAATTTTATTCCAACTTCAATTGATAGGCTTGTCAGATCTGCATCAAATGAACATGTATCAAAGTTGTAGCAGTTTGGTTTATGCAAATTAGGCAACTGCACACAAATCAGGGGCACTTGAAAAGTTCAAATGTCTAATATCTTCAAAACTATCAAAGGTAAATGTATCATTCCTACCTTAATCCATAGGTTTGAGCTATAGGCCCATCTAATGGTCCAAAAACAAAAGTTGTAGAATTTAAATGTATGCGAATTATGGGCGCCGGAAAAGTTTTAATGTTTAAAATTCTTAAAACTATTGAACGTAGAGGTACCATTCCAACTTTAATTCAACAGGTGCTTCCGATGACCCGCAACCAAAAGTTGTATTATATAAGTGTATGCAAATTACAAATTACGGGTATTTGAAATATTTAAATGCTGAATATCTTCAAAATTATTGAAGGTAGAGGTGCAATTAAAACATTAATTCTTAGTTTTTTGCTAAAGGTACATCCAGTGGACCACAAACAAGAATTTTAATTTATGCTAATGAGGGACACTTTTACTATTTAATGAGACAGAGGTGTCCGTCATTTCTTCAATTCTTAGGTTTGTGCTACACTTTTGGTCATACTTGTATTCTGAATACCTGATGTGGCCTTGCTTTACCTTGCTTTATTGAGTAATATACAATTAATTCCTTATTTCAAGAGAAGTTATGTGCACGAATCCAATATTAAAAAGTCCACTGGTGTCCTTCTCACATTATCATGTGTTTTGATGCAGTTGCAGCCTATGGACACAAAACTGAAGATTGTCGGAGTTCAATTTATGCAACCTTCGGACGCATAGATTGATTTGTTTTTGAAACAAATCTTCTTTTCTGGCTGTCGTTTTTATTAGCGTTTTTGATAATACGTACTTTATGCTCTTGCTAGATGCAACTTCTCTGTTGTCCCGGTATTGTTCAGTACCCGTCATTGCCAATGGGGTAAATCTTGTATGATCAACTAAATGTGGGGCAGGCATGATGGAAATATAAAGTACAATTTTGCCAACATCGCTATGGAGTAAAACCGAGGCGTTTTCAGCATAAATTTTCAGTGTTTTATGTTCCCCTTCCTTTGCCTATTATTATGCTGTGCACAAGGTTATACTTATAGATGAAAAACTCAACTAAACTTCATATTTATGTTGAATGGAACAATAAGCCTTGCCACAGAACGAAATTAGTTGACCAAATTTCTTTACCAATGGCAGACTATGTCCTGTTAGGTTTTTCTGGCGGTCTTTTAATATGACAGCAACGGAGTGAAAATACAAACAATATCGAGAAATTGCTTAAAATAGTTTGTTGTTCGACGAAATAATATAAATATGTCCCCCTTTTAACTGGCCTGACCACAGGTATGCATATCTCACCTACTTTCAGTCACATTCGACCGGTTTGAGTATAACATTTTTTCCGTCCGCAGCCTATAGTCCGCTGAAAAGAAAAAGGCAAAACAAGTTGATCTGTCTTATATGAAAGGACATTCTGTGCAGAGAATGTGAGGACATGTAGACCCGCATCACATAACACACAAGGTGTGTAACTTCAGATAAAACACTTGTAGTATCCGAACCGCAATTCATGGCAGACTACTTTGGTTATTTCTAAGCCTTGCATTATAGACAGCCTTTGTTATCATTAAGCACTGCATTATAGACGGACTTTGTTATCATTTAGCCTTCCCTTACAGACAGTCTTTATTATAATTCAGCCATGCATTAAGGCTGGTCTATTATATTGTTGGGCCTTGCATTATAGAGAGACCTTGTTTTTATTAAGCTTTCCACGATAGACATACTTTGAAAGCCTTGAAATTTTGGCAGTCTTTCTAGAAAGCATTGCATTATAGCCAGTCCTAAAACCTTGCATTGCGGGCAGTATTTGATATAAGTCTTGCATAATAGTAAGTTATCATTTAGTCCTGCAATGTCGCCAACATTTGGTTTTATATGCCTTGCATGATACCACATTTAGTTCATATGCCTTGCATTATAGACAGCCTTTGTCAAAGCTCACATTTTTTGAGATCCTTTGTCCTGAAGCCAATATTTGTTAATGCCTTGCATTAAAAACAGTCTCTTCATAATTCAGTTCTGGAACTACATATGCGCACACAATTTATAGTCTCGTGGATCTAATCGCAAGTTATAATTCGATACAGCTTGATGTTTCATAAGAATCAGTCGTTCTGCTAACAAAGACTTATTTATTGCTACGACTGTATCTAAAAACACTTTTTTTTCAGTTTGTCTGACCTCAACCTTTGCATTACGCATTAGTTATGTACTAAACGGCATCACTGTTGGAAATCCTTATACAATGTAATATTGCAATAATAATGTTGGCATAAGAGACTCATAAACTCACTGTATGACATAATGATTTCCATTAAAACACGCTCTTTTAAACTAAAACTGAGGTACACGTCATCAGCACAAGTGATACTATGAGGGAGGACAAGTGAAAATTTTGTGTCACTTGTCCTACAGACAAGTAATTTCAAAACAGCTTTTCTTGTCCTGCGACATTTCACTGTTGAGCAGCGAACTCTCCTCAGCATATTTCTCACTTGGTCATTTTCGAGTCAAAGCCAACAGGTCACCTCGGTGCGTCTTGGGTGGCCAAAGTGCGCCGAGGAAAGCTTTTGAAATGGACCATTCTGATGTAGGCTACAACTGTGCGTATGCTGTTACAGGAATGGATGTTAGGCTTACAAGAATTATGAATGTGATATCATTGTGTGGATTAAAACACATAGACTTTAAGTGAAATTGGTTATAATTGGGTCAATCGGCCTTATCATTCCTAATGAAAGAAAAATGAAAAAAAAAAAAAAAACAGAAGCAGGTTATATTCACACCACTGACCCATTTGTGAATTTTTAACAGGGAAAAGTTGTTTGCGGATACATCGCCGTTAGGTCCAGTCCCTTATGGTTAAATAAGGCTTCCAGTGGCGCTAAAAATAATCAGGCTTCTCGAGCTGATAATTAAATCTTTAAGTACAACTAGGATTAGAGTTGCTTTCTACGCAGCATAAATTTTATCCAGATTGCAATATCAGACAGAGTAATTTGTGGAAGTTAAAACACGTGTGTGTTAGGAAAATTGCTTGATATTTTTGTGTTAAGGTATAAAAATGGTAACAATATGAACATAGACAATAAAAATACCCCCCCCCCCAAAAAAAACACTACAAAACACTGAATACTGGCACACAGAAATACTCTTGCTTCTTAACTGCTTAACATAAAAACCCAGAGAAAATATTTTACAATTCATATATGTATGATTTTTGAAGGTCGCTTTAATTCGAGTTTGCGCTGAATATTAGCTTCCTTCACATTTTTCATTTCATAGAAGAAAACTCGAACCAAGCAATATCCTTAAATAATGAAGCGTTACACTATGTACAAACGAAAAGTGCTCATATTTTTTTTTTCTTAAAAAATGCCGTTTCGAGCTAGGAGGACAAACTACCGAGAAATATTTATACAGTCTCCGTGACTTCCCTGCGCCCATGAGCAAAACAGGCAGGTAAGCCTAAGGTCTGTTTTAAAAAGGCTTATGAATGTTCTCTGTTCCAACACACCGATTTCGCTGTGGAATTTCTGTTCACTATAGGTCTTTATCTTTTCTGTGTGTCGTTCATGAAGAGCAGGCGGGTGACGGTGGGGGTAAATAATAGTTATGCTCGGCCAAGTTTGATCAAGCGTCTATGTTTGACCAACATGTATCTTAGAAAGCTTTTTGATTTATGATATGGCCTGACCGAGGTCGGGTAAATTCTTGTAATGCTATACAAGAACAACAAATGTGTACGGACCTTTTAAATCTTTTTTGGGGGGTCATACTGTGTCAGATTTCCCAAACAAAAATATCAGAATGGTCTGGTCATCGACCGCATTGAAGTTCTTTCTAAGTTCTCGATACATGGCCAAGAGATGGCGCATTTCTTTTTAACTCAGCCAAATGTTACTTCTCTGCAAGCAACGAATAGTCAAATGTTCAGAAATGCTTGATTCAGCACTGTCTTTCTCCTAGTCTGTAAACAGAGTGTAAAACATGCAGCAACGGAGGGCTCTATCTTGATTCACATGAAGTCAACTTTATTTAGCAGGTCGCCGACAGCGTCGTGATTGTCACTGTCACTTTCTCTGACATATCGTTACGGATGGACAAAATGATATGGCATACGATTATCGGATTTGCAACATTCATGGTGACCATCGAAAGCACAAGTCCAGGTAAGTTAATAGGGCGTCTTAACTGGGATCCTGTCCGGCAACCCAGGCTGCAGCTAGGAACTTGACAGGAGGTAGGGCAGAATCATGTGTTAAGCGGGGCCAAATTAGCTGCTTTGATAAAAGTAACAACTTCAGAAAGCAATAGGCTTCAGAAAAATCATTCACTAAGCTTTATCCCTTAAACATATTTAAAAAACCTTATTTTTTAAAATAGAAACAGATGTTTTGTCCGAATGACGAGAAAAGTAATATAATTGGTAGAAATGCTCTCATTATAACGGAAGCATGTACCAACTGAGGGGACAAAAGCAGGTCTGCAGTTAATATACTTAAATAGATATACTTACTACTGGTAAGTTATTTGGCTTTTGGCTGATAAAAGTACAACAGCTCTGCAGGAGCATAAGGCTATAACCTTATACTAAGCTCCGTCACAGCTGAGTATGCTTAATAACAAGTCATTAGGGATAAATTCTGTTGACTTACCATGGAAAATAGCAGGGGCCAAACTAAACACCGCCAAAAAAACATTGGAGTTACATGCTTTGGAAAAAAATATCTTGGTAGAAGTCCTTTCGGTTTTTGTTATTTGTGCTGACAATTCTGTAGGATTATTTTTTACGAAAATAAAAATAATCCTACCAAAGATTCATTGTCTTTATAAAAGTAATCCACGAGGTACTAAGGCAAGGTAACGTTTGACACTGGGTATAGGAAAATTTATTGAATAGACGGGAATAGGTCATTTCCTTTCTCCAATGACCCTTGACCCGTATCCTGTGTGGCCAGCTGCCCAGAGATATCAACTTGCCCATTGTACAACACCTCAACGACATCAGCAGACTGCTGTTTGGTAATAGTACAACAGTTCCACGGAGTCAGTTTGATAATCAAATCATATTCCCGAAACGAACCCTCCACAGTGACATCAATCTGCCCCTCCCCCCCCCCCCCCAAAAAAAAGATGCCCAACATTTTTTTTTTTTTTAAAAGAAAAATCACATCATGAAAGAGATATTTGTTTTTTAGGCAAAGATAACAATAGACAGGTCATTCCCCATCGAAAATCAGATATTTCTAATTTTGAATTTATGCTGGGAACAATGAGGCAGTGATTACAATAAAGAGTAAATGGCATTATTAGACACAGGTACTTTCATGTGAACGGAATTCAGACCATATGCCATTTCCTGATTAGACAACTCCAAAAACACCTGAAGTTCCAGAACGTTTCTGGCTTCACTTTGTATTAGACATACATCTGTACAAGAGACAAACAGAAAAGCCAGCAAGCAAGCGAGCAAACAAACAGCTGTTTCTTTCCCTGGCTTAATTGCTAATATTCTGCCATGTAAGTAACGGTATCTTGCACAGTCACCATGAGAAAAACTTTGATACAAACATTTACAGATGTGACGCCCCAAGTGTGCAGTTTTTCTCGTTGCGTGCGGTCACTGGCGTGCCGAGTAGCGCTGTCGTCGCTGTCCGTTAGGACCGGTCCAGGGTTAAGTTATTTTCCGTAAAGTATATATTTTACAAATGCCACCCAAGACTGGAACCAAACGGCGGGGTAAAATCTGTACAAACCCAATGCAAGGCGAAAATCTGTTGCGGACTCTTTCCGAGCGAGAAAAAAAATCACTTATGTACATGTAGATCTCTTTTGTGAATTTTGCTGAAGCACTATTTTGATTCTATTCCAATTGATTGCTATTTAAATCAATGGGGATTGCAATAATAATCTCCTATTTAGATCTCTTCTCCAAAACCGTTGTCCAGATCATTTTCAAACTTGGTGGGGGTATAAGGGGCCACTGGCAACACAGTAGATATGTCTTATTTTGCCACCTGAAGCAAGGCATGTGTATTTTGTTCCTGTTGTTACCCTTGTGCCCCTCCCTTGTTATGTCTGTGTGCCAACACAGACATATTGTTTTTCTAAAAATTCTTTCTTTCTTTCTTTCTTTCTTTCTTTCTTTCTTTCTTTCTTTCTTTCTTTCTTTCTTTCTTTCTTTCTTTCTTTCTTTCTTTCTTTCTTCCTTTCTTTCTTATTTTCCTTACAGGCAAATCTCTCCGACATTCCATTTGAAAAGTATTACACGTAGAAACGCCAAACTTGGCACAATTATACTTCTATAGCTGAAGTCTGGCCTTTTTATAATGAAAGGTCATGCTTTTCAAAATTATGCAAATGAGGGCTAATTAAAGTTTTAAATCTTCAATATCTTAAATACTACAGTAGATGTGGTTCCGAGTCTATAGTTCAATCATAGCAAGGCCAAGGTCATCTCAAATGCCCAGGTCATGTCAAGGTCAAAGGTCAATTTTAGGCCAAAATGTCTTTTTGAGGTCAAGGTTCACTATAGGTAGAGGTCATCTCAAGTTTAAAGGTCATTTCAAGGTCCACTTTGACCTTGAAATGTCATTTCAAGGTCCACTTTGACCTTGAAATGACCTTTCTTCTAGCCATAACTTGGTCAATTTTTATCCAATTTTGATTATGTTGGGCTCAAATTGTAGCTATTGTAACACTGCACATAATTTAAACTTACATGTGACCTCTAAAGGTCAAGGTCATTTGACGTTCGAACGTTTTATCCAGTCATAACTTGGCCAATTTCCATCCAATTCTACTCATGTTGGACTCAAATTGTAGGTATTGCAACACTGCACATTTTTATAAGAACATGTTACCTCAAATGGGCAAAAGTCAAGGTCATTTAGCCATTTGAAAGTTTCATCTTGCCATAACTTGGTCAATTTTCATCTGATTTAGTTCATGTTGGGCTTAAATTGTGGCTATTGTAACACTGTGCAATTTACATGTGACCTGTAAAGGCCAAGGTCATTTGCACTTTGAAATTTGCATCCAGCCATAAGCTTAATGTAATGTGAAGTACCAAAGGATAAAAGTTGTAGCATTTAATATTTACAACTTTTGAAGGCACACAGACAGATTTGCTTTGAAGCAAATCTTCTTTTCAAGTTCCTCTTGTTTCCCTTATTTCTTTAGTTACCCTTGTGCCCCTTGTTGGTTTTGCTATGTCTGTGTGCCAACACAGACATACTGTTTTTCTAGGAATTCTTTCTTTCTTTCTTTCTTTCTTTCTTTCTTTCTTTCTCTCTTTCTTTACCGGCAAATTTGTCCGACATTTCATTTGAAAAGTATCATACGTAGAAACTCCAAACTTGGCACAATTATACTTCTATGGATGAAGTTAGGCCTTTTTATAATAAGAGGTCATGTTTTTCAAAATTATGCAAATGAGGGCTAATTAAAGTTTTAAATCTTCAATATCTTATATACTAAAGTAGATGTAGTACCGAATGTATTGGAGTTCGATCATATCAAGGCAAAGGTCATCTCAAGGTCAAAGGTCATGTCAAGGTCAAAGGTCGGTTTTGGGTCAAAATGTGATTTTAAAGCCAAAATGTCATTTTGAAGGTCAATGACCACTTCAGGTAGAGGTCAGTTCAAGGTCAAGGGTCATTTCAAGGTCAAAGGCCACTTTTGATGGTAGTTTTCTCCTAGCCATAACGTGGTAAATTTTTATCCAATTTTGATCATGTTGGGCTCAAATTGTAGCTATTGTAACACTGCATATTTTTGAAGTCTCGCCTTTTGATAATGATAGGTCATACTTTTCAAAATTATGCAAATCAGGGCTAATTAAAGTTTATATCTTCAATATCTTATATACTATAGTAGATATAGTCCCAAGTGTATAGGAGTTCGATCATAGCAAGGCCAAGGTTATCTCAAATGTCAAGTTCATGTCAAGGTCAAAGGTCATGTCAAGGTCAAAGGCCAATTTTAGGTCAAATTTCATTTTAAAGGTCAAAGTTCACTTCAGGTAGAGGTCATCTCAAGGTCAAAGGTCATTTCAAGGTCAAAGGTCATTTCAAGGTCAAAGGCCACTTTCGATGGTGGCTTTCTTCTAGCCATAACTTGGTCAATTTTGTCCAATTTTGATCATGTTTGGCTCAAATTGTAGCTATTGCAACACTGCACATTTTGAAAATTACATTTGACCCCCAAAGGTCAAAGGTCATCGTCATCTGGACCTTTGAAAGTTTCACCTAGCCATAACTTGGCCAATATCCATCCAATTTTAATCATGTTGGACTTAAATTGTGGGTTTTGTAACACTGTACATTTTTGCAATTTACATGTAACCTACAAAAGGTTAAAGGTCAACGGTCAAGGTCATTTGGACCTTTGAAATTTTCATCCAGCCATAAGCTTAATGTATTGTGAAGTACCAAAGCACAAAATTTGATACCATTTAATATTTACAACTTTGGAAGGCACACAGATTTGCTTTGAAGCAAATCTTCATTTTTAGTTACCCTTGTTCCTTTTATAACCCTTGTCTCCCTTACCCTTGTGCCCCTTGTTACCCTTGTTACTCGATACCCTTATTTTTAGTGTGGTCACTCAGCGGCCTCTTAGATATTTTCACGTGATGATGATGGTTTTAAGGAAAGGAGACCTTGATCTAATTTTCGAGGATCGCAGGTCCGCTTCAGTCTGTGCATCCAAGCTCATCTCAACAAAGGATTGTTAAAGAGTTCTCATATTTTATTTCCATAAAGGGAAGTAACAAGCTTTCGTGACAATTTTTAGACTCATCAGCGGCCGCTCAGTTGGCAGAGGTTGGCGAAGAATACTGGCGGTGGGCGCTCAGGGAGTATCCCGTGTATGCAACAAAGAAAAGAGTACATGACTACGACCACTTGTTAGAAGAATTTACATTCAAAGCGTGGGAAAACAGAAAGGTAGGCAAAACTCGCATGGATTTTTCACTCGTGATTTATTCAGGAATGTTACCTTGACGAAGTTATCTGTAAATATCAGATGAGTAACATTGGGAATTCGTTGGGGACATGTTGTCAATGGCCAACATTAAGAATACAAATATTCCGACAGTTTTTTTCGGGGGTTGCCACTATTACTATTCCATATTTTTGAATATATCAACTTAGTGTCCAAGAGAATATCATTTCACGGAATTGTTAGCAATATTGTAACAGTAAAGCAGGGAGGGGCATCACCCAGCATAACAGTACTACGCTGGTGTGCGAAATTGCAAGAAGAATGTGTGCATCACCATCGTAGCCAATGGAAACTCAAGACTGCTGCTGCCGCGGGGCTGCCTCGTGGTGCTCCAGCCATTTTGACAACCCGACCCTGTTAAATTAACCTTGCCCTTGATTCCGAAAGCGGCATGATTTTAACCCTATCTCATCTATTTAAATTGGTATCTTGTCTCTTTCAGTGCCAAGCTAACTGAGTCAGCAGCTTTAACAGGCGCGCTTTGCGCACAAAACGCACCAAAAATATAAAGCTGTTGACCGGATCATTCTCATTGGCTTCTTAAGGGCCTCCGTATACGCGGCGTCGCCGGTTCAAATCGGTTCACGCTGATGTACGAGAATTTTCGAGGCGATTGTTTCAGTCTGGGACGGTTTTGCGTCGCACAGAAACTTGCCCGATCGTGTGCGTCTGAAGCGTATGAAGCGCCTGTGATCGTCGCCGTGGGTGCGAAATGCAGTGTGCGATTTTCCGTCGCCGACGGTTTGCACATTGCGACTGGTTGCGACCTGGAATCGCACAGGACGGACTGGAGTCGGCGACGCGGTATACGGAGGCCCAACTTTAGGAATGCACGTATTTGATTGAAGAGTCTGTCTACAAGGAATATGAATCTAGTATCGCTATGTCAGTTTAGAGTGCAGCGACTTCTGTCAAAGTTAGCAATGAAAGAATTAAGGGACCATATAGTCGCACTTATCTAACACTGTACATGCATATCTGATCTCTATCTGTGCTTAGAACGTTCTGTCTGGATTTCTGCAAAGGCTAGAAAGGATAAACCCGGTGGCTTTGAATACAAGTGACCGTCGCAATTTGGCGGTCTTCAAGGACTGTCTGAAAACCTTCATCGATGGATACGAGTGGAGGTTGTAGGTATCGTTTACACAAATTATTATTTCCATTTTTTGCGCAAATACCCCCCACTCAATTAAACGTTTTGCGCAGCATGCATCGCTGCACTTTCTCAGTATTTGAAGAACAGCTTGATGTTTGTCACTGTCGGAATTCTGCGAGTGTATCTTTGATTAAACAGTTTACATTATTTTTTATAACGTGCATTACTTAAGTCTCTCTCTCTAACTCTCTTTGTCTCTCGTGATGAACTTACATTAGAAACAGCGGGAGTGCCAATCACATTATTAAGAAAATGTACCTTTGGCAAGAAACACGCGACGTGCAGCTAAGACCTTGTGCTCACCAAGAAAGTCTGCACGTGCCCATGCGGGACAATAATATCGTAAAGTTGGTGGCAACAAAGGTGGGCCACAGCAAAAATATGTTGTCGGTGATTTTTGTGGTTTTAACAGCTCTGATGGAACAGTATAAAATCCACAATTTTAGATTTTTGCGCTCGTCCACATGCGTACACTCTTTCAGTGCACACTTCTGACTGACTAAACAGGTTCCCTCGACGCATATTGGGCGCAAAGCGGACCGAGAAAAACTGCTGACCTGGACGATTATATTCTAGGTAGTTGTAGGCTTGCTGCTTTTTGAATGCAGAGTCTTTTTCTACAAAGAACATGAATCTGGCACCCTCATTGTGATTCATATGATTTCTGTTCAAGTCAATCTACGTCAGTCGCAAGTTGGCACTGAAAGAGTTAAAAGGTCCAAGATAAAACATGGGAAGGGCCAGTAAGTTTTCTATACAGGCATTCTATCTGCCTTTACAAAGGTGTAAACCGTAATAGACCAACAACACATGTAAATGGCGTATAAAGGTCAAAACGCTGGTCACAGCGTTTAGGAATTCTTGAAGGTTGTAAAATCTCACCCGGTAACAGTTAATTATATAATCTGTAATACATGGTTTCTTCGTGTTTTAGATACGGTTCCTTAAATCCGATGAATTTCATGAAGGGAATGTATCGTGGACCTCCAAGTTGGATATTTCGGATGCCCTTTAACACAGGGCAAGATTACAGGACATACGAAGAAAGATTAAGACAACTGCCTCGACAGGTAAATCTGTCTTTTTCAGTTTTCTTTCATTGTCTTTCGGGCCACCCAAAAATGCCAACATGTTGACATTAGTACACAGAGGACACTTTTTTCGGGGGAAGGGGCGGCTGAGGGCCAATGTTCGTTTTTTTTTGTTTGTTTTTTTTTTATACACGAAAATGCTGATTTTTTTGCTACCAATAAATGTTTCTAACTTAAATATTTATGGTAATATTTCCATAAGAAGCTTAAACACTTGATGCACAGGTTTTAGGATCTGCAAATGTGGCCAAACGATAGAGCTTTGCATTTTGGTTTGAAAAAAATCAACATTTTTAAAGTACTAATTTCAAGGGGGGGGGGGGGGGCTATGAAATAGTACTCTATACGTTCTTATGTGAAAATGGTGGTAATTTTGGCTGGCCCCTTAGCAGGATTGGCATTTGGGTGGATGGCAAGACCCTCAATTCTTTATAAGCGTTATAAGCGCTTGTGACAAGAATGTTGAAAAAAACCCACACCAAGCACTTGCGTATTGATTTGGATGAAATATTTTAGTGTCTGTTTGGTGAGAAAAGAAAACTTGGGTTTGCATTTGTGGAATATTGATTTACAGTAGTTCACGATAAAACAGTTTTTTACACGCCAACTTTAACGATGCGTGAGTGGATGCACATGTTCTTTTCTTTCTTTCTTTCTTTCTTTCTTTCTTTCTTTCTTTCTTTCTTTCTTTCTTTCTTTCTTTCTTTCTTTCTTTCTTTCTTTCTTTCTTTCCTTCTTTCTTTCTTTCTTTCTTTCTTTCTTTCTTTCTTTCTTTCTTTCTTTCTTTCTTTCTTTCTTTCCTTCTTCTTGTCCCTCTTTCTTTCTTGCTTGCTTTTCCCTTTGTGTAACATTATCAGGCATTGCTCATTCTTTTCTACAACATTTGAATCAGATAAAAGTGATATATTTATTCTTCGTGTTGTCTTGCTGTGAACAAATTTTCTATGTTTGCCTCTGGTGGTGTTGAATTGACTTTTTTTTTTTTTTTTAGATAAATCAAACTATGGAATTAATGAAGCAGGCGATTCGACTGGGCAGAACCAATCATAAAGTGTCAATGGTAAGTGACGTACTAGAACACAGGAAACCCACAGTATGAAGTAAAAATTAATTACCAAGTATTAATGGTGATGTATTAGATAGAAGTGTGACCATTTAAACGTCCAAAAAAAAAAAAAAAAAAAAAAAAAATGAGGAAGTCCTTCCATTTTTTTCATAATTGCGACAGCAACTTCAAGATAAATAAATTACAACACAAAATTACTTTCATTTATCATTGGTCTCGTCAATGTTAAATATTAAGCTGAGACCAGGAGCTATCAGGAATACACGTCCGAATGGAGGCCTCGAAATGTGTTCCGGCTAAATCCGCTTTGTCTTTCAAGGGACATACCGACACCAAAATAAGGGAGGATAGTGAAACTATCCAATTAGAACACATATATAATGTTACACTAGCAACAGCCAAGTATCTCCCCAAGGGAAATACAATCTCTCCATTAAAATAACATTGAAAGTCTGTATACCCCTCACCTTCTCTGTGAAATAAAAGAATTCTGAGTCTGAGTCTGAGTCTCTGTTTGCGGAAACAGCGACTCTAATGAGTCATGACGTAACTCGGGTTGCAGGGTGCGTGCTGCACAAGATGCATGACCTGCCAGGACAGTAGTTTAGGCCTATTTCTGCCTGAAGGGGAAGTGGGCTTTTCTCACAAAAAATTATGAACCTGAAATGGTATGTTTTGGCTACTAAATTGGCAGCTTACAAAATCCCAGGGAAAGCTGTATTTGCCTTTTTCGTCTTATTACGGCAGATATGTTGAGGATACAAACATCATCACATGGCTAAATCAGACCCTACCCTGTACAGTTCTCCCGAGACCCGAAGGGTACAGGCTCTCAGGGCAACTGTACCGGGAAGGAGACTGACTTAGCCATGAGATAACCTCAAATTATACACAGTTCTAACCAAATATGTTTTCTAATGATAAAACTGCACGAATGTGACTGCATGGCCGTAAATTTTGCCTGACACGAGCGTACCAGTGGAGCGGAAAGATACACGAGGTGCAGCCCGCCGCAGGCGGGCCATCGAGTGTATCCTTCCGCTCCACCGCTACACGAGTGCCATGCAAAATTTACTGCCAGGTAATTGCAAGATTGTTGTTTTATTTTTATCCCTTGTATGTGTAGTCCAGCGTATTCTCCACCATTTCAATTTAAAAAAAATGATAGTGTTGTGTGGAAACAGCGATAAATGACAAACACAAACGCAGACGATAAATCAACATCATAGTTGTGCGCACATTAAAAAGTGGGCGGGGTTGGGACGGTGCACGCGACCGTTCTACACGGGCGTGTGGATCGGCAATAAATTCTACACGGTGCAGAAAGGCCCGTCGATGGTTACTCTGGACTACACATACATGGGATAAATTGACGAGACATTTAAGCAACAAAATTCAGACGCACGACAACTAACATCCAGTTTTTTTTGGCAGTTTGAGCGGGAAAAGGTCTGGACTGCCACAAGGCTTTGGGGTTAAAATACACATTTGCCGTTTTTTTGCTGACGGGTTCAAAGCTGTATTGCCCCTTGAGGACTATCCAACGATAAAGTGTAAACTTCCGCTTGGTTACAACTATACTGGCTTGATTTTTGACAATATGTAAAGAGGTTTTGGTCCCTTAAAGAGAATTTTGGATGTTTTCCCTGCACATCCATGTTATACACATGTATATATTTCAACAGGCTGACACCAGCCTAATCCTGGACTTTTTTCCCGACAAGCTGGTCTCCCGTTGCTTGGTTTAAATTTCATTTAATTTCTGGAATTTAAACGATTGAGGAGAGGACTGAGTCTACACGACACTCTCACAAAAACAAAAACAAAAAAAAAAACAAAAAACAAAAAACAAAAAAAACAAAAAAAAAGAAAAAAAAAAACAAAAAAAAAACCCGACGAAAAAAAAACAAAAAAAAAACGAAAAAAACAAAACAAAACAAAACAAAACAAAACAAAAAAAAAGAAAAAAACAAACAAACAAAAAACAAAAACAAAACAAAAAACAAAAAAAAAAAAAAAAAAAAAAACCCGACGTACTACAAGACAATATGTGACGAAAAAACAAACATCAAAAAGATTCACATCAAATTGTACTGCACGGATAGTAAAGTTACACTAGGGTTTCATGGATCTCGATCGTTGTAAATTTAAATATATTACTTGCTTTGGGAACCATTTTTCCTTGTTAATGAAAGTGCAATAGATATAAAATTTTGCAGAAGTGTGGTAGTTTTCTGGTTTTTCTAAACAGGTTGAACAATGAAACAGTAATGATGTATCACTACACTGTGTAAAGAATTCCACAGAACTGTCCCTTTTCGGGCTTCCCCAGTTGGGTACACTTAAAACAAACTGGATGTATCTTCATTACCTGTGTTATGGCTGAATGTCAACTTGAGTTATCACTTAAGCAGTCGCTTGGCGTAGATTTTGATGAGAGGATCCAGGAAAGGCCATAACATTGATTTTGAGTTTCAAAGAGACCATAAAATAGAAGTTTATGGTTTGATTATAAATAAAGGCAATACAACTTATGAGTGAGATCAGTTGTCATCTAAAATGCCAAAAACAGAATATAAAAGATGTGAATAATTTAGGAAATGAAAAATGAATACTCTAGAGACCAAATAACCAAATAAAACAAAACCAAACAGAGAGAGGAGCAAACATGAGGCTGTAAGATAATAAAATCTTGTATTCACGAGCCTTACAATACAATCTTTTCTCCGCAATACAACCCCAGGCTGGCTGAAGAACAGCCAGCCCCTTGAGGTATTTATACCAGCCATACTTGGTCATGTGACCACCTGCATCCAGTTTCTCTAACATGAAATAAAGAAGAAAATACTTTAATGGCCTAACTCTGACATTTTAGATATGCGTATGAAAATATTTAAATGTGACTTTGTGTGTGTTTGCCAAAAAGTTTTACACGTAGGCCTGAAACATGAACTTGTCTTATGATTTGTATCACGTTTGGAAAGTTTGCCCTCTAACTGTGAAGGACTGATGTTCTATAAACTGGATACATGCTGTACAACTGATTTACAATGTTTTTCAAGGAACATTTTTATTTCCCTTTATTTGCCATTTAATCTTCTATTTCTTGAAATAAGATTGTTATTATTTTTGATCATGACATTAAACATTTTTATTCCCTTTTATTCCGCATTTGATTCTCTATTTCTAGAAATAAGATTTTTTATAATTTTTAATCATGACACCTGCGCCCGAGTGAGAGTCTGGTGTTGAAATTACGCTTATTTTAAACAAGTGGACATTGAAGGAGCTGTGTTCCCTGCGCAACTGTGCAAGAATTGCACCTTCTTTTCTATCTCCAACCCAGTTTTCATTGCTCTTACGCCTGTCTTTACTCAATTTATACTTAAGTTCTTGTACAGGCTCGGTTCGAAAAGAAATGTCTTGTTCTAGTCTGTAATGTACTTGGGAGCAAGTAATTCAGATACATTGCGATAGTCTTGATAGTTTTGAACATTATAACTGGCATAATAGTATGTTTGTCCCTTCAAACAGCCAGCGTTTCCCGTCCTGTTTCTTCACATAAATTACTATGACTGGTAAAGTGGCGTGTTCCTCCTACTAGAAGGACTGCTGTCAGTTGCACGATTTCCAATTGAATTTCATTGGCACGTCGCTGGATGCTATGTTTCTCTACCCCAAGACTGAGCAAAAATACAAAATCTCAATGGAACGATTGTTTGGCTCATACCAGTGGCTACGTAGAATTCCAACCGTTTCCATAGATTTTGAATAATAATAATAATAATAATAATAATAATAATAATAATAATAATAATAATAATAATAATAATAATAATAATAATAATAATAATAATAATAATAATAATCATAAAACAAAATGAGAGGACCAAGACAAGTTTGATAGTAGTATAAGGCCGAGGTGTTCATGTACTTTATTATTTTCTGTAACTGTTCTCTGATACATCAAGTAAGGATGAGTGACACTCCTGTGTTGCCTCTTGTTGCTTCAAAAACGGTACACCATAAATGTTCGAAGTTTGTTCAAATGGTCACGCTTCAGTGACTTTTGGATTTTATTATGAATTATTCTTGTTCTTTTTGGGGAATAATCTCAGAAAAAAAAACTTTTTTTCCGAAACCACTCACCATATTGCTTTGACATCGCACAGGGACATTGCTAGGGTCTCCTAGTTCTTAATTTGTGCACCAGGTGGCGCTGCAATTTTTTTTAGCTCAGCTGACTTGCTGGCCAGGCTGCATTTTTAGGAGACTCAGTCCTTCGTCTTAGAAATACTTCCAACTGTCATGTGCACTCAGCTAAACCTCAACACAGGTCTATTCAGTTGCAACCTTGATTTTATGGGACAAGACTAGGACAGCTGAGCACGGGTTGTTGACGCAGCTCTCCAGTTTTTTTTTGTTTTTGTTTTTGTTTTTTTTTCTTTAATTTTTTGTCACTCACGTTCCAGCCTGGGTCAGGACGTAACATGATAGTATGTTATTTGCAGATAGCCAAAGATTCTATTTGTGATCAGCTCATCCCTGTTTTTGACCTAATTACGTTTGCCCTGTGGCAGGACTGTTTTTTTGGTATCACGGACAAAGGGGTGCAGCACCTGCCCCTGGAATTGCCAGAAAACCCTGACAAATTTCCTCCGTGTGTAAAAAATGAACAGGTATAGCACATGCTTGTTGTCACGCTAGCTTCAATTCAGACACAATGAACACTGACAATGCACGTCCGCAGCGTTTAACTCTTTCAGTGCCAAGTTTTAGACTCAGTCAACAACTTTCCCAGGGTGCGCTCTGGACGCAGTGCGCCCAGTGCCCGCCCAGGAAAGCCGTTGTAACCCCAGTGTCTTTATGTGGAATATTGACAACTTCTGACACACTCGAATGATGTAGAGGCATTTATGGACAACTCTGAAATTGACGTATCGCTTGACATTTCACACTGAACCACTGGCGGATCTACCTGTTCAGTGTAGTGGGGTTTGATAAAATTATAAGGGTGTAGGTTTAGAGATAAGATTTCCAAGAAAGTGAAGTTTATTCACGGGATTCGGGTGCATGTCCTCTCCCCGTAAATAAATAAATGAATGAATGAATGAATGAATGAATAAATAAATAAATAAATAAATAAATAAATAAATAAACAAACACACACACAAACAAACACAAAACAAAGAAAAAAAAGAAAGAAAGAAATAGCGAATGAATAAATGAATAAAAACAAATAAATAAAAGATGAAAATTGATGCATTCTGGTGCATTTGTAAAACACAAAACACATTTCCAGTGACCAGTTCTGCCCTATGTTTGTTGTGAAATAACTTTTTCTGGGTTTTCCCAGTTCCCCACAGCATAACAAGGCGCGGGGGGGGGGGGGGGGGGGGATAAACCCACTAGGCCCCCTGAAGACCTTCCGCTGCTTTGGTTGATTGAAAGTGTAATCATAACTTAAAAGTGTGCTTCTCCGATATATGCACTAACACGTTTCTTTTCTTTCTTTCTTTTTTGAAAACCATATATTATGCTTGAAGTACTTTGCGGTGATCAATTTCTTCGGGTAAACGAAAATACGTGCTGTGTTGTGTTGATCGTATTATTTAGAGGTCGAACAAATACACTTTTTTGAAAATCATAATTACACACGCAAAAAAAACTACCTAAACCATTATACGTATATCGTTTACAATCTTCTTTAGTGATGCGCCTTTGTACAAATGATTCAAGAGGATATTTTCATTCACAAGTTAACTCGTTTTCCACGTATCTTGGGAAGAGACGTTGTTATTCGTGTTATTATTTTGATTTCAGATTCACACGTCTGCAAAAAGATATTTCAGTGATGTGCCAGCATGCCTTGTTGGAGGCTGTTCTTAGCACGCCTCGAGTACGCCTTAGAAATCCGCTGACATGGTCCAAAGACTGGCGTTGTAGTCGTTAACGCTTTGCCGGTCATAAAATATTGTTTCTATTGCTTTCCTTGGTGCTAATGCACCTAACCCGCCCCAAGAAAATCTGTGGACCTGGGCGTCTCAACTTGAAAAGTCTTATCGACAATTCTCAGCACAAAATATTTTACATTAACATAAAATTTAAGCAGAAATGTGAAAGTCTGACGAAGTGTTTGATCCAGGCACTTTTGCGTGCGGTGAGCGGGGAGGGGTTAATCGAATACGTTTAGCTTTTGGTACAGCTTGTCGTTTTGAAACAGGACTTTGAGCCAAATGAATGTTTGTTGCAGAAAGGTGTTACGCAGCAGTTGCATAAAGTGTTTCTGGTACATACACCCACATCGTCCACATTTTTCATTCCGTACCTTTGGAAGATGAATGCATCTTCGATACCGTTCATTGAGAGGTGAGTCAGGACATTGTTGATTTTTTTGGTAATAAATTGGATACATTTTGTTAAAACGGAGCACAGTCAGAACTCATAGCTATTGTCAATCCCACTGTCTCTGTTGACAACATTTTGCTACCACCTGTGGTGAAATGAGTTTCAGTTTTTTCATAGAATTTTGAAAACACGTGGGGGAATGAATCATTTTAAAGATATGTTTTTTTTAATATGGAGTTCACAGTTCAGTCATAAAACTTCCAGTTGTTTCAATATGTCAGTTGTTAAGTTATAAAAATATACTCACATTTCGATGTGAATGATATATGGTTAATCTGCAAACAGCTTTGTTCACCTCTACAGAATTTCTACAACTGTTCTACCTTGCCCAATTTGAAAAAACACACACGGATTTTTGACTTTTTGTTCTTCTTATGAACAGACTGTGCTTGTTTTTAACGAAAACAGATCAGTCCGTTGTCCGTCCGTTCGTGCGTACGTCCTTTGACATCATCTGCTTGTGTCAGCAATTTTATATTTTCAGACTTCTTCTCCAGCACCGTCGGCCAAATTATTTTAAATGTTGATGTACTCAGTGTGGGTCTCCTATACGTTCTTGTTCAAACGGTCACTTGTTGATGTTTTAAATAATAATTATAATTATTCGTTTGTATCGTTCTTAGAAGTTTCTTTAAAAATCTTTGGAAACGCTTGGACAATTGCTTCGAATTTGTATTGGGACGCTTCTTTGTATCCATAAATCTTCATACTCAATGGATGACAGCAGTATTTTAAAATAAATATTTGCATCAAATCTTTTATATATTTTCATGAAATCTTGTCCCTCAAATCTTGTGAGGGCTCATACTTCTGAACTGACCAAGTGGCGTGATCTTTTTCAATTTTAATAAATATTTTTTGGTATCTTACATTTTTATAACTTTCGCTTCCATCACCCATAACGTATGCTGGATTGTATAATTACTTTTCTTGTATCCACTACAGAGCTGGTTACCGGCGACGTGCTTTGCATATCATCAGACATTTAGTGCACCCAGCCTTTAGAAACCTTCGAGATTTTTTAGAAAATGTACGTGTGCGTTTTCACTCAAATTTCGTTATGGCTTATTTATTAGCATAAGTATGTTGACTCGCCAGTTTTACTTCGAAACGATTCAAATATAGGATATACCTTGAAGTGTAGCGGTAGTGTTTCCAGTTTTGTATCACCGTGACTTCCCTAGCATAGCTATGTGGCGCTCAGGCTCTATGGGTACACCTAACCCTGTTACGTCTCTTCAGTCTCTGTGCTTGGCACA